>JAYWIR010000052.1:600000-1006819 GCA_036172245.1 Raillietiella orientalis | reverse complement strand
GCTGTCGTAGTCATTTTCTTCGTCTCATCATCACCACGCAGCAACAATACCGGGGAAGCAGCAAAGCGCTCCTACAGCAAAGGTTGGCTGCAGGGCATCTTGCACGAAGAAGAGCCGAAAAATGACTCTCGGAAGGCTGTCAACCGGGATCTCAAGAGTCATTCCCAAAAGTGTTTAAGTGCAGGACAATCAACGATCATGTGGGGGTAAATCCCAATCCCCGTACCAGGCATTTTCAGGGCTTACTCTGCTCAGCGTACTTATAGCGGGTGAACGTGCTTTCGCATCGCCCCGCGGACTGGTCAGAGAAATGCAGTTGTTAAGTTCGCGTTATGTGTGGCATCGCCAGTCTTTAAATGCAGAAATAACTGAGGACACCGCAATGGCGATTGGTGAAGGGGAGATGACCTGCTCTCCTCAACCCATAGAAGTTTGAAAACTGCCCCCTCCGGAAACGGATACATACGGCCTGTAGATACGAAAGGTCGTATCTACAGGCCTGACCTTACGCCAGGACCGCCGACATCCGCAGGCTACCGGAATACAAAGCGGGAGCCGAGAGGAAAACCTGGCAGTCCAGATCAGCCACCTTGCTGGAGGAACAGGGACAACAGTACTCGTCAACCGCTCAAATCCGCGGCCTCCTGCGGTGTTTCTATAACTCCCTGTACGCAAGAACGTCTCCCTAGTGGCCTGAGCCCAGAACGCGCTCCAGCGATCAGGGAAGAGGAAAAAAATTTCCTCGAAGAGCCCTTCAGGATAGAAGCGATATTCTTGGTCATGGAAAAGCGTAAGAAATGCAAGGTTCCAGAAAAGGATGGCCTGTCCGCGGAGTTCCATCAAAGTTTCGCGGCTCAGCTTACCACCCCGGTACATCAACTCACCTTGCTGATACACGAGACAGTGGCATTCCAACATCGTTTCGTTCGGCAAGGATGCGGCTCCTTCTTAAGGAAGAAGATGTAACGAGCATGAACAACTGGCGGCCCATCACAATAGTGTATGCGGACACCAGGTTGCCAGCAAAAGTTTAGGCAAAGCGCCAGGGACGTGTTGCAAACGACTTCATCAAACCGGAACAGACATATGCTGTTTTCGGGCGAAGCATGGAGGCAAAACTGTTCTACGCTTTCACCTGATTACAGCTCGAAAAACGAAAGGGCTTGGTGCGTAGATGAAATTCTGGTGCGTGCGCCGGCAGAGGTTCAGATGTTTGGGTGGGGGAGGGAGCTCTTGCGGTCTCAGACGTCCGTAATGCCAGTTGGAGCGGCGTGGACAGAACAGCAGGACTAAGTCCTTTTAAGGATTCCCATGGTGAGGTACTTCAAGTACTTCGGTGGCAGGTAATCTTCAGGTTTTTCAACCGGGTGAGCCGGGGTTTTTATTATTAAAATTCTTTCACAATCATGAGAAGGAAAAAAATTCAACAATAAAGTCTTTCGTTCATAATGTTTGTCTTTTTCCTCAGCATACTTGTGTTTGTCGTACTTATGGCACTTTTTCTTACCGATTCGCAGCCTTATAAGGTAATTTGCACAGATGCAGGGGCGAGAAAAACAAAATTAAAACAAAAAAAAGAAAACGCCTGGGGGGCAATGTTCTCTGGGCTGGGGGGAGAGAGGAGGGGATCACGGTACGCCGTGAGGAGACCTCTGCATCCGGTTCCGGATGCAAACCAGTGTCGGTAAATGTTGACGATGTAGGCGCCAACAGCAGGCCTTCTCTAAGGAGATGGCTGCCCAGTGAATGGCATTCCGACTGGTCCGGCCTCTCCGTCACGCGGTCCACTTGTACAAGCAATACGTAAATTGAACAGCGGCTACCGAAGTGTTACGTATTGCTATAAGATATTGTGTGTAAATAAGCTTCTAAATGGAAAGTAGAACTCTATTGTGCCGACATTTCAGTCAGCTCTATGGAAAACAATCAATTCACAGTTACTTCAAGCTTGTTATTCATGATGCTGATATTGAGGAGGTGAGCACATGTTATGGACATCCTTATGAAAGTTTGCAGCTAGTCCGAACTCACGAGGATAATCAGTCATCCACGTTTCCTGAAAACTAATCTGCGAATGCTATAAATGCTGTTTAGTACATTTGGGATCGTTTGTTCAGGGATTCAGCTGTTATTTCTCTTATGGTTTTATGGACCCGATATCGGCGATAAGCATATGTACGATATCCACTCGTAGCTCAAGTCAATAATGCGCTCAGACTTATACAACGGACTCTGTTCAGAGGCTGAAGTATACGAAACAGTAAGACATACAGATGAGCATGCAAACGTGTAGGAAAATAACTCACACATGCACATGAATACGTAATCAAACGATGTACAACAAGATTTTTTTTTTAAAAAAAAAAAAAAAAAAAAAAAAAAAAAAAAGGTACACACATGGGTTGCTACTTAGTTATGGTACCCCGGAGAATTTTGTTTCCCATCAAAGAAAACAAACCGGAGACCCCAAGTGGAAAACCGCTGTTGCCGCATTCATCAGGACGCGGTGACCGGATGCCAGGAACGAAGCGAAGAAGCTCGAATGCTAATTCGAAGTCGCTCGTCGAAATTCCTTTCCAAGTCCCGGCGTTTCCCTCTAATCCAGGCGCACTTGAGATTTCCGGCGAAGCTGCATCGGAGGTTCCCAGAGTCCCACTCTGCGTTCCGCTAAACTTGCCAGCTCCAGCACATCCGGCTGCCGAAGACCATCTCTGGCAGCCGGATGACGACGGGGAGGCGCAACGCGACGTAACAGTGTTCAGCAGCGTCTTTTGCTTTTTCGTCACATCCGGCTGCCGAAGACCATCTCTGGCAGCCGGATGAAGACGGGGAGGCGCAACGCGACGTAACAGTGTTCAGCAGCGTCTTTTGCTTTTTCGTCACATCCGGCTGCCGAAGACCATCTCTGGCAGCCGGATGAAGCAGCGCAAGAAGGTACGTTTTCAACAGCGAGAACGATAGCGCGCAAAACCATGGGGCTGTTTAAATTGAGTGAATGTCAAGTCCAACTCGAAAAAGCGTTTTTCTACTGTGATATATGCAATGTTTCTTTTTGTTTCGAGATAAAATAATAAGTATATTGTCACATGCTATAACGCTGAAGATACATTTTGTCCCTCTCGTGGACAGCATATTTCCCGCATAATGCCTCCTCATGTCGCCAGCGTTTTGCATGGCCTGCGGTAGTTTTTCCAAGAAAACAAACCGAATTGCTGTCCGTGCGCTTTGTTTTTTGTTGTTGTTGTTGAGTTTGTTGGTGGTTGAACGGAAGCTGAAGTTGTTTGCTCCCCTCATTCCAGCCTGCGTGCCTCCATTCCCCTCGCTGCTGCTATCTTCTATTAAAATCAAAGCTGGAAACGCGCTCTTATCGTAGGTGTAAGAAGAAAAGAAAAATCAATGAAGAAAAGACAGCCACAAATGTCCGAAAGTGTATTCGATATGATTGGAAACCTCCCAGGAGTTTCGATCAGCTGTTCCTTTTTCTCTGCGTTTTTGTTTTTTACGGTTTTCTCTTGAATTCTGCATGCAAAACAGTTCCCTTGTTGTTCCCTCGGTATATCCAGCTGATCAATAAACGATAGACGCTTCGATTTTGACTAATACTTCTCCGATTTCTGGACCAACAACACGTTTTCAAGCCTCAAATTCGCGGTTGGCAGAATTTTGCGAAACCTTTGCTTTCCGATAAATTCACAAAGAGGAATCTTCGAGAGCGCGATCCTTTGATGGCTGTCTGCTGCTCTCCCAGCTCCCCATGCTTTCCTCCTACTTCTTTTGCCCCTTCCGTGACTACCACATCATCGCTAACAAGGAGTGCCGTTCCTTGCCTACCTTGCAGGCTGGTATTATTTAACGAAATACGTCTTAGGTAAGCGGACTTGACAGGTCAGCGTGGTCAACTCTTGTAAGTCGTAAGTTTCGCAAAGAAAAGTATTGAAGTCTGTCGGCGAAATTCGATCACGCCTTGGGGCGAAACTTTTGTGGAACCTGCTGTCCTCGTAACCTAGTCGACTCACGAGGTGGGTGAGATCGACGTTTCTTGGACCAGTGTGAGTTCTCATCTCCTGCGCAGCTTTAGACGCGTTTCGTCACGGGTCAAGCAGTGTACTCGTTCCACGTTTTCGACGTGACAAAAGCTTCGAAGCATGTAGAATCCATCTATCCCGTTTGGTCCTGCTTTGAGGCTCCGTTCGAATTTCACGGGAAATGCCTCCTGTACCCCCAGGCAGGTCTTCCGGAAAGTCGATCAGGGTCGACCGGAACCGTCAGTCCGGGTCGAGCGATCTCTGAATCTCGGGAAATCAAAGAGAAGTTTGACGTTTCACAGTGCCAGCCGAGCTGCCAGTCGAAGGCAAGTGGACATCAAAATCTGCACGTGTCTTCTCAGGCCATGGAATCGGTTTGCCTTCCACGTCCTCCTCGGACCATGTTTGAAACTTGAGATGACGTCTTGGAGAAACGACATGAGATGCACCTTTCGACAGGAAAATGAAATTTCGTTTGACAATCCTCTTCTCTCCAGTCCTTCCCGGTGGGATGAATTTATTAAGCAGTCATAATAATGCAAGGCGATTACTATGGCGACCGAGGGTCTCTTGCAAGGTCATCGCGCGGGTAAATCACTGCACCACCGTCCTGGCCGCGCACTTCACTATCCTCAAGCAGCGCAGGAGAGTCCAGGATGGTGCTTTGCCGCACACGCGCGCATGTTGACCTCTCTCTCCAGGAGTCCTTTCGGGATGTCCCGGGCGTCGATCGTATGTCCCCCTCGTCGGCTCCGTCCTCCTGACGAGGACGCTCCTCAGGAAGAACACGACGAGCACCCGCATGGTGGGGGTTGCAGCAGGACGCACCGTCTTCTCCTTCCAACAGCCCTCGCAAGATCCCCAGTTTGGGCGTGTCGTCCAAGCCGGTCGTCTGGCTCAGCACTCTCCAATCCTGGACGAGGATTCGACAGGCGTGGACATGTATAGGTCGGGACCAGCACGCGGGATACTGGTGGCCGTCGGGGTTGCCGGCCCAGCGTCGTAGTCTCTCGTACCGCGTAGGATGCCTCCATGATGAAACATCGGGAGGCAATCCCGAACGTCCGGTGGTAGAAAGGACCTCCAAAGGGCATTGTTATTGGCCTGCGGACCAACTGCCGGTTCGCCGAACCTGCCCCGCGTCCTGCTCAGCGCTTCCGCAGCGGTGACTTCGACTGTCTGCAGGTTGCCAGCTCGGGAGTTCACCCTGGACCACTGCGTGCCGTGGACTTGGCCGGAGCTCGCGGTCCCGTGGGTTACCTACCCTTGCGCGGATCTCTTGCACGCGTGGACTCGCACCGCCTGGATGACTCCGCTGGTGGACAGTCTCCTGCAGTCCCCCGTTGCTATGTTTGCGGAGCCAGGCTTGCGTTCCCCAAGGAACTCTGAACAACGGGATCACCTTGGTGGGCTCCTTTTCCCAGAGTTCCCGACTTCTCGGGACGATCTCCAGTTTCATTGTCTTCACGAGGGTTTGCATCCTCGGCCAGGACAACTTTCCGTCGCCCGGCTTGGTACGACATGGCGGGCATCAGGCCTTTGGCTCCGGTGGACCAACCTTTCATAGAGACCCTGCGGGACACGAGCGGCCGCGGTGGACAGTCCTCGATGGGCAGTGGGAAGGTAACGCACCTTGCTGGCGGAGGTGTTTCCTGCCTGATAACACTCTTCGCCAACTGACCAGCATGGCCGCTTGGCGCAACTCTTCATCCGTACGGATTTCGCGGAAAGGACTCATCGTCCTTCTCAAGTGGGGATCAGTCGGGAATCTTCAGCCTCCTCGGCCATTCACGGCCGCGACTCCCTTCGAGGCGAAACGAAGCGATGTCCTGAGCCTCGTGTCCCCCAGCGTTGCCGCCCGGCGCACCGCCTCTGGGGCGATGACCGCTCCCTTCCCCTCGGAGCTGCAAATCTGGGCCCCTGCTAGGAATCTGTTCCCAGGATGGACTGGTTCGACGCCGCAAGCTCCCGGGGCTCTTTCTCGTGGCTGACGCGACCGTTTCGGCAGCACTTAATTTCATTCCTTCCCCTCCCTGCAGCTCATTACATTGAATGGCACATGAGCTAATTCCTCACCGAAACTTGTTGGAGTTGGTAGGCGGGAGTGCCATCCCGCTGAGGCCGAACGATAATAACTTACTTATCCCCGGGATGCTCCACGTTCCGGCTCCACGCATCGCGCGGCGGCGAGATTCTCGCACGACGTCTCCCTGATTAGTTACATTCGCTTCGCTGATTGGTTTCATAGTTCCTGACAGCAGACAGCACGAATAAAGGCGGCTCATTTCAGCGGGAACTCCCAGTACATCGGAAAGTTAAATCGTTTTCATTTTGCTGCGCTTTTTTTTTCGGAAATTGAGCTTCGTATCCGAGTGTGTGTTCTTTTCAGTGTCCCCTTAAATCGGCATCTGCGCTGCTTTTCTGAAGGGCCGTTACGATCATTTCATTCTTCTCATCTCGTTTCTTCGTCTCTCTCTTTGACGTGTTTCCTCATGCATCAAGTGATCTTTTCTGCATCCGAAGAAAAAGAAGAAGAAGAAAAAAGGAATCCTAAAAGTCTTTTCTGGGAGCTCGGGATTCCCGAAAATGCAAGTCCCAGGGTTCATGTGGAAGAAAGTCGAAACGAGTTTCCGTACGTCTTATAGTTTCCTGTTCCTGGAGACTAAAAGGCAGGCAGCAGCAGCAGCAGTTGTACGGCGATGAATACAAAGTAGCAGGCATCTCAGCTTTCTTGAAAGATCCGAAAGATCCTTGTATCTTGCTGAAACTTCTGCATCCGGACGATTCCTGCAAGTTTCTGAAATTCGAGCATTCGGTCGTCGTGATGCTGATGGAAGCCCACGCGCCTCAACTTACGAGGCGCGTTTCGAAACTAAAGGCCGACCGGATGGGAGGAAAGAACGAATGAGGGAGAAACGAGGATGCAAGAGTGCAGCAGCTTGGACTGGTCGTCCGTTGGGAGTGTGATTCGCATTTTCAGCAGCCTCTCGTCGTCTGCTTTCGCCTGGCAGTGGGCTACGGGGGGTGCGAGAATGAAGAATCCCGCCTGTTGTGAAGTCCGGTCGGTGATTCCATCTCTTAATGCAAACGGACGTGAGACGCTGCTGAGATTCACCGCGAATCGATGGGCCTGCAGTGGTGAGGAGTGGTGAAGGGAGAGCAAGGCGATGGGGTCGTGAGTTTAGGGAAGGCCGTTCCAAATATGTTCACCATGAAGAAAGGAGTGGCAGGCCGGACCGTTGAGCGTGTGAACGCGAAGGTGAGAGAAGATCGTCGCTTCGCGCGATTCGTGGAGATCTCTCCGTAGAGTTTCCAGAAGTTTCAAAGACGACGGTGTTCGGAGGTGTCACCGACACGCCAGGCTACCGTAAACCGTGTGCACGATGGGTCCCGAGAAAGTGGACAGATGCTCAGAGCAAAACCGGAGATTGACATCTGCACGTGCTTTTTAGGACACTTTTCGATCAGCCACCTTGCAGTCCTGACCTCGCGTCCAGTGACTACCACGTCCTCCTGCACCTCAAGAAGTGGCTCGACGATTCGAGGGGGAAGGTGAGGAGTGGAAAACTGCAGGGCTGCTGAACTGGCTGACCTCCCAGGCGGCGGAATTCCATGCAGACGGTTTCAAAAAGCTTCTTCCGCGGTATCAAAAGGAAAAAAATGGCGACTACGTAGAAAAATGACGTGGGGATGTAAGTGTTTATTCTTGTTTCTCTTGTTCGTTCTTTCTTTATATCCGATCCGCCCTCACTTCTGAAATGACCCTCGTTCAGTGATTGTGGTTCGTTAGAAATATTTTGTACACTTTCCCATGTAGAATTCTTACTGGGAATCAGTACCTTTGCCGGATGGACAGGGATTTTTAAAGCACACTTCCTTGTGTTGCGTGTTTTTTTGATACATCCCCATGTCAATACACTCGAATCTGCACGACTGCCAAATTAAGTTGGAGTTCTTTCTACAGGGACGCTCCATGTTGAGCCGGTACAGAGTACTGTGTAGAAATCGACCATTTGGTGCATTCAGGAAGGAAAAAATTTGCACTTGCGGAAAGCACTTGGAGATGCTTCCAAGAGGGAGAGACATGTTCCTCCCAATCCTTCCCTACCAAGTAAGAGTTGCATGGTTTCCTCGTTAATCTTACTTATTGATTGCCGCCAAAGATGCAGTTACTGATGGTTTTCTCTCTTAAGGTCCATTTTTTTTTTTTTCTTCAATCAGAGGATCTTCGTACTGAACACCTCAGCACTCTACAATTCACCGGCTCCCTGGTGCTATGATCTGGAGCTCTTTCTTTACTCAGAAGCAAACTGAACACGGCTCAAGGTTACGTCTTTGACTGCCAATCCGATTTACCCGTAAGGAAAAGTATGGACTCTTTACTTCCTGCTAAAGTCATTCTTTTGTTCCTTTTCTTTTACATCTCGCTTAATCAGTCCGCTGCTTAATTCACTCCGTAAGGACGACTGGAGCAGTGAAAATAAAAATTCATTTGTTTCAGAAAAGCCGGCACAAATAGACAACAGCAACCTGCTTATCATTAATAATGGTCGCCCCTCAATTTGCATTTTTGGCTTTTTTTCCTTCCCCCTTCTTCCCCCCTCTTTGAATCGTGTTCTTCGAAAACACGGAGTCCGACACTCGCAATCTTGAAAAATGATGCATGTGAAAAGTTCGTACGACATCACTCGTATTGACTAAACAAATGAGAAAAACAGACCGTCGAGAAATAAAGAAAAAAGAGAGAGACAGACAGGCAGACAGAGAGAAGGGAAAAAAAGAAACATACCTCTACCTAATAGACAGAGATCACACACCTCATAGAAAACCGTATCGAAACGAAGATTGCAGCTGCCAGGGAAGGAGTTTTCTTGTCCAAATCGGTCATTTCAATCACACGCACTGTGTCACTTTTCTTCACTGATATGGGATCGCACGCTATGGGATTTCATTATCAACTGTTGTTCGTAGCCAGCGGAGTGTTTTTGAGGACAGAATGAACAACTTATCGATCTGACAAACCTGGAGGAGAAAGTAACCTCTCTTTCTTTCCTTATTCCTTTTTTTTTTCTCCCCACAGGATCCAGGGTCCTCGAATCTCTGTGAACAGGGAAGGAATAGCGTTTTGTGAAGAAGCTTAGGAGGCGTCTCACGGAACCAATAATTCACTGCACACCGTGGTTACTCATGAGGCTCACTGAAAAGTAAGAAACGCCCTATGCTCCTTTTTCGGACACGAGCACGCGGCAGAGCCAGGATGAAGCTGCTGCCGATGGCCGGCTGGAAATCCTGGGTCCCGAATATCGTGGGGAATCGCAAATCAGCGCGCTGGGGCATCGTCATCCTCCCCGATGCGAGCAGTTCAAAGGTTGCGCACCTTCCAAGGCTCGCGTGTTGAAAAGGGAAGAAAATTCCTTCCATCCATGCGGACCTCAGAGAGGTGAGTTTTCACTGTTGCGACTTCCTCCGAGGTTCGGAATTCTCGTCGCGAAGACTTTGCAACCTTCAGAGATAAGTCAGAGGAATGCCGCCGCCGCCGTCTCCTCCTCCTCCTTCTTCTTCTTCTTATAGAAAAAAAAAATCCCCTTCTCTTTGCGAAGTGCGTTTCTCGGTCCATTACGTCATGTTTCTGCCTTGTTAATTCGTGTTTTCGTAATGGCAAACTGCTGTGCCGCATCAGCGGACGGAGTGCCGTTCCTCTCTTCTCGGGGTCCCTGCAAACCGTCCTCACGGCTGACGGGAAAAAGCTCGAAATCCCGCCGGTCGCGCCGACGCTCCCGGGAAGGGACTCGGAATGGGAAGGCGTGACCGGCCGACGACGGTTTGGATCGCTCCGTTAGAGTTTCTTCCCTTTTTCCCCGTGCACTGAGCGGCATGACGTCATCGATCGGCGGTCGGATCAGCAACAATCGGATCGCGTGGCGCGCGCAACAATGCTCGCGACGAGGTCCCCCGATTGGTTGTTGCTGGGATACGCGGAAAGCACGCGCGCGAGGTGCGTCGACAAGGATCCAATTTTGCCAGCATACCGGAATCACTTCCTGTCTGTTTGTTTGGGATGAATTGCTTGCTTGCTTGCTTGTGTTCCCAAGGAAACTGCTTATCAGCCCGACCGAGCTGAAGAACTGAGGTAAATTAGTAAGCAGCTTGTAGCCTTGCAAAAAGATTTATTTATTTTTGAAAATGAGCGTCCTCGGAGAGAGAGAGAGAGAGAAACTCAATTCCAGACGCACTGATGTACAAAACTGAGAGTCTGATCGCACGCACGCACGTAACACGCAGGATCGCCAGGCTACAACCTTTTTTGGCTTTCTTCTTCTTTTTTCGATTTATTATTACCATTCTTTTGCTGATATCCAGCAGGTTGCCCGTCGAGATGCCCGATACGGAAGAACTCGCATAGTCCTCAATCGATTGCGGGAGTGGAATACGAGGGGTTTTGTCGAGATGTAAAAAAACAAAAAAAAAAAAACAACGTGCTGGCACGCGACAGTGTCTAACCAGCGTTCCTCCCCGATCTAGATCAACTGGAGATGTCTGCAGTCCATCAAAAATTCATCTGCCCACTGCTTGCATCCAGTTTCGGGATCCATCCTTGTGATCTCGTTTGAAAACCGAAAAAAAGAAAAAGAACAAAATTCGGTCATTTCACTTTTGGGAAGGGGGGAGACGAATCCTCGAAGAAGACTACTCTCATCGGAGGGGAGCTGTCAGTGGGTCGGTCGAAGTGCGTGCGCTTCGACTTCCGCAGTTTACCGGTGCACAAGAGCTGACCGCCGCTACACGTGGATCGCTCTTGAGATCACTTGATCTTCTTTTCCGCCTCCATCTGCATGAGAAATGCCCCTTTCCTCTCCCCCTCCCCCCCGCCCCACCCGATCGCAGTCCCCTTCGCTGCCATCCTGCCACACGCATACCTTTCAACTTATTTTATTCTTTGGTCCTCGTCCTCGCTTCCACAACAGGCAAAATGGCAGGGCAGCGCGAGGGTCGTAACGGGGCCGGGAATCCGACGTTCGGACGAGCGCGGCTCCTGGAGCGTGCCGAAAAGCATTCCGTGACCTCAGAGAGCACTCACTGTGTGGATGCGGTCTCCGAGCTTTGCACAGATCATTGCGTATTAGAATCCCTCCCGGGGAAAAGGATCGACGTCGAGAACGGGGGGTGCTATGTGGGTTTCGAGCTTCCCCGCAAGGTGACGCTGGTTGATCTGAAGGATTTGGATGCAACGCTGGTTGACACCCAGTCACGCCGGAGCGATTATTTATAAAAAGTAAACGTCTGTGGCAGGACTTTTGATCCTGCTACGTTACTCATAACTACGAGAAGGAAGCTGCCAGGAACCGGCACTCAGGACAGTGGGGTTCGCCACGACAGCACAGGGGAAGGGGAGACGAACAAAAAGGAAAAAAATAAAAACCAAAAGCATGCAGTCCAAACAATCGGGGGTGAGGTTCGGGAAGGGATCACTCTGCTCTGGAAGGTGTCCTCTGTATCCTTGTAAGGATGCCAGCAAGTTCCTGTTTCACCGTTCCCATACGGGGCCATCTTGACGCGGTCCTCATGAAGAGGAAGGCAAAACAGATGGCGTTCCTGTCGTTCTGACCTCCTTTGGCGCTGCTCCATGCAGCCACGTTTCCCGCCGCGTAGGCAGCACAGTGCTGCTGAGGATGTAGCCGGCGTGAGGGCGTCGCAAAGGAAGAGGCGCTTCAAAACGTCTCTGGGATTGCCTCTGGGGATTCCAAGGGACGCAACAAAGCTTCCCCAAAGAAGACGGAGAGCAACACAGTCCACTAGAAGGTGAGAGAAGGATTCCTGTTCCCCGTATCCGGCACGGTTCGGGTCCACCCCTCTTCCTTCGTGTCCAGTGATGACAGCGGACGTTAAACGGGGGGTCCCAACGCAGCAGCGTCAACGCCGACCCCTGCCACTTTAAGGGGAGGGTGCAGGTATTCATGAGCACCGGAGGCCACTGCAAGTCTTCCGCCGGAAGTTCCAGTAGCTCGCCCCTGCGCAAAAGTCCACGAGGTCGAGCAATCGAGGTCGCAGAGTCGGTGGTGTGATGCGCCGCTGGTGGAACCCGGAATCCGGATGTCTCCATTGACTGGCCGGGATTAGAAACGGACCCTCTGGGGTTCTTCCAGGAATCAAGGAGCCCTTCAGGGTTCCCTCAGCAGTGTGAAAACGGAGCCGTATTCCCCCTCAGGGGAGTGTCTTCCATCGCATACCATGGAGCTGGTGGATCAACTCCTCTCCAGAGTATGAAGAAGCGCGGAGCTCCCTTCGGAAGCGACGCTTCAGAGAGATGGTAGGTTACACAATGACGATAATGGGAGAGGAAATGGGGGGGGGGAGGCAGGGAGGTTGCTTCTGGTGGAGCGAAAAGAGGGTGCAGGTTTCATGACTCCTATGTAAAGGGGGCGTGCGACCGACTGATCACGCGTGCAGTCCCGTAGATCTCGTCGCAGCACGGATGCAAGCCTGTCGTCTCAAACTGCCCCGTACGGCGCGAGCGTGCGTGATCACGGGCTTGCAAATTAACCGAATGACCACGTCGCGACGTAGATGACGAGTGACCAGCAGTGACAAGCAGCACCGCAAGGCCGCATTTCAGCCTGAGAAGCCGCTCCGGGGACGAGGCAAACTCTCCTCATCCCGGGTACTTCCGCGCGCCGCGCGACTACGCTGCTGTCTCCCTGGAGCCTCGGCGAGCGGATCAAGTGTCTCAGGTGCACGTGCACCTGCGGGCACCATTTTACAAGTGCGCGTTACGATCTAGACACCCGGCTGGCTTCGCGAGACGTGACGACCAGACGAATCCACCACTCGGGGGAGCAGTGGCCCTCCAGAACTCTCACCGCTCCCCTCCCCCCGCGCCGGCTGCTATCAGAAGCGCCGGCGCTTCCATGGAGAGGAGCAGCCCTCCGCCCGCTCCCACGGGAGAGCTCGAAGCTGCGCGCGCTTCCGATCCGTTCGACGGTCGACCCGGCGCGACGCCCGGCGCTGGCACGCCGCGAGCGCGGCTCCGCGTCGCCCGGGTACGAGGCGGCGGACCGTCGCAACGCCCGGGTTACGAGCGAACATTTCCTCCTCCCGGTCGTGCGGGAGAGGCGCTCGGGGAGCGTTGGCGGGCGAAGCACAGCTGCACACAGTTTCCGTGTTCCCCCCCCCCCCTTCCCTCGCTACACTGTGACCTCTGGTCCGCTCCGCGGGGAGAGCGAAGGGAACTCCAAAACTGGAGTTCCATCCGGTGCCATTGGAAGCATTCTGCCCTCTTGCTAAAACGCTCCATCGCTTTCTCCATCAAGGGAAATCCGTGAACGAAGACGCGGCGCCGCTTCCTCTACGGATGCGTAGGCACGCGAGGTGGGAGCTGCGAGACGTTGGATTCCAAGAGGGATGGGGTGGAGGGAGGCGGAGGTGGAAGCGGTGCATCCTGGAGGAGATGGAGCAAAGTGGCAAGGGGAAGTTCGAATTGCCAGGCTGTAATAAGGCGGGTCCCATGATTACGTTAGGGGTAGTGATAGGGACGTGGGTAGTTTATCCTGGGGATATGGGGGAAGAGGGATGATAGGGTTGATATGGTTTGCGTGTTATTTGAAAAGGAGGATGCATGGAATGTTGATAATTGGGTGGCTGAGGGATAGCAGGGCATATTGGTACAGCACACTCCGTAGCTCTTTCTAATCAGACGCTGCAGGGCAACGAATCCGTGTGCCTATAAGATAATTGGTTCCTGCATCTTACATCGCATCTCCATGAGGTCGCGTAACCGCATTTTTTTGGTAGCATCACGCAGCATCACGAACGAATTGCGTTTCCGTGCGCTTGCTGGCCAAAAAAGAAAGGAAAGGAAAGGAATCGCTTGTAGCCACGAAAGAATGAAAAAGATTTTCTGGAAACTTCTTCCAGAATATCGCCCAGCAATGTGCCTTGTCCTTCCGTCCCCATTCCCTCCGCTCAGCCAAGACCTCCAATTTAGGATTTCATTTACCTGACTCTCGGAAATCAGATCTCCCGAAACCAGTTGGGATGAGGGGGCACGAAGACTTTTCATTTCTCGCGTTTTCTTTTCGCTCCCGGGTGATGAGGAGGTTTCAAACAAAATCCTCTTTTTCTTTTCTTTCTTTCTTTCCCTGTAAGGAAACACAAGAGACGCAGGCAGTTCCCAGGCGGTTGCAGTTTCTGCAGGGGAAGCGGATGTTTCCACCTTTGTCACGACGAATTGCTTAGCAAATCAAAGCATCCAGCCGCCCTTCCAGGAGCCGATCTCGGCTTCCGTTTCGACCTCGCCCGCCAGTGGGAAAAGAACCGTCCGCGAAAGACGTACGGCTTCGTGCACGTTCACGGCTTCCGGTCCTCGCTGGTTTCCGCACCTTTTCGTGGACCTCCGAAAAAGGAAAAAAAAAAAAAAGCCATGCAGTGGGGTGATGGTGAACGACAGTCTTTCCTCCCTGATCTTGTGAAGAGCGCGCCATCGCTGGCGGACGAAAACTCAAGCACCAGGTGGAGGGGGTGCTTCGGTTCTTCATGTGGTCGCTCGAAGAGGGCATGCAACCAGGTGAAACCCTCACGGATCTCGAAGATTCCTCAAGCACGCGGATGATCGGTGGACGCCCGATCGGCTCGGCCTGGTGGCGTTGTGGCGCAGCCGCGGCGGTAATGAGGTTCACCCGATTACCTCTGGATGGCTCGGCCTTGTACTCCACTGATCCTTAGCGAAAGCAAGCGCAGGGGTTCGTGATTGTGATTTTCTTTAGCACGTCCACAAAGTTGGCTCCACGAGATCACTCAAGCCTTTCGCTGCCAGGAGGAGAGACGCACGGCACGCTAAAACGGTTGTGAAGTTCTTCTGGACAATTCTCGGAGGTCGAGATCGCGAGTGGTTCGGAGCCGGAAGTCGACCCGCAATTGGTTGCAACGTCGTCGCGAACGCCCGTAGGACTCCTCGAAGAGGCGACGGGAACAGGACTCCCGGAATGTCTGCCGCGTTTCGGTCGTCTGCTCCGTTCCGGGAGCCGTTGATGAGATCCGGAAATGGATGACTTTCGTCTGCCGAGGCGGAACTTTTGGAAGCCGCAGCTCGTAACGAGCGGCATTCGATCGTGGACCTTCTTCGCCTGACGCAGAATCCGGCAGGAGCGGGAGGAATCACAGGACCCCGGCAAACAAAAAAACGCTAATTGCGTAATGGCAAATCACGGTGGGGTCCGCGCGCCGCGAACTCGCTCGCAGGGGGCTCCGAAGGAAGAGGAAGAACTTCGCTGCCACAAGCCCTGATGAAAGGGAGGGAGCGCAAGGGCGCCGCCTGGGATCCTCGAAAACTCTCCCTCCGTCCCTCGAAAGATGAGATGCGGGAGCGAGTCCACACCTCTGGTAGGACGAGAGATCTCCCGCGCCAGAAGGAGGCATGCGTAAGGAGGCTGGATCCTCCCCTGGGATAGGATGAATCAAGCATCAGTGTCGTGGAAGAATGGTGTCACCACCCCTTTCTGGAAGCGTGTAGAGCGAGATGAAATTCACAGCCATGCACGTTTCACAGTGGTAGCAGGCTGGGGGTCTCTCGTCTGTAGGTTGCCAAAGACCTACAGTCGAAAGCTCGAAGGGGGGAAGACGAAATTCCGATGTCGCATGAGGAGGAAAAAGGAATTCGTTGCAGGAAAGATGAGATGAGATGATGAATCGATCGGAAGACAACGCAACTCTCTCTCCCATCGGGAAAGCTCCAATGCTCATGGAATTTCCCTCCCGCTTGCAATCCGCCATCCTCCTCTACTCTTGCGTCCTCTCACTCCCCGCGTGTGCCGTGGCACAGACGAGGGCTTGACCCGTTCGGGCGCGCGCAGCCCTGAGTGCGAATAAAGGCTGCCCAGGCGCGGCGTGCTGATGCTCGGCGCCGGGGAGCTGCAGGAGGACATCCGGAGCAGCGAGGAGCTGCACGAGGACTCTCTCAGCGGCGGCTAACGCCTCCGCCACTGCTGCCTCGCGTCGCCTCCTGACGAGTGCCTTCCACTTCCCACCCCACCCCTTCCCCTTGCGACCCAGCCCTTCCTCTCTCTCCCGTCTCCTCCGACGATGCTCCAGGAAAAGAAGGAAAAGGGCAAAATAAAAACAAATAAACGCTGGCAGGCTCGGAACACGATGCTGCAGGCTGTCACACCGGCCGTGCGAACGGCCCTGAAAGAACATTCGGCGGAAGAAACACGGCAGTGCATCGGATAGGGATACCCTGAGGGAGGAGGTCGGTGGATTCTTTCCTCCTGCCCCTCTTTTTGGCTCGTCAAGTGCTCAGGAACCGTTCGCCTAGGGGCTCGCTCTCCTGCACTGTCCACTCTGCCCAAGGGTGCGTGTTTAGTCATCAAGTTGAGGGGTCATCCCGGGGAGGGGGCTCCCTATGAATCCAGGAAGGTTGCGGAGGAACGAGTCCCTCCCACTCGTGCTTGAGAGGGAACCTTTTTTTTGTGTGCCTTCGGCACAGGAAGGGCAGACCGCCGCTGTTATTGCCTGCCGAGACGAGCCGCCTGTAGCTGCTGGCCTGAGACTCTCCTCAAACAACTGCTGTGCGAGGAGTGCGCCACTTGGGGCGATGGCCACGTTGGTGGAGTGGGAGCAGCCGATCCTGGGAACGGGACCGCTCATCAAAAGACGCGAGAAACTCGAGACTGCTCCTGGAGGAACGAACTGGTGTTTTCTGGAGAGGTCGACCTCCCTCGCATTAGAGGTGAAGCAGAGGGAAAGAAGCTGCTTCTTCGGTCGCGAATCAGAGAACCGGCATCTTCCTCACCTTTCGCAAGAGCGGAGCTGCAAAGAACTCTTCCTGGACTCCTTCGTAAGAATCCAAAGTGCTGCGGGCGCCGGATCTTCCACACGCGGGGACGGGGCGAGAATAGCTCCACTGTGGCAACGGGAAGGAACAGGACAAAAAAAACGAAGAGTTCGGAGAAGCCCGGCAGCTCCGAAGGGGACCGACGTCGGGCGGAAACGGCACCCAGGAGCACAATGCAGCACCCAGTAGTAGTAGCCCCCCGGACCCCCCTTTTCCACCATGCATACCCTCGAGCTGCTCCTTCCGCGAATGAGCCGTCTCATTCGGAAAAGAATCCATCCCAGGTGAGCACGCATGCGCAGACACGTGCACGGAGGCGACGCGACGTCTCCCAGGCTGGACGCCGTTCGGCGTGCGTCTGCGTGACAGACCCTTGTTTCGCAAATGGCATCCTCCCTCTCCCTCGCCCTTCCTCGAAGAGGGAATGCGCCCCGATCCAGCCGGGGGATCTGCCCTCGAAGCAGGGACGAAGAGGCGAAGACCTCCGTTGCGCGCCGGGAAAACCCGAACGCTGCGAGTGCTCGCTGTCCCGTCGCAAAGTCCCGACTTCCTCCGACCCTCGAATCTGCCGCGGCGCATTCCTTGTTGAATGCATCGTCCAAGCTGCGCAGCAGTCCAACTGCGGGCAGCCGTTCTCGCAGCGTGAAGAGGAAGCAAGGACGGGTGCGTTGGACCGACGGCGGACTGCAGCAAGAACCAGGGACGCTCGTGATTTCACTCGCTTGCTGGGAGTTGACACCCAGTTGCTCCGGGATGTTTATCTATATAAAATAAACATACAAGTCGGTGGCAGGACGCTTGGTCTGCCACGTTACAAATGTAACCACGGGAATCTGCCGAGGACCGGGACGCAGGCCTGCCAGGTTCGCCTCGGCAGCAGGGAAGAGGGAGAGAAGATAAAACAAAAACACACAAAAGTGAGGAGGGTTCGGGAAGGGATCGCCGGGTGCTGGAGAGCGTCCTCTGGATCCTTTCGAGGATACTGGCAGATTTATCCTGTTTTATCATTCCCAGATAAAGCCATCTTGACTCTGTCTTCAGGAAGAGGACTGCCAAATGGATGGTGTCCCTGTCGTCCCGGCCTCCCCTGGCGTTGCTTCACGCAGCCATGGTCCCGCCTTGTAGGCAGCAAGGCGCTGCTAGGGGTGCGGCCGACGTGAGTTTGTCGCTCAGGAAGAAGCGCTTCAGAACGTTGCTTGCCGAGAGGGTGAGGTCTACCTCCTCGTCAATTTATCCGACCTCTTCATCCTCTTTTGACGAGGTTCGACCAACGGTGGCTCCGACTTCTCCCCGTGACCCAGCTTGTGCTTCTGTGCCAAGATGAGAGGAGCACATAACAACGCCTGGAGGGTAGGAGAACGCTACACAGCCTTGACAGTCTTCTCGGACGGCCCCTTCGGCGTTTACCGTGACTCGGGTCCGGTTCTCAGGTCAGATGAAGGCAGAGAGTTCCGGATGCCGCCGTCGAAGGCCATTTTCTCTCTTTGGGTGGTCGAATCGCTTCTGAGATACCTTCGGTCCCTGCATGTTGTGGTCCCGCACCGACACACACCTAGCAGACGCCCCTCGCCTCCGCCTTCGAGGAATGTTGAGCTCCCTTCTTCTCTCGTGTTGTGGTTTGGGTTTGCCGGATCCCACGTACCCCGACCCTGAAAGCCCTGCTCCGTGGTACGCTCTGGAGGAGCTCGAGAGTTTCCTTCGCCTCCTCCTCCAGGGTCTCGCCCCACGGTTCGTAGGGTAGAGAGGACGTGCAGCACGATCACACGCGTCCTCTTCCCCGGCGCTCCGGATCCCGTGTAATCCTTTCCGGGGACAGGCCGACTGCCGAAGGGCCCTTTTGGCCGGAGGCTTCCGGGTTCCATGACACCTGTAAGCAGCCGCATCCGAGCTGGACCACGTGTTCAGAGCTGCCTCACGCACGTCGGACGGCACTCGACGTGAATGAAACAGGAGCCCCCAAACATCGAGGAGTTCTCTTCCGGACGCGCAGCGCGTGCCGGTACGCGACGCTGCCCGATCGCCCGAGGCGGAAGGCAAAGGCGCGCGCCCTGGGATCGGGTGGCGCTTCGCAAACTTCGCCACGGACCGACCGCGATGGCGTCAGCTTGTCCCCATCGGGAGAGACAGGGAAAGAGACCGAATGGATCGCGGAGGAGACAGATGAGAAGGTCGCGCCCTCTGCTAGCGCGCGATGCGAGCGACCAATGCTCACGCCGAAGATGCTTCGCCGCGTGACAATTCCCCATCTTCACCCTTAGAGACTGCTCTCGGGAAGGAGAAGAGGACTGGGAGAGCGGAAGACGGGCCGGCTCAGAGACGCTGCGATCCCGGGTGTTCCACCCTGAGAAACTTTGCCCTGGGGCGAGCTGCCGGATATTCCGGAGGAAGACCTGCAGTGACCCCGGACATGCACACCCTCCCCTTGAAGTAGCAAGAGTCCGCGCTGCTGCTGCTGCACTGGGATCTCCCGTGCAACCCCGCAGGCATCACTGGACACGCAGGGGTGTGGACCAGAACTGCGCCAGGTTAGGGGACCGGGAACCCCTCCCGCACTTGCTTGTGGATTGTGTTGCCCTCCGGCCCATCCAGGAACTCTTCGCCGCCATCCTAGGAACCCCCGGCGGCAGCCCCAGGGACGCTTTACGACCCCTCCTCCTCCTAGGTGATGCCCTTCGGCTAGCAGCCTCGCTAGCAGCTCCCTGCTGCCTACGCGAGATCGTCGCTGCCTGGAGTGATGAGAGAAGAGGACCGAGCGCCAGGGATGCCACATCCACTTTGCCGTCCGCTTTATGAGGATGGCAACAAGATGATTCCACCTGAAGGAACAGCATGCAGCAAGAGCTTACCGACATCCTCCAAAGGATGCAGAGGACCGCCCCGGCAGGGCGTGATCCTTTCCCACATACCCCTCCCCTTCCCCAAATTTATTTATTTATTTTTATTTCCGTTCCTTTTCTTTTCTGTTTATCTCCTCCCCCTTCTGCAACCGCGGTGGACCTTACCGGTCCGCGAACCGGTAACCCTGCAGGCTCCCGTTGGAATGCACGAGGTTGGACCACGGGTCCAGCCACAGAGATTGTTTATTTTTGTATGAAATAAACGCCCCGGCGTACCCGGGTGAGAACTTAGGGATCACTCCGGACGCCCGCGCAGATCTTCCCGCCAGATGCTCTGGAGGGAATAGGAGAAGGAGCCGATGGGCGCAGTGTTTTCCGCTATTCCTGCACCCTCGGCTTCCCCTCCACTCAACCAGAGTCCCGAGACCTCTGCGGCTGTTGCCCAGCAACGCCGGGACCTGTGTTTGCATGAAATCTAACAAGCCAGAGGTGTGCAAGCAAACACGCTGATGGAAAGTTCCCTCCTTACGGAGTTCCGGGACAGGGGGGAACTCTGCCCTCAACCAAATCGTGCGCCCGCGGAAAAGGGCTGGGGAGGGAGGGATCACCGAGCGAAAAAATGTATGCAACGTGCTGGATGCGCGCAGAGGGGAAAGAAGGCTTAATTTGTTTGGATCTTCTCGCGTTCCTCCTGGAGAGAGCACCCGCGCTGGATGCAGGAGATTCTCGTCCCGAGGCAGGCAGGGAGAAGGGGTGTGTCCTTCGTTCCTCCCAGCAAGAAGTCTGCAACCTCTCCTCCCCTCCCTTCCTCTCTCTTCCCTGCTGTCTTCCATGAGGCCACTGCTGACGTGTCGCAGGAGGTCTCTGAAGGCTTTCTGGAGCAGGGTGGTCGCGGAGAGGCCCGCAGGTAAGTCCTCTGAAAAGGAAAGACCTCTCTGCCAGAGGCGCCTTGAGCCTCGCACACCCGGAGGCCAACCTCTCTGCGACCCCTCCCTGCTGAGCGAACTCCAAGAGGATTTGTCGGAAGAAGCAGAGTTGTGGCCACTGGGAAAGGGGGGGGGAGGGGGGAGGAAGCTTTGAGGGTGCGTTCGGCCGGACCTGCCTGCTTCGCCATGCCACCTCAAAAGATCCGTCGCCGCCGCCCTGCGATGCTCCCGGAAACACCCGCTGCGGCAGTCCACAGCGGAGAGGCCCGACGGCCCTTTGAGCGCTCGCCTCGGTGCGGAGAGGGCGCAATGGTCCCGGGTGGACGCCACTTTCCTTGCCGCAGGACAACTGTCTGCCCTCTGGGCAAACGGCAGCAGCCGATCGGCAGGACGGGATTGCCCTGCACCATCGCAGGAGTCGAGGGACTCCCGGACATCTGCAAGACGGGAGGCGCGTTGGTAAACGGCGTCCACTCCTCGTCTCCGGGCGAAGAAGGGCTCCTTCGGTGGAGCGACCTGCTTGGTGTGCCCCCCTCGAAGAACTCGCAGCCCCTTCCCCCCTGTGTGTGCGGACACCTCCGTGTTCCCGCTCCGTTGGAAATGTTCAGGATGTCCTGCTGCTCCTGCAATGGGGGTCGCCGTGGAAACCAGGTTTTCGGGAGAGCTGCCTCCCCGAACCGTCCCGTGTGCGGGGCAGTGGAGTTGCTTCCACCTTCCTGCTGGACTTCAGTGCCCTCCGCGGACACATAACGGTGCGACTCGCTTTGGCGCTCTGCCACCCAGCAGCCACCCCTTTGGGCTTACCGTGGCGCTTTTTCACTCCAGGCGGGCTGAAGACGGGAGCTGCGACAGCCTTCTGTTGCATCGACACCATAGCGACAGCGCGGTCCGTGATGGAGTCGCGTCCTCAGCGAGCGGAGGAGACCACCAGCATGGCAGCCGTCGCCCTCACGAAGACGTATACGAGGTGGAGCCTCACCTGCCAGAAGAAGTCATCAGAGAGATCGCCACCATACACAGCCGCTTTTAGAAAGAAAGGAACGAAGAAAGACCAAAGACCCCCCTTGTCCCTACCTTACCCTCTTTTTTTTTTTATCTATTTACTGTCCCCTTCCTCCATTCCCTACTTTTATAGAAGTCGGCCTGCATGCCGGTGCTCATCCTCAATGGACTTCTTTTCATTTCGACTCCTCTTGTATTCAGGAGACGCCGCTCCCCTCTGACATGTGGTTTATTTTTTAAAATAAATGTCCCGGCGTCACCGGGCAAAAGCCACGGGATGGGAAGGCGGACGGCGACGGCGGAGAGGATCTCGCGAGTCCCCTCCCCCCCTCCCCCCAAACGTCGGCACGTCTTTCGCGCCAATCCTTGCGAAGGGACGCGGCGCGGAGGCTTCCCGAGTGTTCGCGGTCTCTCGCGGAATTCCCTCGAAGCTTGTGCCCGGGAGAGGCTGGATCGCGCTCACGCACAAGCGGAGAAACTTTCCCAAATTTCTTTTTTTTCTTCTCCCTCTCCCCCTTCGCAAACAGGTCGCCCGGGACAACTTCTGGAGCAACTTTCCCACACGCACGCACGCACACGCACACGCCTCCTTCCGCGATTGCATCTATTTTTCCAACAAAGTTTTTCCTCCTGTTCCCGGTAGGAGGTGCGCGTGCGCCCTCCTCGCAAACTCGGGAATTTCGTTAGCTGCATTGGAGCATCCGGGGATGAAGTCACGTCCTCCGGACGGCGGAGCTTGCGAGCCCGTTACTTCGGACTAGGGGGCCGTCGGCGGGGAAGCAGAGGAAAAGATGGACGCGCGGGTCGCGCGGATGCTGCAAACGAACCGCATCAGTGCGCGAGACCCCTCGCCAGCGCGCCACCTCCAGTGGCAGCAGCGTCCTCTTTCCCGAGGTAGGTGGCGTTCTGGCCACACGAGACAATGTGCAGCTTCCCGGGTGAATGCACCACCTCCTGAGATAACGCAGTACCTCCTGATGCGCCTGTTATGAATAACCAGACCGGCAAAGTTGGGAGGCAATCGTGTAACGTGAAAAGGAAAACAAACAAAAAAAAAGAGTGCCTGAAGAAGGTGGCTGTGCAGATGGCTGCTGTCGCGGTTTTGTGCTCAGCATCTCCGAATGCTCTTTCTGTCGGAACGTGCGACCACCAGATCTTCGAGAGAGTGGGGGATTGGGACCTTCACCACGCTCTTCAAGGGATTCCAGATTGCATGAAGAGATGCGAGGCATTCTCCGCAGCTTCCTCCTGATCATTAACTCTTCCCGGCTTCGTCGTTGCTGGCCGAGGTTGCTCGAGATTGTGCGGAGGGAGTGGAGGGCGTTCCCATGGCGTCACGAGATCTGTGCCAGGAGGCGGACGAGGCTGGGCGCGGTCGGTCGGCGCGCACGCGCACAGCTAGGCGGAACACGTGCTGTGGAGGGATAGAGCGGAATTTCTCGAACGGTTCCCCCCCCCCCTCTCCCCTCCCCCGTCGAATCGCGTGTTGGCAGCCCTGAGTCGCTCGATGCTCCGCATCTTCGTCACATGGGCGAAAGAGAGAGAGGATCTGACTTGGCCAAGCTATTTGCTTCCTGGATTCGAAGCTCGAGTAGATCACCTGCCCAATCCCTCGGGCTTAAAGGCAGGATCGATCTGGAAGGGGGGAGAGCCGCGTGCACGTTGGTGCGAAAGACTGCAGGCGTGACGGCCGAGACGAGACGTTCGAGACTGCCATGGCACAGCTCCGGTCCTCCTCATTTGGTTCCTCTTCCCTGGGATGTCACCAGAACTTTCCCGGAAAGAATCCGCGATGCGTTTTTTTGGTGCAGTCCCTTCTCGAAACTCTCTCACCGAGGCGATCACCCCGATCCCCGGGGGGCGAGGAGGGACCATGCACTTTCTCCTGACCCCCCAGACTTCAAGCGCCTGCCGCCTTTTCCGCACGCTCGGTCGCAACTTTCGCTCCTTCCCTCCCCCCCCCCTTCTGGGGACGTCGCCAAGCAAACGAACCGCTGCCTTTTCCAAGTTCGCAGCGACGATTCGGAATTATTTTTGAGTTTAAGGGAGCTGGACCAATCAACTTGCGCGCGTGACCGGCATAGCCGAAGCCGAGAGTTTGCGTCATCCGCTCCGGGAACACGAAGAGTTCCCGGAAGCTCCCGGTCTCGTCCGGGGGGAGGGGGCGAGCCGGTTTCTCCGAAATGCCTCCGAAAGTTCGCGGGCGCGCGCGCGTCTCCCTCGGCCGTCGTTGGACGCAGCAGGAAGTCCCGGGTGTCACGTGTCCGAGAACGATGCGTGCGAGGTACCCCTTTCGGTCCTCGGGGATGGCGGTGAGAGGAAGCCACGAGAGATGCGCACGGATAGCGCAAACGCGCAGGACGCCTTCTTCTTCCCTCCGGCAACGCAGCGGGTGAAACGGGTTGGTTCCACGAGAGAGCCGTGGCCCGGACTGGACCCATCTTCCGTTTGGTGAATTGGTGGCGCCCCTTTCGCACGCACGCACGTTGCACGCGCTGACCCCACCCACCCCTTCCTCCCTCACTCCCGGTCTTCCTTCGGATTCGCTGTCGCCTGCCTGCGGGATTGGATGGATGTCGCCATCCTGGATCTCGTCACGCGCCACCTTGGCAAGAACAAACACGCGGTTGGAATCTTCTCCTTCTTCCAGTGCTCCGCTGCATCGCAAAGAAGTTTTTCCTTTCTTTCTTTCTTTCCGATGGAAAGTCTCTAAAAACAAAAATAGACGGCGACGGCGTATTTGCCTGGGACGGAGCTCGCGGCATCGCTTCTTCGGAAAGATCAGCAAACAGCAAACACCTCACCTGATCCCCCGCGGTGTTTGCGTCTGAAAAATCCACCCTAGCGCGTTCGAGCAGCTTCCGGGTCCAGCAGCTTGTTTTCCACGTGCTTTCGGAGCACACCCGTCTCGCGGACTGTGGAGGGGAAAATCCCCGGCTTCCTTGCTTCCTAGACGGCCGGGGTCTGTAGTAACCCCCGCTGCTAATCATCCCGGATCAGAAGCGATTACCACTTGTCCCAGGCATCCATCGCGCCCGTTGAGACGGGAAACGTTCCGATTGAGTGGATCTTGAGGATAGGGAGGAAAGGGGGTGAAGGTCTTGCTGGATTCAGCTGTCCCTTCTTGCCAGAGGTTGGTGTACTCGACGGCACGCCGGGACCTCCCGCTGACCGGGATGGACTTGCCACCAGGTCACGCCGGGACGTTTATTGATTAAAATAAACACGCAAGTGTCGTGATGGGGCGTGCAGCCCCTCCCTTCCCCCCCCCCCCTTCCCCTACACGCACACAACCGATTCCGCAATGGACCTGCCGGGTCGCTGGTGCGAATTTCGGCTGGGCTCACCTCGGCAGCGGGGGGAGATGGAAAAAAAGCAAAAAGGAAAACAAAATAATAAAAATAAATAAATAAAAACACTTTGGAGGGCCGGGAAGGGATCACTGCCCACTAGGTCTGTCCAAATAGGTCCCAGGCTGGGCCATCCGGCTGCTATCCGCAGGAAACGAACTGCGAACTGGATGGCGTCCCTGTCGTTCCCTCCCTCATTGGCTCCGATCCACAATCCCGCAGAGGCAGCAGAGCGCTGCTGGGGCTGTGGGTGGCTGCAGGGCGTCTCTCACAAAGAGGAGTCTCTGTCCCTGGGGTTACCGCCGGGGATTCCTAGGGGCGCAGCAAAGCTCTTCCAAAGAGGGCGGAGGGCAACACAGTCCACTAGCAGGTGCGGGAAGGATTCCTGCTCCCCACACCTGGCACAGTTCGGGTCCACACACACCCGTGTCCAGTGATGCCGGAGGGCGTTGCACGGGATGGACTGAACCTTCCCGTGTTCCTAGGCGCTTGCTAAAGGGGCGCGCCGCGAGCGTGCGGAGGAGGTCGCGGAGAGAAGACGCCAAGAGAAACAGGGGGCAAAGAGGATGGCGGGATGGAGAGAGAGATGATCCTCGCTCTAGGAAGGAGCACCTACTTGAAAGGAGATGGCAAGACTGGCTTGGATTTTTACCATCTACCCCTTCTTCCTTCAATGGAGTCATTCAAAACGGACGCACATGTCATCCCCACGGAGACAAAGCAAACTATCTTTCAAAAGCCGATTGCAGTTTTAAAAAATTGCATACTTTACATATGCAAAGGATATATTAAAGAATAACATATTCAAAAATATATTTTACATGTAAATGACGTGTCCGAATAGTGCCAATTCGAATGGCGCGGCTGCTTCTCGGAGCGAATGACTCGCACCAATTGCGGCCTGCCTGCGTAAGGACCAAACTGAACATGGTAAAAGCTCATAAGGTAACAAAAACCTGATGAAAAAAAAAAAAAAGAAAGAAAGGAAGAGAACGCTCCTCTGAAATTTGCTGCGCGCCACTGTTATGCCGCCACCGCAGGGAAATTTCCCGGTCTTCCTGCCACGCAGATCCGATCTCCGCAGATTCAGCTCCAGAGAGACACCAAAACACCATTTAAATGCAATCTGCATCTGCTGTGTGCCTGACAGCCCCATTCTTCATGATTAAACCTTGACAATTCTATTATACCTAGAAGCATTCCTTCTGTGATGGCTTCACTCCTGCCCTCAGCATCCGGAGCGCAAGGGACCTGTGTGTGTGTGTGTGTGGAAGGAAGGAAGGGCTTAGCCGTTAACTTGGTAAGATCCGAGCGTTTCTTTGATGAGCGCATTTCGCTAATCGACACCCGTAATGACACCACTTGAAGAGTACCCTCTGGAGAACTTTAATCTGTGCTGAAGAGGGAATTAGAGGATTGGATTCTGTTCTCCGTAATTCGCGAACAAATCTCTTCCTTCCAACCACGTTAGTGGACGGAAATCAGCAGTCATCCGAGGAGGAAAAGCCCCCGAGTTTACAAAACCAAATGGATGGATAGGTGGGGAGGGGTGGAGGAAAAAAAAAAGAAGACGGAGCTCCTTGTCATTCTGCTCTTTTCTTCTTTGTTGTTGGTCTTTTGCGCTATCAAAGAGGGCATTCAGCATCGAATGCCATTGAGTGTTCCTTTTGGCATTCGATGCTGAATGTTGCGTCTATACATTAGATTTCCGAGATTTCCTACATAAGGTCTTGATTCCTTGAATCACTTTCGAAGATCACTCCATCAGCAGCAGGGTGTAGAGAGGTGCTTCTTCTGCCCATCAGTTTGAGGTTTCTCACCCGGATATGCCGGGGGCATTGACTATTGAAATTTTAAGAAAATGAAATTTTGTACTACAGTCCTTAGGTCCATTCAGGCAGAAGAACACGTGATTCTGCCGGTGTTGGAACACTTGTCTTTACCGGCCCTCTTCGCTGGCGAAGGGGGAGGGAAAACCACGAAAAAGAACAAGAAAAGCAAGAGAGGTGGGGGGAGAGGGCAGTGTTTTTTCTCAGGGGAGAAGGGATCACCGTTCTCCGCGAGTGGTCCTCTGCATCCTGGTTCGGATGCGGACAAGTGCTGGTCGTAGTGTCCGCAACCGGCGCCATCGGGAAGATTTCTCGGATTCAGGTCATGCTGAGCCTTTCTCTTATATAAGAGTTTTTATCGAGCTATGGAGCTGCATATGCAACAAAAGTTCCAAAGGTGGGAAAATGCAACAAAAGATTCCAAGACTCACGCAGAAAAAACACAGAAAAAACCAACGTCTCCGTAGCATAAGAAACGTTAAGATCGGCAACAGAAAGTATGAGGCATCTGTCGTGAATATCGACACTTGGAAAACATTCGTTAAAACTTTGGAATTTATAACATTCGTGATTCAGAAAACACACACACACACACACACACACACACACACACACACACACACACACACACACACACATTTTCTTTTTTAAAAAAAACTCGTGTTATGAAAAAACATATATATGAAAGAGGCAAAGGCATTCTGACTAAAGTGCTTATTGCTGCTTCCAAGGTGTTTTCGAGATACGTGTTCCAATCCCTTTAATGCCGTTTTGTAGTAATATAAGGAGATGCATAATTGATGCGAGTATAGGAATGAATCCAAGAGAATAATAGGCTAAATGCCGAAAGAAACCAAGAGTTTTCCTTTTGTCAGGTTCTGTAATTAATAACTACCAAAATGCTTGAGAAAACATGTTTTGGTTATTCGTGTTGATCAGAAGTTTTTTGGATTTTTAACTTTTCAGCAGCCACGAAGAGTGCACTGCACAGCTTAGCTGCAAAGAGCCTGTGAAATTATCGTATCTGCAAGCAAAATCGTCACAAGAGTCACAAACAGGAAAAACAAAAAGCGTAGAGTGACGTGAAGAAAAACTTGGAATCATCTCCAGCTTAACTTATTCTCGATTCGTTTCAATACTCATCAGTGGTACTTTCCAGTGTTAAATCTCTCGAAAAATAGGAGACTGAGAAATGGAAATTTACCCAAAACGCGTGTGCGCCCTTTCGTAGTTTTGCTGTGAAGTAAATAATAATCCTTCAAGCATATGCAAATCATGAGAAACATCTTGGCATTCCTGACTGAAAATTGGATTCGAGTTGCTTTTTTCCTTCCCTTTTCATCTTACTGACTCATCGCTAAGTTAAAAACAAAAACCAAAAACAGTCCATTTACTATAGCCCAATAAAACAGAATTACTCGTACTATATCTTTTAGTAGCAGTAAAAGATCAAACAGTGGGGTCAAGTAAAACAAAACTTGCGAAATTCCTCGCTCGAATCCACACTTTTGTTCTGACGCTCATTGGGGATCAGCCAAGTGAGAATATGTTCTTCCTGATGTGGGATCCTCTTATCAGCTCCTCCTGAGCCCCGGATCAACCCAGGCTCAGCATCCTTGAAGCTTAAATCAAGACGTCTGGATAGCAGCGAAGCTTTCTTTAGTGAACCAAAATAAGCTTTATTACTATGTATATTAATAATAATAATAATAATAATAATAATAATAACGAGGTACGAAAGTCTCGCTAAAGCAGTGTTTTTTCCTGGATATTTTTTTTTTTTCTATGAAGTCGCCGACAACACTGCATCTTCCGCACACGACGATCAGGTTTTCCTTTATCAGCTTTGTGTACAAAACACCACAGGGAAAAGTCCCTCAGAGCTGTGCTTCAAGTAGAAAGTTCCCAGCGCTCGCTGTCAGTAATGCTCCTTCGAGCAAACATAGTTACTGAGGGAAATCCAATGTAATCCAGATTTGTTTTTGTCTTGATGGAGATGCCTTTTGTTTGAAGGATCCTACCGCCACTGCCAGCCACTTCCATGCCTTCCGAGTGATACCTTTTGTCGCTCATCGGAAAATGTCCGATGTTTGTCATAAGTCAGCTGCCCTATTTAGAAGTGCTTTCGGTTCCCTCACCAAACACCGCTTTTTGTCTGATGATGTAAGCTGAGCTTCCTCCCTCAACATCTATTGAATAAGGACCAAGGACATCCCCGAATTTCTTTTTTCTTGTGGTTCGCGTTGCTGATGGCTCATTCGTTGCTTTTAGCTCTTATCCCATATCCCATCGGAACAAATGAGTCGAGTGTTTTCTCGTGGAGCAATGTGTGCCGTGGTGCAGTGGTAGGAGCCCTTCGACTTCCGTTCGGAGTGAGCACCACGCTTTGGGCTCTGCAGGACAGCCACCACTCCCGGGGACGCTGCGTGGGCTCGGGAACGGGCGGCCGAAAGCAGCGCGGCAGTCGCCCCATCCGAGTGACCTCTTTCTGCCAGCATGCAAATTCACCTGGCAGGGCTTCGAGGGGAGCACGCAGTCCGGAAAGTTCGCCGAAAGACGTGACCACCACTGTACATTTTTTTGCTCCCGTCCTTTCCAACCCGAGCAGCTCGTCTTTCCGCTGCTGGCTGTGGTGGTTGGATGGTTCCTGGTGCTGGTTGTACGGCTGCAGGCGACGTCCGAGGAGGAGGAAGTGCCTCCTCCCTGGCTCTGCGCAGGGTTGCCGCGTGTCCGTCCCCCCCCCCCCCTGCAGTGTCCGTACGGAAAAAGCTGCCGTGTCCTTCCCACCACCCGAGAGTGTTGTGTTGCCTTCGTGCAGTTCGTTATGCCTGGGGGGATGTGACTTGTGACCTCCTCCCTTGTTTTCACTACTCCAGCGTGTGCTTCGGCTCGAAAAATTGAACCCCGTGTGTTTGTTTTCGCGATTCGAGAAATTTGGGTGTGCCTTTGTTTTTTTTGTTTTTTTTCTTCTTCTTCATTTTTTCCCATTTTGCTGCAAAGGGTCAGTTTCATTTTTCAAGTCATGATGGATATTTGCACTTACGTTTTCTTTCTGTGTGATTCCAACGAGTTTAAAGATGGTGGCGTGGGTCACCGTGCGCCAAATCAGCAGGCTGGAAAGTTTCATGAAAGGTAAATGCTGGTGTTTACCAGGTTTCATTTTCTTAGAAGCATTTTCATGGGTTCAGGAAGTACCGGATTTCTATTTGACATGTAAATACATTCTTTTAGTGCTTGCTGAGTGCCAAATTTTTGAAGGGAGCATAAAGTAAAGTAAAAAAAAAAAAAAAAAAGAAGAAGAAGAAGATAATTTTTTTTTTTCATGGAATAGAATTCCACATAACACAAAAGTTACCACGTTATGAAATGATTAGGTCAAAATGCCTCACAATGAGTTATTTAATGATTTCCTTTATGTCACTCTTGTTAATATGTGATAGTGTGAACAGTAGTATGCCAGGAGATGCAAAGAGTAACGAAAAAATTGTTGCAACACATTCAGCTGTGAAACTGTCTTCTGTTCCAACAGTATCTCCCACCAGTCTAGTCAAATCAAACTCTAGCAAGCCTTCGGTATTCTACGAAGGCCTATTTGATGAATCAAAGCAAAATGTTTTATTAAGGGGATTTTACATTTTGATAGCTGCAAGCTTCTTAACTGTGGTGTACCTCGTAATACGTTTCATCTGGTAGGTGTTACAATTGTTGTGCTGTCTATGTTAATGCCCATTATAGTTCACGTAAGAATCAAAGAAAGGGCTCCAAAAAGCAAAAGTATGGTCGTAGGGAGGGAATTTTTGTACCTAAAAGTGAATGCAAACTTCTTGAAAGCAGTGAAGAATCTGAAGAAGAGCTAATTTTTGATGTTCGATCAAATGCCTACTGAAAAGCCAAAATTTTTGAACACAGTAGCATAACAGTGTGGTTATTATGTCTAAAGTGCAAGCAATTTAATAAATGTAAGACACGAACCAACTTGCAGAAGTTGTAGTAAAATTAAATAATGCATATTAACTCTTTATCAGTTCTTATCATTTCAGTGTTCCATCACTTAAAAGTGCTCAGTATTAAATGTATTTGTGAGATAAACTATATGAGTCATCCATTAGTAGACAATCATTTTTTAACATACATCAACAGTACCAGTACTAAACTCACACCTGTAAACTGAATAAAAGTTTTAGACATCATTAACTTTAACACTAGTCAGTCTGGCAGCAGCACAGTGTACAATATTGAACATCAGATGAATTCTCTTTGACCAAAAAACTGCAGGAAATTGTTTTCTTGTGAAACTGAAATTTGTAAAAATACAAATTTCATGATTTTACTCCACAGTGGAAAGAACAGAATTTCCACTGACGCACAAATCTTTAAAAGAGCTCTTTTATGCAATGTGCTTTACAAAGTGCCACTGTTTGCTGTCAGTGTGGAGAATGGAAAATTTCAAAGTGAGGAAGCTATTTACATGATATAAACTAGTTTTTTTTTAATATGGATGTCAAAAACTTTTTGGTACTTGAAGATATTAAACTACAGATCCAAATCACAACTATAGTGTGTGCATCAGTCTATGAATCAAATTGCACAGCGGCTCGAATTTTCCAGTGCATAAATGGATAGGGCTCTTTATCAAAGCAAACTGCATCTTTCACATTCACAGACAAGAATTCAAATGACTGACTTCTGAAGCAGTTCATCCACTTGATCCAAATTTATTGTATGTATTTACCTTTTTTCAGCAAATACCTGAACAGGTGAATTTGGGAATAAAAGTACCTCCAACAAAATAGAACAAAAACAAGTAAACAAATCTATGTAATTAATCATGCAAATTATAATCATTATTCAAAAATACTTCTTGCCTATTTTTCAAATTTTATTTTGAAATTGGAGACTTGACTATGCAAGGCTAAATTTTGGTTAAGACTCATCCATTTTTATTCTAGCTTTGTAGCCATTGAAGTTCCATCAATGCCTTGATACCAAGAGGTGAAGGGTAAAAAAAAAAAAAAAACTGTTAAAATAATATGCATTGTGGTACCAATGCAAACCTGTAAAAGATGTCCTTAAAAAAAAAAAAGGCTGAAACTTTCCCCCAAAATGCATGTTTGAACATTTTTGAACTCAACATATGTTCTTCCATTTCAACTTTTCAAGCAAAGTTTTATCGACACTTTATTATCAACAGCAGAAGATTCTACATTTACTTTAGATCTGCATTTGGGTTTTTCTGCCATTAACAGGTACTTAATAGGAACTACATTTGGATTGCTAATTTGGTCAGCTTGTCCGTTAATTTGGTGAAATCCAAAAAGGCGAAATTCTCCCGTCTCCTATGTGAAAATTCTTTAACCACTAGATACCGTTTATGCTAAAATGAAAGAAATGTGCAACCAAACATTTAGTGAACTATATATTTGGGGCATGCACACAAGGAACACACTTCTGGGTATTGGGGATTTGAGCAAGAGCTTACATTCAAGGGATGCCTTCCTCGCAGAAAACTTCAAGCTCCCACCCTTACCTCTGATGTGGAAAGAACATTCTCTGCAAATGGGCACCTCAAGATCAGCAAGCATGGAACCTGCTGTTGCATCACCTGGATTACAGGAACTCGGCATTCATCCCCGAGCCATCACTTCATAGTCCGGTTTTCGTGTGTTCCTTTCCTGGTGCACCCATCCACAACTTGCTGCTGCACCGAACTGAATTCTTTCCTGCATAAGTTTAGGATTTTTCGTCGGAAGTTTCTGCAGTCTAACTTTCGATGAATTCTTCGAGAATTCGGAAAATCGTCCGGGCTAACCGGAGCTTTGATTTCGGAAACAGAGCACCAAATACCATCTTCAATGGTTGCATACCGTCTCCAAGTTAGCTTACTCTGCTGAGGGGGGGGGGGGGGGGAGGGGGTCAGCAGATTGAATGATTCAACAGCACTTCCTTCCTCCCTTCCATAACATGGTATTCGCCCACAAAAACAAATGACGGAGAAAGTTTCGTTGATAAAGCAGCGGCAACATTTAGCAAATTTCCAGGTCCCTTCCGTGCAGGTGAATTCACCTTCGTCACCACCGCAGCCCTTGGAAACCCTGCTGAAGCCGCAACACCGCACACCACTTCACCACTTCTTTTGCAACGTTCAATGGATCGGCATTTTTTGTCCGAGCTGCCACCAAGACGGCGTCTGCTTCCCTTAGCCATGCATCCGGATCCTCCGCCCGTTGAGCAGCAAAGGCGGACTGCTTGAATTTGTGCCACCGTGCAGAATCTCCCGTCTCGAAATCTGCACGGTTTCCCAGTGGACGACGCTCGGGGTCGTCCCCGAGAGACGTGACCTCGCGCCTCCAGCGTTCTGCAGCCCCCGCTGCCGGAACCGTGACCGCGGCTGTCACACCACGGTGCTTCCCTTCAGTTCCGTAGACCGTGCCTGCCACGCGTGGTCGGAGAAGATCCTCGTGGCTCGCAAGATGAAGGGTGCATCTCGTTGTGGCATATCCTTTCCACCACCGATGGGAGGTCGTCAGCTCCGCGGCTTCTCGGTGTTCTACGAAAAACGGCTTCTACCAAGTCCGCTGCCGCCTGAACAGATTCCTCAGCGTAGTATCACATGTTTATGGAATTTGGGGGGGACAGTGCGAACAAGTGGTGGCACCAGGCGCCAAAACTGACAAAATTAGGACTTTTAGAAATAATAGCGGCAGAATCATCGAATTTCTCTCCCCTATGGGATGGTGGCACCTGAAGTTTCAATGCATTGAAAATCTTGGTAAAGCAAAACCAAGTATGAAACCGCCTACCAATCCCCTTCCCTTGTGTACCTACTTTTAGTAGCCGAGTTTTGCTTCATTTCTGCATCAAGTTGCCTCCAGATATTTAGGGAAACCGCAGTAATCTCAGTAACTCGAAGAATCACTTCTAGCCACATCTCCTTCACAAAGTTTGAATTCCTCCTTCAAGCTGAGCAATGAAAGGCTTTCGACCGAAATTTTTCTTTGTTTCTATGCCAAACATAGGTGAGTGCATTTTTTACTCTGTGAAATGGCACCTGGCATTTGCTTAATCATCATTCATTCAGTTCCCATAACCACTCTGCTTTCTTCCTTATCCCGAGATGGAGTTCCAGTCTGAAGATTTCACGTGCCTTACGATTGGGTATTTTTGCTTTGCTTGTTTTCCACCCTAAAGCTAGGAAAAACAAAAGGAATGGGGCATATCGAATCGGATCCAAACCACGGCTGGCGCCAAGCAGCAAACAGAATGAAACCATTTTGTTTCTACGTAACGGGAAGTGCTTCGATTAAGGGAGACTATTGTCACCTTCCTGTAGCACCCGCGTCCTTTTTCTCAAAATGGATGGCCCATCCTCCACATGACTGCCTTTCCTCGTTTTCCCGAAGCCTACATCGGCTTTCATGGAGACAACTGGATAATGACGAGGACCACTCTTTCTGCTGAACTGGGAAAAAGAATCCCATTGATTCAGTCGGATGGCATTCGGCCCTGGGAAAATGCACTGTTTGCCTTTCTTCTTCAAAACGCGGCGATCCGATTATCTGCAATCATAGGCGGAAAATCCGAAAGGCGAAAATATTTTCAGCAACTTTTCCCCCTTTGGAGGGGGGGAAAAAAAGAAAAAAAAAAAAAACCATTATGTCAACACGAAAGCCAAAGTGTCATTGGTCTTAATTCTCTTTGCCCCTTCTCCCCCCCGACTTGCTTTAATCTGGAATCGCCGATCTGTTTGAAGAGCACGAAAAATTCATTCTCCCACTCCTTTTCTCAGGGATGCTTTGTTCCCAAGTCCACTTATCTGATGGACTTTCAGAAAACTTCCATTCGCACCTTTGCTTTGATATCCTTTCTCTTTCTTCTGGAACATTTTCGGAACCTGCCATCTTGGCCGCTGCAAGCAGCTTCGACCTTCTCCGGAAGACCTTCGATCCGAATATGCTGTCTTCAGTTGTGTCATTGCACGTCTGCTGCCTGGTGGTCCGATACTCAGTCTCCACGACGGATCTCCTATTCCCAGATGAATTCACCTTTTCCGATGTGAGTTTCCAATGCCAGCAAAGTGATTGCACAGTCTGCAAAACGGGTGCCATGCAGTCTAAATTGCTTGGTTGGCATAACGTGCAGCTCCGATAGCTTGGAACAGTTTTTTCCGTGGTAATTGTGTAATTATGTGTGCCACGTCATCGTCATGATAAGTTGATGTATGTGTGTTGAGGCATTCTGTTGTATCGTAGGTTTTATCTGCGATTGTGAGGAGGGGGTGTAGTAATGGTAGTTAGTATGATTGGGTGACAAGAATTGGTTTATGAGAATATTAATTTTGGATATTAAAGGATTCCTGCGGGTTATGGGAAATGTAGGAATGGTTCATGCAGTTTTAAGAGTGACTTATAGTGTTAGGATTATGGGGTTGGTGGGGTTTCCTTTTTTGGGAGGTGATTTGAGAAAAGAGTATTTAGTGGAATGAATATGGCATTCTGCGTGGGTCTGACTCTTCCTTCAGCATGCAGCTTTTAATTATAATTCTTCTAACTTCATTCTATGCGTTTTTTTTTTTTTTCTTCTACGCGATCCACAAGCAAGAAGATCACCTTGAGCACGTTATTGAATTTTGACGGATTTGCCATGAAGGTGTCTTTCATTGAGAGCTGCAGCGAGAAATCTGTGGGCATCATTTTCTAGGAAAGCATAGAGGTCGGCCGCCTCTGTTCTTTTTCGTGCTTTTGAGCTGCTTTTGAACTTGCTCTGTTTTCTCATTGCATCTGGATGCATGTGATGTTCAACACGGGATCCATTTGTGTTTCAGGAAGATCTTCCGAAAACACAAATGTGACTTCACGCTTGTGTCTGTGGTCTCTGGAACAGCCAAGTGTGCTTTTGATCGCTGACAACAACAACAACAACAACAACAAATCCGCTTTGACGAAATTCCCGAGTGACACTACTCGTGACCCCAGGAATGACTTATGTGAAGAAGGAAGGCATTTTACTAACTTTTCACATATTTCCCTTTAGCATAACTTTTCTCTTCTTATTTTTCCCTAATGCCCGTTCGGTCTTTGATAACTTACTTAAAAGTCTCTTCACAATGCACTTTTCATTTAGAGGGCTGACCTGACTTACTTCTGGAAGCATAACAGCAGTTTTTGGTCGCCGTACTTTAAGTCAGAAATATCTGCCCCCGTTACTATGGTTACCACTGTGAAAAAGACTGGATGACCGTACAAGACTGGATACCCATAGGATAACCGTATGAAATTCATGACTCCTTGAGCTTATTAGTGATCAGTGACCTAGCAATGCAGCAACCAATTGCAATAGCTCATGTATTACATCTACTATATCATGCATTGGAATGAACCTCTCAGCTCCGTAGAAGAGTTGATTTTGTTTTCAAAACGAATGCTTACGTTTATTCTGGTTGCTACCAATGGGAGTCTATATTGTACAGAAAGGAAAGCAATTTATGTTACGATACATATAACTACGTATAGCAAATACATGGTCACATTATATAATGCATATGAATGTGGACAGTCGTTGTGATTAATTATTATGATTGTAATACTGCTCAATCACAGGTGATTAACGCAGTGATTGTCAATAGCGATTGTTTTAATTATGGTAATGTCTGTTTGTTTCTGATGTCCTCAATGCACTGTTTTTTGGTGAAACGTGGTTATAATGACAGTTCAACAGATGTATATGCTCTTATGATTATGGAGACTTTATTGACCTTCATTTTAAGTTTTTACAAAGCTCTTCTTGGAATGGCTCTGGAGAATCTTCCGCGATGGTTGCTTTCTCCCTCTCCTTCACGGTTCTTCGCTGCTTTGCTCGATTTCTTCCGGAGGGAGACCATGACCCAGATTATCGGGTTGGGCCCATCACAGGTTTTTTCCTTCTTACGTGGGTTGCATATGTGCCACTTGAATACCGGATGCAGGTGGCTACCATCCGTTGCCTCAGCTTCTCGCAGGCTTCTTTTGTGGTATTCCTAGGTATCGTAGTACCTCTTCGTTTCCAGGATCCCATGCTCCCAGTGAGCTGACATGAGCTGCTCGCATGCACTTTTGTGCGTTTCCCGCCGTTTCCGAGTTGCATCGCGATATCTTGGTATCTTCCTTCTTTGATCTTCCTCGCTGTGGTGAACGTCTCCTTCCCATTTTCGAATGGGCAGGAGATGCCCAGCACACTTATCCGGTCGCGATTTTCTAAAACCAGGTCTGGTTTTAGGCTGGAGATAGTTCCTGGTACTCTGCGATTGCTTGACACACGACCCCGCTTCATCCGCTGCGGCCGTTCTGATGATTTCTTGAATGGCATCATGGCGTTGCATCGTCAGAGGGAGGTGCTCCTTGCATCTATTCAATACGTGGGATAGCGTTTCGTCCTCTGTACCGCAACGCGGTGTGTGCTTTTTTGGTTGGCCCAGCGTTGACTGGAAGTAAGCTGAGTCTTGCAGCATGGATGAACTTGTAGTCCTAGAATCTTGAGTGGATTCCGTTCGTGTGGAAGAAGCTTGAAGAGTGATGCATGCCCACACACTTCATGGCCCTCCCTCCACTAATGTGGGTTTGAATTAGGGATTGCCATGCGTGCTCCCGCTGCAATGCTCTCATGCCGGAGGCGAGCCCTCTTGCGCTGCTGGTGAAGATTACACCGTCAACCGTTATACGGGGTTCTCCTTGTTGAAACTCCCAGCGGGCTTTAATTCTTCTAGAGGCCTTTCTCCCTTTCGTCCAGAGGCTCTCTCTCTATCTCTTTTGGGCTTTGCGATCTTCTTGCCCGTCATGAATTCCCCGAGATTCTCATCTGTCGTGGCTTCATGGTTACGTTTTTGGACGATTTCTTCCAGGGTCTCTTGTGCTAGCTTTCTTACTGCTTTGTCTGGTGACGTAAGCAGTTTGAAGCAGCTGTCCTTGATGAAGAAGTCAGATTCTCCAGGTAGCTTTATTAGTCCTAGGCAGCCTTTGGTCCTGTTGTCTCCTTACAAATATTCGTTCGCTGCCCAGGATGGTAGGTGTAAGGCCTTTTTTTGATTTCTTCTTCAACATGCTGCCATTCCTCGTTTCGGTGAGTTCCCAGCCTCTCTTAATGAACTAGGCTGGGGTAGAAGAAGGTTTTCAAAGCGTCTATCTTCTGCCATCCTGAGAGCTCACTCTCCAGTATGGCATTCGCCTTCTGACAGATGTCCTCCTTGGAAGGTTGTGTAGTGAGTACCTTTACACCGAAGGGTTTTCCCAAATACTTGTATGCCTTTGATAAGCCAATACAAGAGATTTTCCCTTTCTTTACCTGGATCTCCACGTCCCTTGTACCTTTCGGAATTTTGCCTCTGTAGAATACCGAAGCGCATTTCTTCGGGTTGATGAATAAGCCGGCTTGCTCCACTAATTTCTGGAAGTGCGCCATCACTTCTTGGACTTTCGCTTCGTCCTTTCCCAGTATGACCAAGTCGTCGGGGTAAGCTGATGTCACGTAGTCCCCATAGTCATGTCTCATCGAGAGCAGGATGGGCTCTATTGAGATGATAAACAGAAGCGAGCTTAGGGGACATCCCTGCTTCACTCCGCGCCACACGGAGAAGGTCCTCGTTTCGGTCTCTTCCAATTGAATGAAGGTGGAACTTCCGGCATATACTCCTTCAATGATATCTATTATTTCTTCTCCTGCCCCTGCTTCCTTCCCATAATTGTGTCATAGGATACTGTGCCGAAGTCATTTGCGAAGTCGATAAATACCGCGCAGAAGTCCTTCGACAAACGACGTGCAGCATCTAGTCTTGTTTGTAGGATGAAGTTCTGTTCTAGCACTCCATCAAAGGGCAGGAAGCCCTTCTGTTGGGTACCGATGATCTCGTTTTCCAATATCCATCTTCTCATTCTGGAGGCCAAGCATTTGGCATACAGTCTGTGTGCACTGCTGCCAATGGATATTGACCTCCAGCTGGAGATGTCTTCTGCTGCTGAGGGGCTCTTCTCTATGAGTACCGTCCCGGTACACTTCCATTCTTCTGGGATTCGGCGGAACCTTTTTAGAATATTAAGAATTATTGTGAGCATTTCGGCTCCTGGATCAATGCTCTTCCATCCAGCGTACGTGATTCCATCTTCTCCGGGGGATGAATTTTCCGCACTCCTCAGGATCGCCGCCACTTTCCTCATGAGTAAATGGAGATAGTTCCACAGGGGATGCTGCTTGGGTTCTTCCCAGCAGTATCTTCTTGGGAAGCTCTTTATCAGCCTCCTGTTTTATCTCCAACTCATTCCGCAAATGCCTTTCAACTTGTCAACTTCCAGCTTACAGGTCGGATCCTGCTGGCCTAAAATCGCTCTAATTGCTCTTTTCCTATTGATGTTGTAAAGTTTTTGGATTGACGATCTGTTGCTCGGGTCAATCCTTGGTTTCTTCCCGCCTTTCCTTCTTGCTTTTTCTTTAAGTATCTCCTGGATTTTAACTTTCACCTTTTGATATATCATAAGGAAGTCCTCCCAACGAGCTCTTTCTTCATCCAGGATCCTCTGGAAATGAATTCGCTTCTCTGTGAACTTTGAGGATTACTTCGTTCTCCATGTCCACTTTCCTATCCTGCCTTTCGGTTTCCATATCCTCTGCATGGCTTCCATTTTACTCATTCCTTCTGGAGGTTCTTGTTTTTTTTTCTTGAGCAGCTGTGGCTGAGGAATGATAGCCTAGGAGGTGAGGAGAATCACACCACACTCTGTAATCGATGGGAGCGGAATGCAACTGTTTTTTTCCGTATTTTCTTTCATCCGATCTTTAATCAGAGGGCCTATAAATGCTTCCAAGTTGCCAAGAAGCCCCCCTTCATCTCCTCCTTCCAGCGGGGGCAATCCGGGTATTGTTCCCATCGACGTCTCATCCTCTTGTTTCTTTGCTTCCTGAGCATTCCTTTTCTGGCTCTCTTCTCCAAGTATATCAATGGAAGAAGTTTCCATCTGCACCATGCTCCCTCCTCTGGTAGTTGCAGCCTCCCAGCTCACTCGTGCCAGATCTGATGGCTTAGCAGGCCTTTTCTCGTCGAAAAGGCCATGTCGCACTCCGATCTGGCACAGACAAACCTCGTGGACACCGTTACCACGGGGGCACGCGAGGAGAGTTCTCCATCGCAAACATGATGCGAAGATCTTGCTAAAAGTATGTCAGCACTATATCTCCTACACTTGTATTTCATCGATACATCTTCCACTCTGTGCAGGCTTATCATATGTTCCTTCATTTTTTGAACTTGGAGTCGAATCAGTGCTGCCCTGGATATGTATTCGCATCCTGCGACGCCACAGGCCATTGTAGGAAGCAAGGGACAAAGTAAGGTGACCGTGCGAGTTTGCGGATCCCAGTCTACTTTTTCCACGGTCTCCATTTCCTCTTCTCTTCTTCTATTTTACTTCAGGTGGTGGTGGTAACCCTGGAAAGCTTATTCAGACGAATGGTAACTTCGGTAAGGACAGAGGGGCACGTTGCCAACCCCTCCGGGTACAACCTTAGCAGTGTACTAGCAGTGTCTTCCAGATTCTTCTTTCCGAGCAGTATAAATAGGCACTTTGCGGAACCGACTGTGTACACTCTCCTGCCGCGGCGGTGGCAGCCGGAAATTCCAACCCCCACCACGAACATTTGAAAAACCGGAGATCAGCAAAATCGAGGATGTGGATGAGCCGATCGTGCGGATCAGTCCGAATGGGAAGCCGATCACTTTCAAAACAGGACTCATCGGGATAAATAATATCAAAGAGGTGTATCTGGCCCTCTATAAAGAGAATGTGGACTTTGACCACGCACAAGCGAGCGATCGTACCGAGCACGACGGGGTTCACAGTCCACACGGACAGTGAACCCCTCATCGAGGCCCTGATCGAAAAGGGCATAAATATACACGGGAGGATGGTCCGCGGAATCGGTGAAATGGCGTATACGGCGGTGTTTCTTGGAGGAGTCTGCGTCACAACAAATAAACGAGCGGTGTGGAGTTTCCTCACCAAATAAGGGGAAGTTTTGGATGTGGAATTCCGGAACTACTCCGGAAAGGTGTTCTCCGGCGATGTCATCGCCAAGATCAGGTTATTTGGAGATACGAAGATTCCGGGACTCGCCCACATCGATACCATCTGCGCTTCCATGGGGATTCCCAGGAAGTCTTCATACGATATAGGCAACAGCCAGTATTTCGCAGGGGTTGCAAGCACTTTGGCCACAGGGTCGGTGTTTGTTTAAGATCTCGGTGCTTCCGCTGCGGCAAGCAGGGACACCAGATCCGGTCTTGCAGCCAACCTCAGTGTGTGCCTTCTGTAAGGCAACGGGCCACGCGAGGTGGAGCTGCCCGGAATACGCCAACTGACGTACCATGCGTGGGCTCTCACCCGTACGAGAGTGACCTCAGAAGGAGGCGGAACAACCGCAAAAAATCACCGAGAAGGTGAAAAAAGTGAGGGAGGTCGTCCCAGCATCGGAGGACGGCTTCATCGAAGTGAGAAAAAAGACGGAGAGGAGGATGCTCGCTAAGAAGCAGCAGGTCTCCGACAAGCCCGAGGAAAAAGCAGAACAGAAAATGGAAACAGCTGAGCCAGTCAAGGAAACGCGGAAACCCTGCAAATCAACGAGGAAGTGGAGAAGCTGAATAAAGAGGTCCAACCGGGAACCAGAGGGGAGGAGCAGGGGAAACTCCTGCAACGCATCTCCAAGGTCCAGGAGGACATAAATATTGTGGTGGATGAAACCCAGCTTGATAAGCTGGAAGACATTCTCGACATCAAGTCAAACGTCTGTGAGACGGTGAGCCTGGAGACGCTCCCTCGCAAAGTGATCGTGAAGGTGGGAGACCCGACGGAGGAGGCAGAATTCACTGACCTCACCGAAACGGAAAGCGATGCTGGTAGCGAGAAACCTTCTGCGCGGGGGCTGCAACGGTCTCCTCGGCAGAAGAAATTCCGAAAGGCTGAAAAAATAAACCCCTTTATGGCCTCGTCCTTGTCTACCGTCAGGAGGATCAAAATCTCCTCCTGGAATGTTAATGGACTTACCGACCAGGCAAAGCGAAAAAGGATCGTGCGGACCATCGCACATCAAGATATAGTGTGTCTGCAAGAAACTCACGTGGAACGGCGATTGAACTCAAAACTGTTCGCCATTGAGGGACCGAGGAACACCATGGGAGTGGCAATTTCGATAAGGAACGAGCTCGCTCACACCATCCTGGAAACCTTCTGCCCCATGCCGGGAAGAATCGTGGACGTACGAATGTCCTGGTCCGCAAATGTTCACCTGTTCTTGGTGAACGTATACGGACCACACCACCAAAAGCATCAGTGCCGGAGGCGCTCCACGGAACACTGCGACAAAAGGTCGCATTGAAGGACATCGTGATCATCGTAGGGGATTTCAACATCCTGAACGAAATGATACATTCCCGGGACGCCAGAAGCAGGACGGCGTATCGGCGGCTGTTCGACGAGTTCGGGCTGCTTGGCTAACAGCCAGCCACAAGCCGATCGACCACATCCTCTACAGCTCCTATATAGGGAACCGTATCCACGGGTTCCGTGACACGTCCACCTTGCTGTCCGATCACCCGCTGGTGAGGTTTTCCCTGCGGACTGAAAACCCTCGGCGAAAGAAGGACACATGGGCGGCGCTCGTCAGCATGCCCGCCTGGTTCGAAACGCTACGCTGCCTTCAAGAAGTTATAGAGACGATTCTGCAGAAGACCAGCGTCCGCAGAGTTGCCGACTGGGATAGCCTGAAATGCCGAGTCCACCTGTTCTGCAACATGCAACATTCCTGATGTTTTATCATGGAGGTCACAAGCGACTTAGGCAGGAACTGTACGGGGAGCTGCACATCCAAGATCTCTCCCTCTCGGAGTATTGGGAACAATACGAGAGTCCGTACGTCTTCCAAAATATAAAAGGGGAAGTCGGCGTGCTGGAGAAGAAGAACCTGGCAACAGACATCTTCTGCATCCAGTATGATGGCTACAGTCGGCACACTCGGAAGACATCGCGGACGCCTTCCAGAGGCATTACGTAGAGCAATTCCGACGAAAACATCTGTGCCCGACTAATCAAGGAATTTTTTTGCAACCTAAAAAGGCGAATGAGTGAAAACCATCGGAAGATGCTTGAAGAAAAAACTCCGAAGTAGAAGTGAAAGCTGCGTTTGTGGAATTTCGCAGGGATGTGGTGACGGTGCCTGAGAGTGTCCCCATCTCTCACTATCAGCGGTACTTGCATGTCTACCGACGTTTGTTCCACCAGCTGACGCTCTGCATCCTTCTACGAGAGCAGGATGAGGTGACCTGACTAAGGTTACCCAATGGGGGCCCATCTCAATCCTGAACAGCGATGCCAAGTGGTTAGCAAAGATCTGGGCTAACCACATAGGCAAGGTCATGGCGAAGCTCATCCCCCCCATCCAGACATGCGCAGTGCCCGGACGCCACATGTCGGACAATGTCAAGTGTGCCCAGGCTACCATTGGTCTCAGTCGAGATATCGGAGAGAACTTGGTACTAGGTTTCACTGACATGGAGAAAGCTTTCGATACGGTGGACCATGGGATGCTGCTGAAGATTCTAGAAAGACTGGACCTCCCGGAACAATTCAGCAACTTGAAGATGATACTTGAAGAGCAACACTTTCGGATGAAGATTAACGGGGAAGAGACAGCAGCCATCCGGATGGAACGAGGAGTCCGCCAAGGCGACGCTCTCAGTCCGATGCTGTTTGTCATATACATGGAGGCCCTCTCATCACTCATCGAGAGAAGTGGGCACCTCCGCGGAATCACTGTCGACAATCAACAGCTCACCCATCTGACTTACGCCGATGATCTTCTCTTCTTCCTCAGAGGGGAGAAAGATCAGCGTGCGTTTCTGGATGTGGTGGGGCTGATGAAAGAAGGATTGGGTTTGAAAATCAACGCCCAGAAAAACCAACTTTTGCCCTTGGGGACCCTGGATCTCTCCATACTCATGGAAGAAGGATTCCGAACGATGGACAATGCCAAGTACCTGGGTGTCCACATTGCCGACAATTCATTATCCCAACTATTGTGGAAGGAAATCCTGGGGAAAACAGAGCAAGAAGGAGCGAAGTATCCCGTTTGGACCTTAGCATGAAGCGGAGAGCCAACTTTTTGAACGAAATACTCCTTCCAAAGATACTCTTCGGAGCTGCTTCTGCGGAATGCATCAAGACACCAGAAAAGATCTAGAAAAGCTACAAAGGAAAACCCTCTGGGAAGGCTATCGACCGAGAGCCCGCCTCAAACACTGTGTCGTCCTAAGGAGGAAGGCGATACCGGGATGAAGTCGCTTGCACACGCTGTGGACACCATGGGCGTGCGACAACTCCTGGACATGTCGGAAAACTGGGAAGACTGGCCGTAGGCAGCGCACAGGGCTTACTCGTTGTTGATAAATAGCGCGAGAGGACTGATGACTGTGCTGCTCGGCCGCGTGGATAAATGGGTCACCATCGACCCAACCTGGAGACGAAAGCAGCAGCTGGCACACATGCAACAGCTGAAGATCATACGAAGGAACAAGGAGCTCTGGCAGGAGGAATCCATCCTGTTGATCCCGTAGATGCTCCCGGTACCTCCGAATACGAGGAGCTGGATCCACCAGCGGTCCAGGATTACCTTGCAAGCAGCTCAAGCATGGAGACGAGGAGAGTACCTTCATCACTCCCTAGTACTCCGATACATCGATAGAATAGCTGGAAGATTCACCCACAGGACCCACGAAGTGTGGAAAACCCACAACAACTTCGTGTGGTCCAGGGTAACAAAGAGAAACCTATGCCGACCAATAGTCGAAGAGGAAAAAGACACCAGTGCCCTCCAAGAAGCCGTCGATCGCCACGGGAGTGCTGGGGTAAACCTGTTGGCAATCGGAACGACGCTCTGGAAGAGTGACTTTTCACTGGATTCACAGGATAACCTCCTGATGTTTTATTATGGAGGAATCCTATGCGAGACAACCATGGAGCTATTCACGGGAAGAAGAGAAGATGAGGCCTGCAAAGCATGTGAAGACACGGATACACGTCTTGACCTGTCCCACTATGCAACAAAGGGGCACAACCCTCAAAAGGGTTATCGGGCTGCCCACCACATCGACCATGTGAATTTTAGTAGGCATGTTCCAAGGAAATGGGAACGCTCCTGTTACAATCTCATGGTGAGGATGACCATCACCCTCTTCATCACCGCCATCCTTGTGCGGTGGTGGAAGATGAAGACCACCAGGACCGCCGTATCTCCAATGGAAATCCTGGAAGGGCTTATCCAGAAGGAGATCGGCGTGAGAAACTGTGGAAGAGTACAGGCCTGGAACTACCAACATATCCTGAGAAGGATTGAGGACAACGTCCAGGCATAAACGACGTCCAGTCCCCCAAGTGTAGTGAACCTCAGTGTTAATCCCATGAAGCAGACTTCCAGGTGACATGAGTGGAATGATTGGAGAAAATGAATGCATGAATATGTAGAGTGAATGATAAAAGAAAATAAATTCACCCCACCCCTTGTGGGACTTGGGGAAAAGAGTGCATACAGCCATTATAGAAACTATAGGAGCCATCATGTAGTAGAACTGAACTGTATTCTCGTGTAGCTAGTGTTTCGAATATTCTTAATTTTGTAATTCCTTGACTATTGTCATTGCACTTTTTTTTTTTTTTTTAAAAAAAAAAGCAATAACACAGTAACTATCATTTACTTCTACTTTATAACAAAATTAGGCTCTCGTGAATATTTCACAAGATATAGAAAGAATGTTTTCATCTTGATGTGCGAGATTCATTTCATTTCACTTTTAAATAACAAGAAACAATTGCTAGTATCATCTGAAATATGGAAATCGAAGAATTTACTAAGTTCTTTCTCTTATCACACTATAATTTTCTAGTATAATGCTATAGATTCATTCAAAGATGCATTTGCAGAAGGAATCAGTAAGATATTCCATACGTAATTTCCGAAAAGACCTTGAAACTCAATTAGAGGTATTTACAACAAGAAAGAAATGGCGATGACGACGATACTTCGAGTCGATAGGCACAACAGATATATCGGTTAATGTATTCCTACATTGTCCACACATAAACGGAAAAGATGGAAAAATATATGATACAAATTACTCAAAAATAGTAAAACGTAAATGAGAATTGAAAATCAGAGGCATTCATCTGTATATTAAGAGAGTGAGCAACACAATATTTACATGCCAACTGAAGGAATTAACAAAATATTATTATTTCTGAAAGCTGTGAAACTTCATCATCCGAAGTATTTGTTGCGACCAAGATATCGATGCATGAGCTTAAGAGGAGTTTCTCAAAGAAGGAAAGAAAAAAACTGAATATTACATTTAGTCTTAGACTCATCTGACGTGGTATCCAAGTACTTAGTTGTTCTTGCATTACTGTATCTTACTGTACCTATTCTACTTTTCATTAACTTGTAACTTAATATTAAAATTTTATCTCATGTTCGTTTCGAACGTCCTAATGTCGGAGAAAGTGTTTTATTTTACTTTAAACAAAATATGGATAAAACACCATCAAATACATTGTGTTCTTTTAGCTAGTCTTGTGTTTGAGTCTCTCTTCTGTAATTTCGATGAAATGAATTGTAGAAGCGGCCTTGATACCAGCTCATGAATGCAACCGCGATTAATAAATCAGATAAATATTCTGGTAATAATGCCTAAAAGCAAGCAGCTGGTGCAACGGTTTAGCATGAGTAGTGGATATGTTAATGAAATCCGTGTACCATTGCATGAATGTAGGCTGTGCCTTAAGTACATGCAGGCATTTATTGAAAATCAAGGAACGACGGAGTGGGTGCATCGGGTGCTTTTTTGTACCGTTCTGCCAAAAAACAAACTATACCAACTGCGAAAGAAATGGAGTATACCTTACCAAGTATTCACAAGTACCTATAAGATTAATAAGATGTATTTCTGTTCAGAAGTCTGACAAACGTCCAGATGGAAAAATTAGTAATGCACAACATGCGAAGGTTACTCATAAACCTCTGTCTACTAGTTAATCACAGTATTTTTAGAGTGAAAAGCTATTTACCATTCCGAACTGTCTCAGCCTTTCTCGAGTCGCATTGTCACCAGTTTTAGTTTATTTGATAATAGAATCGTACACAACAGCAGCATTAGGAGTTGTTTTTGTAGCAGGTGTAACGGATGTGGTAAGAGCCGAATCTTTTCCTAATAAAATTGGTCAATATGGTTTCGTGAAATGCATTTCTGCAGCTTCATTTAATTATATGTAGCTTGATGGGTGGACCGCTCGCAGATTTTCAAATCAGAAATCAGCACTGGGAAGCTTATTAGATCCCCTCGCTGATAAAATTCTTGTAGTTCCCCTGTTTTTGAGCATGACATATGCACAGTTGATCCCAGGTAATGAATCTTCCAAGGTAGATGCCTGTTTTTGATTTCAAGAGTTGAAATATCCTTAATGTGCTCTTAATATTTGTGCTGTTGTTAGTGTTGCTAACTGAGCTTGTTGTGGCCCGAGACATTTTGTTGATAGCAGCTGCTGCATACATTCGCTATAAATCTTTGCCTCATCCAGTAAGTCTTTTGACCTTTATAGTTATTAGTCATGAGATTGGCTATTCTCAGAAGTCATTCTCTCAGTATTTCAATGTTCATCTACAAACTGTCAAATTCTTCCCAACCATTCTGAGCAAAATCAATACAGGAGTACAAATTGCTTCAGTCTTTGTTGCCCTAATGCAAGCATCTTGGAACTGCTTCCCAACAAGCTTCTTGTGTTGCCTTTGGTATGCTCATCCAGAACAATTGGTTTACTATTACTTCACAGGTATCTTGCTGGTACTACTACGATAGCTTCTGGCATCAGTTATGTGTGGAAGAGTCACACTTACAAGGTGCTTCATTCTCCATAATTACAATCAAGTATCATGCCTGTCATCAGATGTAATCAGACATACAATTCTCATAACAAAAAATAATAAACTGCAAAATATACTTCCATATTGAAGTGCTTTTCAGTGTCATGATCAGTAAATATAAACTTCAGGACCTGAGGAAAATCATGCTCATGTTGCATTTTCTCAATAAACTTGTTTCATGATGCAAAGGAGGCATGGTGACTTCATGTTCCTCCTTGCAGGAACATGAAGTCTTCCATGCAGCTGCCAGTGTACCAGCACTGCCACTTTGTATTGTATTCTAGCTCAGTGCATGTATAAACCACGTGTAGTTGCATTAATCTCATGTGAAGCAGTCCTGCTCTGTGGATTTTACTATTCAAAGTGTACCAGCGTACTTGCATAAGAGTTTTGCTGGCCATCTGAGTCTAGTAAAGTACTGAAGTTCTGTTATAAGCTAATGAATTGTGAGATGCATTTAGATATGCAAGTTTTCTTGCTTCTTTCCTTAATGTTTGAATGGAAATAATTTATTTCTAGGGCCAATGCATGGCCAGAGTTTACATTAACTCCATTAAGTTGCTCACTTGTTGGATTACGATATTATGGGCAAGTTCTTTTTTTGAGGGGTGAAATATTTTCCACCACGATTGCTGGAAAGCTGGAAGGTTTTGGAGTGTTTCCTACTTCCATGTCCCTTTTTCGCATGTACAAGGATTCTTCAGTTGCTTCTACGTTCTTGCGTTTTATCCATCGCCCATTTTCAGTGAGGCTTGATGAAGTGATAAACAATTTTGACGCTTTTCGAAGAAATCAATCACTAAAATCCTTTGTATTTTGAAAAATGTTGGGGAAAACGGTGCACGGCAAACGTTTAAGTTTACCACAATCCATGCATTCCACATAACTGAACACCCCCCCCCCCCAAAAAAAAAAAAAAAAAAAATTTGAATATTCATGGATACTGACAATTTACAAGGGAAGAGCTACTTAAGAGCGAGGTAAAGCTTTTCATTTTTCGAGAACATGTTGCAGGTTCTGATCTCAGCACGTTGCATTCCCCGAACCACTCTGGATAAGGAATACGTTCAGTTCTCAATCCCTGGAGCAGCAAACCGACACTTTAGCAGTGAAGGCGCTTCATTAACGTCCTCACTAGATCTGAAGGAACCAGGGACTTGTCTCAACATCTGAAGAGGAGCTGGTTTCAGCTTGCAATTCGGCTTGCGTACACAAAGACAGCAAAATGGCTTCGGCCACTTTGTGGTAAAAGCACGGTGACGGTGGGCGCAGGTGAGATAACGTAAGGGGGCATTTCCCACCGCCTGCTTTGCCTCCGATTTTTTAAAGGCTCTTTCATAACGGGCCATGACTCGGCCCGTGCTTGCAAGAGGACTGCCGGGAACACTTGCAACACACTTTGGATGTGGTCCGCTTGTTTCTTGGAAACTTTCATCCACGCGGCCCTAAACCGCGTCGAAAAGTCCCACCACCGTTCTTCTGACATGCCAGAATGTAGGACGAAATCCAGGAAAGGAAGAAATGCCAGGAATCCTCAGGTGTCGGCGAGGAAGAACTGTTTGCAAGATTCAGTACAAGAAAACTCGGTTGATTCACCCACGAGTGAACGATGGTGGATCTTCTGCGCTGCTGCAGAATCGGCCTTGGTACGAAATTTTGTGGATTCAGCGCTTGCTGTAATGAGAGGCTGCTTTCGATCACGATGGACGTCTCGTGGTGTTTTCTCTTTTGTTTCCCTCTAGGCTCATGATTTTCCATTTGCCAGGACGACATGGTTCGTGGGGTTCCTGGCCACGATTTCACTTCGCCGTGGTCACTTGAGGTCGAGTAGGATGCCTCTGTTTAGGCATTCAATGAATCCACGTCCCTGACGTGGTCCCTGTTCTTAGGGAATCGATCAACACGAGGGGCCCACCGTGGCAAAGGTGGGCTGTCTTCGTTTTGCAGCCGGTTAGGTAGGTGACTTGCGTGGCGTTTGATAGGGAGGAATTTCGGATCAATGTGGTTTGCTTCCCCTCGTTCATCGGGGCACCAGTAGATTGTCGTAGCTTTCTGGTGATTCTTGGAGTATAGCTAGAAGTAAGCAGTCGTTGCTTTCAGCGAAGGTCTGTCATCGGGTTGGGTGCTTTCTCGGGTTTTACTAATCGGAGCTAGTTTTTAGGTTTGCTCGCTTTAACGAAAGGGGTGTTGCCACGATAAAATTTTGGATGCTTAAGACTGAGATTTAGCTCTGTTGCACCTTCATCAACTCCGTGAAGAACCTGGAAAATGGGATAGGTCAATGAGTTCTGTTCGTCATATCCTTTGGGAATGCTCTGTTTAAGTGCTTTGCATAGACCTGTGACACATATTTCTACAGTACGCGGTGTAGCTGGTGGATTTTTGTGGAGTTCCGTGGGGAGCATGGGATGTGGTCCAGTGCGATGCAGTATTTTATGCTTTCGTTAGATGAACTCTCGCCTTTCCGAAGGGAGTTCCCCCGAGGAGTATCCTCTTTAGTTGTGGTACGGCTGCCGGTTGGAGCAATTCGATGGATCCTCGGACGTGTGGGGTTTGATCGCCTCCTTTCTCTCGGCCATACATCGCGTAGCTGGCGTTTTCTCGAAGCCATCGGTCGAGAGAGTTTCTCTCTCTTCTTCGGTGTGGCAGCTCGAAGTGAAGCAAAAGTTCAAAGCGTAAGGCATTCTTGGTTGATTCAGCAGATCTGCAAGCTGCCGCATGGGGTCCTTCGGAACGCAAATTTCTCCTATCGTTTATTTCTCTTTCGTTAGCATTCCATAATTTCAAAAAGAAACCTTTGGGAAGATGCTCGCATGTTTCATCTGCCTTCCCCTCTTTTGAAAATTTTTATTATCTATTCCTTCGGTTACCTGTGAGAGTCGTCTATCGCGTTGACTGTCGAATCGCCATTATACGCCCCTAGAAATACAGCGAGAACGCAAGTGGGTCGATTTCAATTGTTCACAGGGTCTCCATCGGAGGTTTGGTCGGTGCCTGAAGAGCAAGATGTATTTGACTGCATCCTGGGATGTGAGGTGCAGCCCTCCACTCATTCAAAAGCCACGCAACACGTGCTGCGGAGAGACTCTTTTTTTTTTTTTTTTACTGCACACCCCTATCAGATGCCATCGTGATGTATTCAGACAATCTGAAACTCCGTGTTTCACTGCCGTGTCAGAGAATCCAGGAATCTCAATCGCTCTGCTGGGAAGTTCGTGCGATTCCTCCTTTTCTCATCCCTTTGAGTTGATGCCCATTTCTGAGATCAGGAAATCTTGAGGACACCTCGTCGTGATGGACTTTCACGGTCCTTTCATTCCTCACATGCTTGGAATGTGCCCACCTTCCCGTTGTGAAAGAACACTCTTGTCGCCTGTGGGAACAAGTGGACAAAAGCATAAAATGCAGCGTACACCCTCCCTCCCAGAGCATTCAGTTATCATCTTGTGGGAACATACTCTGCATCCTTTGTGGATCCTAGGCGTTGCTAACGCGTGGAGATACCTGTAGCGCATCGATCATACTTTAAAGACCATTTTTCTTGACGAAGCAAGTGAATCCTCAAGAATTTTCAAGGATTTTTCCTTTCGGCTTGGATCCTCTGCAGCTTTCATTTTTCTATGGCCGTCGTGTAGTTTCAAGAGTAATGCAAGGGGGAAAACCAGCACCCATGCTCGGTGGCTTCTCTGATTCAGTGAGATCGATTCCACTTCCCATTTCTCCCAGTTTTCCGCGAAGAATGCCAGCCATTATTCACGAACCCTCACATTGCTTGTACCTCTTGTTGGAGCCGACCAATCACCTTTCCTCCATCCTCAGCAGCCGACGGAATCTCAAGAGGAGCTCGATTTGCTGGGTGGATTAGATCGGTCATTTGTTTTTATTCGCCTACCCGGCACGGATGAGAAATATGACAGTAACCAACGAAACCAATAAACCAAGGAGGATAGGGAAAACCATCTTCCATACAGATCGAAGAACCACCTAGCACTAGGCTATAGCGAGGTACATGAATCTTGAGGAAACCATTTGGCTTAGGTCTGCGCTCATCAAAGCGCGCGACAACATTAGATAGTAGTCAAAGCAATGGTTTTGATGGACGTCTCTTGACAGCATGAGACCTTCTTCCCCGAACTAATGCATTACCGACGGGTAAGGATATTCAAGCAAGCGAAGTGGACGTCCATCAACGACGCAGCAAGGCGGCCTATCAAAAAATGCATCCACCTGCCGAACACGGAAATCAAGGACCATGCAATGACAAGGATCTATGGGCAGTCGGGATACACTCTTTCCATCTCCGTTTCTGCAATTACATTAAGGCAGCACACACGTTTGCTTAGAATGAAACTAGAGCTACAAAGCAAGTACTTGGGAAAGAAAAAAAAAAAAAAACACTGTCAGTGAAGAAAGTATGCAGTTGTGGATCTTTGGGAAATTTTCAACATCTTTATTACTGATCAGCTGCTGCACCAAAACTCATACACATAAATGTATGTAGTCAAAGGTTGTTTCATATATTCAAAGGTTGCTTCCGTTCATAACAGCAAGAGAGATTTAAAAAATGAAACAAAACTCGACGAAGGTTGAAATAATTGATAGAATCGTATAAACACATTTAGAATTCCATCATTATAACCCAAGCACAAATGGATATACGTATATCCATTTTACATGAGCCATTTATAAAGTGAACATAGGAGAGATGTGTCATAATTTTAAATGAATATATACATGCAGCACTGCCACAATGTAATTAACATTTATTTCATGGGTTATAATGATAGACTCTGTACATCTGCCTTTAGAAATAGATATTCCTTGTTTCAAAACAGACGAAGAATACTCATTAAAGATCAAATCTTAGGTGTGATTCTGCATCGCGAATAATGGCCCAAATATTAAAAGTCACAAAATTTTGCTTTAAATCAAAATGCACCTCCTAACATGAAAATTAGGCATGTCATTTTTTGCCACTGTTTTAATTTAGATTATAATTCGAAAAACAAACAAACTGAAAGTGTAACTACTGAAATAAATTTTAAGAGGCTACAGTGTATTGCTATGCAGTCAGTTCTTTTGTTTTTATAGAGTACTAGCTATAATTAGAGAACCCAACACCTGAAAATCCGAATTTGGTTCCCCTTGAACATCAACTTTTACCAACAGTTGCTTCAAAAGAGCCTTCACAGAAAAATTATTCACACAATTAACAATTAACAAACTTAGTAACAGCAATCCCATATGAATTATCCAAAAACATCAAACTTTTTAAATGCATCATTGACATGGCAATATACAGTTAACTTAAAAATACTCCAGTAGTACTGAAATGTACTTGTGAGCTCAGTTAATATGCAATTTTTTTAATCATTTTAACACACCCGAGGAGAAGCTACATATCTGCATAGCGAAAGCCAAGAAGGCAACAGATTACTGGCTGCAATCAAATAATTTGATTCTGAAGACCCAAACCAGTTTGCATAGTTACTACAAAGGAAGTTTCTCAAATAGATTTCAAGTACACTTCAATAATCAATCTAAGAAGCAGAAATAGCAATGCATGGATCACTGGAATGTTTGCAAAATTGGCTTATTGCTTCTTTAGTCATATTCAACTCTAAAAGAGCACATGTAAAAATGGACAAAATTCGAGAAATCGAAAAATTTGCTCTGATAAGAAGTAATAGAATTTTTTTCAATTCTCTTACAGATTTTGAAAATCAGATGAATCAATATCATCAACTATAGCTCAGAATGATATTTATTTAGATGGATGTTGATACGGGCATACAGTTTCTTGCAACCAACTTCAGAGTATAATTTGCTCTTTTCTGGAAAGTAAACTAGTTCATCCAGAATAGCTCTAAAAGCAAAATAAGCAAAAATGAACAATGCTCACTTTTTACTCACTCCTCTTCCTCTTCAGAAATATGCTTTTGAAGTCGCAACAGTTCTGCTTTGAGACACTGTTTTACATGCTGTCTTTCTAAGGGGAAGAAAGGCACAAAATAATCTATCAGATGACGATCAATTAAGATACTTCGGAATAAGCCACCTGAAAAACCTTCTACCTGAGTATATAAAAAACCTAGTTATTCACCAATTGAATTATAAGAAGTAAATGAAAGCAAGTCTTCCAAATCCACATAGCTGATTTGTTCTCGCTTCTTTCCCTGCAGCCATACTTTGTAAGTCATGTTAGCAATGTAACTGCCACCTGCATTACTCAGGAACACAAAAATGGACTTCCTAACTTTCCTTATGCAAAGCGATATTTAGAAGTATACTAACCGAAAATCAGTTTGATCTACTTGTTCATGATAATCTATAAAAGGAAGAATGCTTTCAATAATCAGTGATGACATTCTTTCCATCTCATCAAAAATAAATAACTGCTGCTCACACTGAGATACATTTGTTATAATTAGCCTCTGTAGGCTGTGCTGATCAAAGATGCATATTAAAATTCTCCTTAAAAAGTCTACCTTTTGTGTTTCAACATCATCATCATTACTAAAATGAAGTTCACCAAGTAGCAAATGCACAAAACTGCTTTTCATGCCATGCACATATAAGCTATCCGCAATAATTTTTGCTACATGATTTTTTCCTGTTCCTGTTAAACCATGGAAACTTAAAACTAAAGCCTTTTTGGGATCTGGATCACGGACATGTGATTTCAGTGCTGTTAGAACGATTTCTGCAGCCATATGCTGACCATAAAGAGACCTTCTCAGGTTGTAACTCAGTTCTAAGAAAAACGAAAAACAAAAACTAAATCAGTGGCTACTTGTAGATTATTATGTCTCACACGAAAACTTTTTCTGAATGTCGCCCATGTAAAAATAACAATCAAATACCGCATCATGTAACTCTACAAATCACAAAATATGTGTACTTCCTTGAGGATTAGATCTTACCTGATATGTTGTTTTTGATATTCGTTTCGTCGCAACATGTATACAACACACCACATTTCATGAACTTATAGGGAGCTGTAATGTAATTCCCAACGTCCCAAGTGAAACAGCTACAGAATTTCATCAACCAAAATAGGACTTGCAGATAGGCACTGTACATTGCTAATTTAAGAAACTCCACAAGAATGGGTTTCTGAGACAATCACGAAAATTAGGCATAAAACACATTTTGCCGCACAGCATTCTACGTACTACTTCGTGCACACGGGGCAACACTGGCTTTGAAAAGTGTTGCACAGCTTGCATTCAAGGGTTGCACAGTCAAATGGGCAAGCCCTATAATAGATGCTACGAATAAGCATTTCATTTTACTGTACTGGTCTAAAGGTTCTCCAGGAATTTTGAATGATTTTGAGACCATATAGCAGTCTTGCATCAAAACTTGCCTTCCTTATGCTTTTGTTGGTTTTGAGAAAATTGGAAGGAAATTTCCAGCTTTTCTTTACGCCTCGAAATTTATTGATAGTTTGACTGATTTCGGAAAGTATTTACTAATCACGCCATTTGGGAAATGTTTAGAGTTCATGTGCATTTGAGGTCAATATCCACTGTGTGTACGACTCAATGAAATACGTGGTAAACTTTTAAAACATCCACAATAAAATACATAAAAAGAAAAACCTCAAAGATCTTCATTTGATATTATTTTGGTTCAATTGCAAAGACAGGCTAATAAAAAAAGATAGATCAAGAGGTACTATGAGCCAATAATGGAAAAAATTCAAGATTATCAAAGGATTCAGCAATTGCTATAATAATATTTAGAGAACCGACGTCGTATTCCTTGATCAGCCGAAAACATGAGGAAATTTCCCAGTAATCCTTGCAAAATAGGTAAACTTCCATCAAAGAGAGTGTAGACAATACGCATCCATAAACTGTCATGAGAATAATGGACTGCATTCACCCAAAATAGGAACTATGCAGGCATTTCGAAAGAATGATAATCGAAAATATGTGTTTTTTTTTTCATACAGATGCTAGATGGCACTCCAAGTAAGAAACAGAGTGACTCAGCTTCGTAGAGAGCAAAGAACTTCATCTACTAGGGTAATCAAATCATCACAATGTGACGTTCGATCAACTTCGATCAGTGCAACTTTGATTTGCTGCTCGTGAGGCCCTATATATCATAGCATACATGTAAGTTTCTGTTCTGAACGGATACTTTCGATGTGCAAATCATTTCAAAATCTGACTTCAACTCAATTTATCATCTCAGACTTTGTGTTCTTGTGACGTCAATCCTTTTACACTGTCATTATGCTCAGTGAACAAAATCCTTTAAATAAGAGGGGACTTTACACATTAAATCATTAAAAAAATGACAATCAAAGCAGGAAAATTTGCTGAGGTAGAAACTCAACTAATCGGTATTTCTTACGCCAAACTACTCTTTACTGATTAGATAAACTCACATGAAGTAATTCAGTGGAAAACTTTTTACTATCTTAAAGCACTTAATAATCCGTCCGGAACTAAAATCACCAAGTCGTGTTGCAGGCACTCTGCGAGCGGAGCGATTATGGAAATGGTTTGCACAGTTTGAGTGAACCCACATCCAAGATTACGTTTCCAGTTTCTCATGGGATCATATGATTTTTGCTTTGTTAGCTTGTCATGATTAATAAGAGACACTTCAAATTTTAAACATATTCAAGGGATTCGTACTGTCTTATATTTTCTTTAGTTTATCTCTATTAAGTTGAGAAATGTAATTTAAAACTCTCCTGCGTTCGCACATTCTTTTAGCTTTGCATGCAATTCCATTTGATTTATAGGCTTGCAAATATAAAATCGGCACTAATTATGGTTTAACGATAGACATGTGTTATACATAACAATATAAGCACTTGACCTGATGAATCACAAGCCACATTAGTAAAGCAAGTCGAGTTTAAAGGCTTAAGGGCTGCCTTTATGCATTTTAATAGTAGCTAAACCCGAAATGATCACATTACTGAAATTGAATGCTAACCACTGTAATCGAATGACAAACAAAAGCAACAGTATAACTAAGCAAAGTATAACAACAGTAAATGACCGAAGAGGTAAAAGTCTCATTTTAATCGGCCGCATAACCGTTGCGAGACTGTGGAAAGAATCAAGAAAGAAAATGAAGAAAATCTGCTGAACCATCAGTCAAAACCACCTTCTACGCCTTTACAGCAGCCACTCATTCATTCCTTTATGTAGCTCCAAATTATGAATCAAGAATTCCAATACGTACCTCATGGGAAGTTTCTGGCAAAGTTTACATTTTAAGTGCTGCAACATTAAACATGCCAAATAGTGTCGCAACATACACATTCAAATGTTTGATATCCATCATTTCGTCCTATTGAGAGTAAAGGAATCATACTCGAAGTAAAATTACGAAGCATAATCATTTTGTTTTATACCTATGCATGACCATAGCGTGCACAAACTAATTGAAGTATGAAATGTGATAGCCCAAACGATCCTGTTTTCCAAGAGGTACGGTAACCTTGGCAGCACGTGGTGGTTGGTCAGAGTTGGAATCCGGGGAAGCCACATCTCTCCGTTCCAAATGCCACCAGCTAAAGATGATAACCGTTTACTTAATCAATTGAAAATTGTAGCTGAAAAGCAGGCACCAATGCTAGTTCGGATTTCACGTATCGGCTATTAAGGAAAAAGTGTTTCAGAAATATTACAAATTTTGAAAACCATTCTTATGTAAAGAATGGTAAAACACAAAGCCCTGCTTTCCGTCGAACATCGCGCAACTTGATCCAAACACTGATAAAGTCGTGCTGATTAAAGTAGTATTTCTTTTTTTTTTTAAAAAAAAAAAAAAATTCTGTTTTAATTCCCTCTTTCATAGCAATCTGAACACTAGATGGTGCCTATTGTCGAGATTGTTCTTACGGTCCACCCCGTTATCCGAGAGAGAACGTACTCATGTGATTTGTAATTACAATCACATCTATCAATGCAGTGAATTTTCATTAAGATTGAAACAAGGTTAAAATCCCCGTCTTGAATGCAGTGAATGACTAGAAAACGTACTTATATTCTGAGTAATAGGAAATTCTGAGTAATATAACACAATGCAATCACTTAAGGAGATTGTAAGTTCCTCTACTGGGGTGAACAAAATTTTAAATTCATTTATTTGCATAGTTATGTTACAAAAGAAATAAGCAACTGGCCTGGAGGCTTTTCCCAAAGAGGATTTTCTCATCCATAACCAAAGATGTTCCAAAATCAGCTGATATTGTTGTGTTAGGTATGCTAATACAAAGTCAAATAACATAAACCGAAAACCCAAGGAGCTGGAAGCCTTGGATGCAGTACTACATATCACTTGACCAAACTTGGAGTTCAGAATGTTGTTCTTCTAGAGCGACATGAGATCTCTTCTGGCACTACTTGGCATTCTGCAGGTTTAATATGATATCACTACAGAAATCAAAGTTTCCTCATGCAGGATTGCTTTGGAGACTACGACCCAAGGATACAGATATTGAGTTGCTTAATTATTCAAGACAACTGCTACTTTCCTTGGAATCAGAGACTGGCATTAGTCCAGGATGGATAGAAAATGGTGGCTTATTCATAGCATCTAACAAGGTATCTTCTTAACTTTGAAGTTGAACTTTCTACCTCAGGAAAAAATTACGCAGTTCTTTGTACAATTCATAATAATTATAAATGTCTTTTCATTGTAGAAGAGGCTACAGGAATATCAGCGCTTGCATACCCTAAGCAAGGCATTTGATATTGAATCCTACATGCTGACTCCTGAAGAAACCAAATCTCATTACCCTCTTGTAAATGTTTCTGACATCCATGGAGCTTTATTGTCTCCTGGTGATGGCAGTGTGGATCCTTCTGGTTTCTGTGCAGCTTTAGTGAAAGGTGCCAAGCTGAAAGGAGCAACTGTACTGGAACAATGCAATGTGCAAGGAATTGAATGCCAAACCAGTTTTCTTGGGGGAAGAAAGGTTTCTGCTGTGCATACATCTCTGGGAACTATCAAAACAAACTGCGTGGTCAATTGTACAGGTGAATAATTTTGCAATCTGTACTTCTAAAAATGCTTAAAGGAGCATGGGCCCCATCTATTGGATGCATGGTACAGTTAAATATTCCACAAATTGCCATGCGTCATGCCTATATTATTACTGAGCCGATTCCTGGAGTTGAAAAGATGCCCAACATCAGGGACCATGATGCAAGTATATATATGCGAGTTCAGGGAACAGCTCTTTGTATTGGTGGCTACGAACATAATCCTGTGTTGCTGGGCCAAAAGGTGGGTGTGTAAATTCCGAAAATGATCAATTTTGTGGTGTAGCCATCTGAACAGACACCATTTACCCTCTACAATCTAGACTGGGACACATTCGAATGTCACATTAAAGGAGCTATGAACCGCATCCCAGAACTGAAAGAAATGGGCCTTAAGACTACGATTTGTGGACCAGAATCTTTCACTGCTGACCACTACCCACTGATGGGTATCCAAAATACTTAACAAAATATGGAACTATTACTTCCTAGGGGAAGATCCTGAACTTCAGGGATTTTTTCATTGTTCAGGATTCAATTCTTCTGGGATCATGTTAGGAGGTGGTTGTGGTAGAGAATTGGCTCAATGGATAATAGTGGGCAGACCTCAGTTAGATATGTTTTCATATGATGTCCGGTCAGTAATTCTAGACTTGTAAAATTCCTTATTATTGCAGCAGACGATTCTGTCCAACAGTGAAAAGTTCTTACTTATGGGTACAGGAACGCAGCCATGAATCATATGCAAAAAACTACAGTATAGTATTTCCAAATGATCAGCCTTTGGCAGGGAGAGGAATGCTCAAGGATCCATTTCATCAGGTTGGCAGTTTAGTTCACTAGATTATTTGTTGATAGATACTAGAAGAAGAAGGTTGTTATTTTGAAGAAAGACAAGGATGGGAAAGACCAGGATGGTTCAATCCAAAAGAATGCTGTCCAGTTAAACCTTATGAATATTATGGAGCATATGGTCACGTGCTTCACAAAGATCACTTGTACTATAAACATTTACAGGAGGAGCTTACTTTTGATTTCTCATCACATCATGATATAGTAGTATATTTCTTTTCCCTGGTTGTGTTCTCAAAAGAAAAAGCAGATAGGTCAGGAATGTAAGGCATGCAGGCAAAATGCAGCCCTATTTAACATGTCCTATTTTGGCAAATGGTACTTGAGTGGACCTGATGCACAGCATGCTGCTAACTGGATATTCTCGAATAATGTAGATGTACCTGAAGGCAAAACCGTGTACACATGTATGCTGAATGCTAGAGGACACATTGAGTCAGATCTCACAGTATCAGTACTCCAGCCAGGAGAAGGAAGTGTCTGTGATCCTGTATTTGAGGTGATTACTCTTCTGAATTTTATTACTCATGTATAATATAGGGGCGTGGCTTCTACATTGTTGCAGGTGGAGCATCAGCATATCAAGCTTATTGTCATCTAATGAGCATACTGCGACAAAAGAAATTTGCTGTCACTTTGCAGGATGTTTCCCGATACCTAGGGGTACTTAGCCTTCAGGGACCATTTAGGTATTATTCAGCTGATGTGTACAAAGTAATAGCATGCACCTAGCCGAGATATCTTGCAGCTTCTGACTAAATCTGACTTGAGCAATGCCAGCTTTCCTTTCTCCACTCACAAAGTAATTGAGGTTGCAAATCATAAAGTGCATGCAATTCGCTTGACTTTTGTTGGAGAATTGGGTAATCATTCTAAAAACACTTAACTTATACAAAACTATCCATGTCTTAAAAAAGGTTGGGAACTGCATATTCCCTTGGAATCTTGCATTCCTGTGTATCAAGCAATTCATGAAGTTGGTCAGAAATTCGGTCTAATAAATGCAGGGTTCCATGCTATGGATAGTCTGAGCATTGAAAAGAGTTAGTATGCTTCATTATAGTGCATTTTTCTAAGTTTCACAAGACTATCGCCTTTGGCACCATGATATTCGCCTTAGTGATCATCCTCAAGAAGTTGGATTACTTTTTACATGCAAATTGAAAAAACCCACTCCATTCCTAGGAAGAAGTGCTATAGAGGAATCCTACAAGAATGGAATCAAACAAAAATTATGTTGTTGGACACTGAAAGAGTGAGTAAACAACTGACCTAACTCCCTAATGATTTAAAGTCGAATTCCATTATTTGGCTTGGAAACTATTTGGAAAGATGGAAAAGCAGCAGGATTTTTGAGACGTGCTGGTTATTCATTTACGTTAGACATTCCTGTTTGTTTTGGGTAGTGTTTTTATACCTTTAAAATTAAAACTAGAACTTTCCGTTAGGATGATTTATGGCCCCGAAGATAATAATGCAACAGATGATTTCCTGGAGTCCAGTCAATATCACATTGAATCTTTTGGTACTCTCCACCTAGCACAGCTACAAAAAAGAGCAGTCCTTGATCCGGAAGGAAAACGAATTAAAGGGATATACGATGATAAATAATGTACACATGCTAATCGATATTTATTTTATTGATCAATCAATTTTTTAATGTGGTGTATGTTTTTCTAATAAACTTACCCTACTTGTTCTTGCTCTCCAATTTGCTGCTGAGTTTAAATTCTTAAAGCATTGTTTTAGTGATGCTGCATGTCTTCATTCTTCATAACTGACCAATCTGAATTCTCTGTATGATGGCACATTTAATATCAAACTTTGCCAACAACAATTCAATTACCTAATACGCAAATCACATACCACAACTATTTTTTAGGTAATCAGCAACTGTGCTGAGGGTAGGAGAGTGTTTTTTATTCAAGGATATTATTTATCCCAAGGATGAAAACATTTCATGGCTTTGTAGCTTTTGTTAAATTGTCATAAAATTTTGCAATTTTTCTTTGTACTTTACAATGTGCATCATTTCTTTTGCCAATCACGTTTGACCTCTAAGTCATCAAATGCTACTTCATCTTTATTTGGCAAGTAACATTAATATAAATATATGTCAATCTGTTTGTTGGACTAATTCTATCACAAAAATAAACACTCTACAAACAGATATATGGTGTTTACATCGAACATTCAGAAAAACTGCTACTGAATACAAAATGCCAGACAAGTGCAACATATTTTGAATAAAGTATTGCAGGTGTCATTAAAATCAGTAGCAATAAATGCTTATTCAAAACGTCAAAATTTGAAAAAACTCCATTATACAGAATGCATTTCGGATTTGGAAATCATAAGAACCAATTCAGCACACTGAACAAAAGAAATAAATAAAAAACAATATACATTGGTTGGTGAATACAATGAGCTATACTCCTATAACTGTGCTGATAGCACTTCATGACAGTGAAAAGACCTTTATTTCAAGTAATCAATAATATTTCACATTTAGTGACCTCGAAACAAGTTTTTAGATTCACAAGAACCTGGAGCAAAAGGCAGATAAGAAGCAAACACTTGATTATCCTTAATGCAAAGTGGAAAAAAAGGCCTAAAGATAATATGTCTGTAACCATGACAAGTTCTGCAAAGCAAAAAAGCTTGAAATGAGCATCCTTGCTAGCACAAGACGCACTTAATAGTAGAGATGACAACAGAAAATTTAAAGCAAATACAGGAATAATTAAGAAGGAGCTATTAACAGGAAGAAAGTGTCCAATATAATGAAGAAAAATGAATTATTATACGATTGGAAAAAATTAAAGTTACTTTTTTTCAAAGAAACCAAGACTATTAGGAACAAAAATTAAATTATTGTAACAAATGCTTGATTTTTCCTCATCTGATGAAAAATTAAAAATTCTTGATACGCAATTCTTACAACAAGCCTTGCTAAGAATACCAAACTATCATGATTTAAACATTATCATCAGGAAAAAGATAATAAATTACCCTGTTTGATTGAAAAGAGAGAACTAAAGGACTGATCTCAGCTTACTAAAACGGCATGCTGAATTATTACTTTAAAGATGCAATGGTAAAAGCTGTCTGCAGAGGGATTCAGAAGTTGCCATTATGTTATTCTGCATACCCAATGCTGTACAAAAAATACTGCTTGAAGATGCACTTGGTTTTCCCTTAATGACTCAATTTTCAATATAAACTTCACTTTACTCTAAACAGAATATGTATACTGTGTTATCAGTAAATTTAAAACTTGATATATGATGCTGCCTCTAGGAACTGTGCACTGAATATAAACTACTTGCCCCTCAAAGCAGGAACTTTTCCTGCATTATGTAATATACCTAGTCATGTTGTGTCTGTGTGCATATACATATCAAGAACTTCATACATCAGAATAATGAGCATGCATCAAAAATGTCAGAACTGGAAAAACTAAAATAGAAATGACAAAAAACCAGTGTTATTCAATATCCGTGATATACTTATATTATAAATATAAGGGAACTCTCGAATTTTTTTAAAATAAAAATATTTCGATTTAAGCCAATCATTTATGGTAAGTTTTATTTCCAGATCAATTATTTGTGCTCCTGAAATATACGGAAAAACTTAACATTTCCATCACAAAAACATTTAGGCTAATTATATTTTTTTATTTTAGAAACCCTGACTGAATTTCCCCAATAAGAAACTTCTGACCATGGTAACTAAAATTTATTATATGAAGCACAAATCATTTTACAAAAAATTGATTATGCTCATGGTAATATTCATTTTACCCAAACAAGAAGTTTGGCTACTGCTGAATTTATATAGTCATGTAAACCCATCTTGTAGACATGGCAAGTGGATGCCAAATACTTGGATATAATTTACTGCCACAGTAAACTGGAATAAACAAATGTAAAGAACAATACAAGGTCTTGGATGCATTCATCAGATCAAATGAAATCAAAAAAAATTATAATCAGGTACATAAAAATAATAACACAATCCCATTCCATTTCTTTTGTTAAGCACTGAATGATTTTTCATTTTATTAAATAATTCTTTTGATTTATCAAAAATAGTGGGATACAAAAATAAAAGATACTAGATTGTTAAATTTTTGATAGTTTCTAATACATATGCTGCCATGAAATTTTCAACACTGGTGAAGGTATGCAAGAGACTGGAAACTTGTAATTAAAACCTTCCAAAATTTCAACCGTTTCACTACTTCAGATATGTAACACAGTGTATTCTATAAAATCACAATCCAGTTCTCCTCATTTTGCATGACAAACTACAAGAGAAGTAATACAAAAACATTGCACAGAAGACTAAATCATGAAAATACTAGCAAAACAAAAATTCAGCACATAAAAAGGAGAAAAGCAGCTATACACATTTTCCTATAATGTTTGGTGTGAGAAAATCAGGAGCCATCAGCTCAGAATTAATCAGGTAAACTGCTACTTGCTCATCATACTGATATGCAAATGGCACAGTTCAAGAACAAAAGCAATTCATGCATATAACATATGACATTTATACACTCAGGTTACAATGCAATCAATACATGACTATAACATATGCCTTTATATGCTTGGATACAAATTCACTACCATTTGATTAATATATAAACTACAATTCCACACACTCCTAAACAAGCTGCTTATCAAAGGAATCCTCAACAACTTCACACAAAACCATTATCAATACAATAGTCAAAAGAAGCTTTCTAAACTATTACAACAGAAAAGCAAAAAAATCAGAAATAAACATCTTACTTTAATAAAGTGATGGCTGGCATTCCAGGCTCAGCACCTTTTCTGAAACCTAAAATCACAAAAGTAAACAAAAGCTTATTCAAAAATGTTTTGATAAAAACAATTAGCACTTTTGTGCAGCTTTACTCAAGACAAATGTTATTTACAAAGACAGCAGTTGTTTTATTATTAGCAAAGCACTGGTCAAGTATTCTACTTTCATTAACTTCAAGTAGAACAATGGAATCAAAATGATGGCACAAATTCTGCACTACATGATCAAATATTATTGCTATACATACTTTGAAAAACTACACTTTCTTACAAGACAAATAATATTTTCACACCTCATTCCAAATGAAAATTCATTTTATAAGTAAACATAAAGGTCAATATTCAATACAGAACAAACTTCAGAATTATACTTATCAAAAAGAATGAGAAATGAGCAGATGCTAAGATGAGGAAATCAAGCTGTACTATTTCAAACATTATGGAATCTTGTTTTACTGATTCTCATGAATATGAGCAAGGAAATTAAGCAAATTAGGAATTTCTTCAAGTTGTGTAGTTCACTCAAAACAATCATCATTCTCCGAGATCAAAGCATGCAGCTAAATGTGGAAATGCAAAGACAGTTCATATTGCAGTTGGGAACAGGATATGTGAAAAATTGTTTGGAAATCCTTAACGCCTTAGATTCAAATCAGCCCTCGAAATTTTAATGACAAAAAAACAATGAGGTACGCAGCATGCATGTTGACTGATTAATTCAGTTTTCTTCAGTGGGAAAAAAAAAAAAAAAAAAAATTTGAAACTCTCAAGGCAAAATTTCCACCAATCATTATGGCATTGGAGTCCTTCTCGAGGGAATTGCACCCATAATTGATTAAGTTATTTTATTTTCTGACAAACAACTCCAAAAAGATAACTCTTGATATTTTGATATCTTCTTTTAAGTCAATTCCAGTTTTTCTTTGTTTTGCACTTCTTTCAAATACATACTTGAGATTTGCTATTAACATTTTGCTTTGATTCACACTTTCGTAATCAAAAATGTCTTTAAATAACAAACATGTAGTAACATTCACCCGTTCACGAATGAAGCTGCAGCAATCCCTAACAGAAAGCACCAGATTAACTAAAATTAGTGTTCTACTTCCCTTTTAAAGGTTGCTGAATACATAACTGTAGCTTATTTGCTTCGGATTCAACATTTTTCTATAAATTGTTTTCAACATTTCAAGAAAATGCTTCAGGCTTTCGAACTACTTTCCAGATCACTTCCACCACTGTTTTGTTGTACAAACACTATTGTCAGATACTGCAAGACTTCTCACTTATAACCGAATGTAAACGAATGAATATGCACTGTTGTAAATGAACCTTCATTGTTGAAAAAAAAAATTCAACTTCAAAGTTTCAAAAACAACACTATTTACTAAAAAAGCTTTAACAGCTTCATTTTCTCGTGGAGTCCAGTTTACTCACGAATGATAATTACTGGACATGATGATGATAATTGCATTTTGTGCTTTCACCTAAGATTCGAATCTTACTGGAAGAGCAAACCAAAACCGTAGGAGTGTTCTCGTGCAAGCGAAAAAAAACTTCCAAAAGAAAAGCAACCATCCATATTACAAATGGAAATACATAATTACAGCACCCCATTAAATAAAACAAGTAAACGGTACGCATAAAATCTTCACATCATCACATTATGCTAAAAAATTTCTACTTTAGTAATTTTCTCTTCAATCCTATTAGGGATACAAGTTCTTATTATAGACCTCCGGAAGGGCAGTTCATAAAAATTAGGAAAGTTTCAACCAATACTTATGACAACAGAAACCTACCTAAATACAAAACCATGGGCATAAACCCTAGGTGGACAATTTTCTTGGAAATGTAAACAAGCAGAGCAAGACGCCTCTTCACTTCTGGTGGCATGCTGTACATGTGGTGCAAGTGCTCCATGGCAGGGCTCCCAAGTCGAACACTAAGAATACCGTCGATGTACTCATGACTGCTTTTATGTTACTTCTTTTTCAAAATCACATGGAAATGAGTCATAAATAGTAACAGATGTAATAAAGTAATCCAAATGTCACGACCCAAATCATTCAGCTTTGTGCATCTAATAAATGTGGATATTTCGACTGAGGAGATCCATTTTTAAGTATTCACAGCTCATTGGAATTCATACAAAAGGAAATGTTTAGCCAAAAAAAAAAAAAAGGTGCATCCATGACCATTCTTACATGTAGCATATAACCAAAAAAGGTGGGAACATTCTACAGAAAATATCGAGCAGCAGTGGCACACGTAACATTTCTTTGAAGTTTATAAAGTATTTATTGCGAGCAAAAAGCAACACGATGGTCTACATCTATTAATTCCAATTATTTTGTGATTTGATTCTGCAAAACTGAAAATTTCCCACGAACCACAATCATGTATTTTTTGTCTGTCATCTTGAGAAAAATGCATCGAAACGAAAGCAAATCACACGAAGTGCTTTTATGCAGACTGCTAAATTCCAAGGTCGTCCCAAGAAATTATTTCTTGAAATTATTAATTCTTGATCCCTAAAAGAAGCAACACCGAACGTGTTGCCCTGTCGCGTTCCTGCGGTGATTGGGCGATGTACGGAGCAGTGCATCCAATGTGAACCGTGAACAAGGATTTGAAAGTGCACGTGCACAGTGAATTGGCAAAATCACGAATAATCATTGCAAACGCTTCGTAAACCGAAGGTAACAACAGCTTCTGCACTTGCAGTTACACCCACTTGCTATGCCTGCGTGCATCTACAGCCATGCACGCGTGAAGATTGCATCGGCTTATCCTAATGTCCGGGAAGACATTTGCTGTATCTTTGTTTTTGCGTCCTCCGCTGTATAAGAAAATTGTCAATTCCGATTTTCATTTGTACCATTAAATTACCTTGCAGAGCGAACACAGCTTTCCATTAACGGTTGTAACCACTTATCACAAAAGGAAAGTGTTTACGGAGCTATCTTCAGATATACTTCTTTTTCGGTTAGGGGGGTACGGTATGGTGTTTATAAATGTATCAGGATGAAGTAAAACCATCAAGTGTGGCACATGAGCTCCAATTTGCCAATCGAATTTGCAGCTCCGCTACTCCACAATTAGATTAGCCGCAACTTCGATGTGGTTTCATGATTTGGTAAACATTGAAATTGGTACAACGTAAAAAGGTTTTTCTGATTGCAAACCAGCATTGTCTTGTTTCTCCGGACCTGGTCTAAACCTGGTCGGAAGTCATTACATTTTAAACACCAGTCGCAGTCAGATAACTGCAGAAAAAACTCTTTTACTACATTATGATGGTTTGATAGTTTTGGAGTTACATGTAATGTTGAATAGATGATCTCATCCTAAGAAAATTCTTTCATTTGAGTAGGTACTTGTAAACGAAAATTTCAGCAGTTTAATTTGATATACCTATACAAATGTATGGGTATCAAATTAAATGAATGTGTGTGTTTATATTTCAGTTTTAATCATAGCATTCCATAGGCAGATGAACACAAAAAAACCAAGCCAGTCGCCAAATCTACCATTCAAATCACCACTGACTTCCAAATTTTCAAAAGAAAATACGGTAAACTTGAGGGGAAAAATTCAATAAATATGAACATCACTTTGTAATGGATTAATTTTGCAAATAGCATCTTTTAATTTTGAAGGATGAGTGCAACATTAACAAAAAATTAATATTATTTCAATTAATAATCAACATATACCAGGAAAATCGGCGCACAGTTCAGCTGGAAGAAAAGCTATCTGCTCTCGAAGAAAAGGAGCAACAGTTAGATCTAAAAATAACCCAATTAGAAGCAAGGTACGCTGAATATGGAAGAATGTCATCTATGTGGTTCCAGTGGGCTGTGCGAAGATGATCTCCAGTGTTACATTGCCAAATTGCATGAATACAACCAGATCAAGGATGCTGCACAGATGTTGCTGGGCAAAATGGCTACCATCAAAGAGCTGACTATAAAAGAGCTTCATGATTGCTATGGACTGCAGGACGATGAGTGAACTCAGAGCATATCTTCAAAAGAAGGAGAACAAAACAAGATGTGCCTAAAAGAGCATTGCTGCTCGACAGTCTCTTCAAAAAGATTATATAAAGATGTTTTGCTAACCTGGCAAGTAGCATGCACATCCAGACATTCCCCAGAGTCCACACGTGTTGCTGTGAATTTAACGGTTCCTCTACACACATGATTATGAGAAGTTAATGTCTCATCTAGTTGCCTCTTAACTTCTTGCAAACTAACAGGCTCCCAAAGGTCAATATATAAACCACATGAGCAGTAAATGATAGTCTGTCGTTGCTGCAGTGGCCTGTGGCAACACAATGGGCATGGAAACTCAAATGTATTCAGTTGGTACACTGCTTGACATAGCATTTCTTGGTCAAACTTCTGCAGTGATTCATAGTGTTCTATTATCTGTTGCTCTGTGAAGAGAAGGAGTAGCCTGCACTCTGTTAGCTGGTTCACATACCCTCCTCCCGCAGTTCTCTTTCTATTCTCTCCATAAGAATATGAAGTTCGCCATCATCTACTTCATGAATTTTCATCAGCCCTTGCATTTCATCATCATCATCTCCAGAGCCATAGCAACTGTCTTGTTTATCTTGACTGAGATCATATTCCAATGCATTTTGTGCTTTTTCCTTCATTCTTCTATTAACAAAATCCGCTTCATCTTTAATCAAAATATGTTCCAGTTCAATTTCCATAACATCCAGAACAACAGATTCATGTTGAAATGCATTACTACAATTTATACCTCTACACTGGTTGATTAAGTTAGCTCTCTTGGCTTTTATATGTTTTAAGCACTTCTATCAGCTGGTGAATATTACAAAACAGTTTCACTATGCACTTACCTCTCTGTAGATTTCTCTCCATGATGGAGACTTCAGTTTAAATAAGGCTTTCCTTTTTTTTATATACGAGGGTGACAGTGTTCCTGATTCCATTTATGGTTGTTTGTTGTTATTTCAGCTGGGTAATTTTCCAGGAATCATACCGACTTGGATTACCATGGTAGTGGGATATGTGGCAATCTAAGATGCATGCTAAAGGACAATTTCACAAAATGTCAAATTTCTACGAAAATGTCAATTCACACACATCAGAGTATGAATTTTTTTTACTAATCTTCACAAGTACTTTCAAAACAATTATGCTATTCTGACGTGTTTTCGCAAGACTTTGATGAAATCTTGTGAAAATTGTTCATCTTATCTGACTCTAGAAGCCTGAACAGTAATTCTGCGTTGCAACACGATCGGTGCACACTTTTTACTGCGGTGCAAATTAACCTAACGTACATTACGGAAGCTTAATTGAGAATTAAGTGAGTTACGGTGCTGCAACGATGTTTTCTGGCCTGTTTTATTTTACATAAGTAAAGCATTGTTTTCATATTACTCAATGAATGCTCATTACATGATGGAACCTCTAGCTTACGATTCAAATTTATCAATTGGGACTACATTCTCACCTTCACCAAGTGCGAGCTGGCAAGGTTTCTGCAGTAAATCATTCCCCTACGACGAAAACTACTAGACGAGACCGTACACAGCAGGCACGCATTACCAACGCAGATTGCCAGATCTTCTTGCATTAAACCCAGAAATATAGGAACCACGAGTCGTCGGCGTATTACTTACATTTGTGTTGGCACGTTGGACCGTTTCCTTGCTAAGATATTTATTTAATACTCGAAAATTTAGTGAAAATCGTAACTATCAGGTTCTACGATTATCTCCGAAACATCTGCGATATTGAGCATACGATTTCAGTTTTATTTTACAGCTTAATAAGGTGGTATTGAATGCAAGAGTTATTCAAAGCAGTAAAATGATAATGACTAATGAATAATGATGACGATCCCCAGACTTGCAAATTAAAAACTCCAAATATTGCTCGCTATATTATCTTTGAACTTCGGAATTGAGATCCCTTAACAATAAATAATCTCCAGTTCAGCATTTTTTAGTTCAACATATGAAAATATAATGTGATATGAAAAATATGAAACGCTTGAAGTATTATGTAGTAATTAATTATATGGTGATTTATATGTCGTTCGATCTTTATACGTGAATGAGAACGAAACAGAAAAAAATAAAATAAAATAAGCGGACTACTTGTAATTTATAATAAATGAAAGTGCAGCCTTCAGTTTCTTTCACAGCCTTTGGCCCCGTTAGTCAAAAGTATCAGATTTGCTTTTTCAATGGTACGGATTACTTTACCTTACAATACCATGTGCCCATTAAATCAAAAGGAATTAGAATTACAACTCAATTTTTGGAGTACTGGGAATTGCCAGTTCTACAATAAAGATAGTATTGCTTCCTTGGAATTTGTTTCTCAACCACAGAAACAGCAAACGTTTGTTTCATCCTTGATTTTATTTTCAAACTTAATTTCGTAATATCAAGTCCCCATAGAGCAAACCTATGCAGTGCAGCTGCTTCTGGTCTACTAAAAAGTACTGTAGGAGTCTTTTGTGTTCTTTGCTCATCATTTTGCTGCTGGATAATCCATGGACACGGGAATAATTTAGCAGAATGAACTCATTTCTCGATTGCACAATAATCTAAAGTGTCTTTAGTAGTCTGACAGAATTCAGTCATGGCAGAAATGCATTTTACTTCAGCGAACCAAGATCCTCGATTCTATGGTGGAAGCATTCCTTCAAAATACATCGTAAACATGGATTGCTTAATTTTTCAAAAATAGAAAGAGCGCTTGTACTACATTTCCCCTACTTTTTCACTTGAGGTTTCTGAAGTCATAAGTAGTAAACATTAGGAAATTTCTTGAATTTTTTGCTCGCCTATAAATTGGCATAACGAAGTATCCCCCTTTTTCTGAGTAACTATTTCTTCCCTGAATGGCTGAATGAATTACAAAACACCATATCCTGAGGAATTTAAAACTTCGCTCTTCATGCAATTCCTGATGCGGTTGCAGGCTGCACACACGCAGCATCATAAGAGCTTTCAAAATTTTTGGAATAATTATGGAAAGGGATTCTCTTTAGTTCCTCAAAAAAGAATGATCAATTTTGAAGTTGATGATCTTTTGGGATTTTTGGTATCAGGTGCATGCATTTTATAATGAGACCCAAGTAGTTACTGAGATGAGAAAGCAAAATAACGTGTTCAGACCGGAAAGCTGAATTGAGTTGTGATATAATGAGCATGGGTTCACAATTGCTTGCCGTGAGTAGTATGAGTTTCCTTCCTTATCCTGATCGTGTCCAGCTTGGATTCAGTTTCCGTCGCGGAAAACTGCAATTCTAAATCCATATTTAAAAATTCTTCATGTTTGACGAAATTTCAGTTCCTTTTCATCGGGAGAAACGTTTCTCCTCAAATACAAATCCTGTGAGATACTTTTGTCTATTCTCTTGTCGAGGCTTCCTTCGATTCTGCTTCATGTCCGTCTTCCTTCCTTTTCACCTCGAAGAATAGAGGGACCGATTGCATTGATTTTCATAAATCTGCTGACTCTCATACCTTTCTTTCTATCAGAGCGTCAATAGTCGATGTTTCCCGTGATTGTAGAGTCGAAGATACTTGCTGTAAGGTAAGGTCTGAAAGTCATTCGTTTGGCAAATGGGAATGAAGGAATCTTGAGCCGGTGTACATAAATATCGCTATCCTTGCGTCTGTGAATGTCTTTCAACTAGATAACTTTGCAGAATTTTCCTGAAGGATGCGTAGGGTAACAACATTCCCAGCATTCGATAGCCCAGCATGTCAAATCTGGTGCCACCTTTAAGGAGGATCCTGGATTTAGTGGTAATGTTTCGTTTGTCAGTGCTATGCCTGGGAATGTCGTGTTGGATGCATCTCTGTCCGGCACTCTCCTCTTGTGACTGGTTAAAAAGTTCACTTATCTTTTGGAGCTTTTTGTTTCCCATTTTCATGACGATTTCCGGCATCACTTTAATTTCCATGAGAAAATTATGCGGATCTGTTCTGTGTTCATTCAAGACGATCAGTTTACGAAACAAATGAAGCGACACCGCAAACGCTGCTGCTGGCAGCTGAGTTTCTACGAAAATTTTCGGAGTATTTCTGTTCACTTAACGCTTTCCATTCTCACCTTTGGCACCCCTGAGTTTCAAGTTTTCAAGTGGTTTCCATTAGTGACTGTCTACACCGCTGACCCGCTTTCCGTTTTTCCAGTACTCACCCTCTCTCTGAATTCTCAAGACTCCGTAGATGTTTGTCCTCCTTTGAATTTGAATGCCGATTTTTGTTTTTTTCTTCTTTGGTTTCGAAGATTTTTCTGTTCTTATTTGCCAATATCTGCATTTCAAGATTAATGACCCCGGCAATGCAAGCGCGAACTTTTCTCATTTTGCGTCGCCTTCCTTTACCACATGTGTTTTCGTTCACGTGTTTATGTCCAGAGACGAGGAAAGCAAGAGGCAACTCTTGGAATTGCTTCGGCGCCTTGATCGTTGACTTGGAAACTGCTTGGGTGATGACGACGGGAGGAGTTGAGGAACCGGACGTGAAGGTGGCCGCGAGTCGCAGACCAACAGCAGCCCTGCACGCTTGTCCACCTGCCTTTGCCGCCTGTGGACGGTTTTACCTAGACGAGCTGTTTTCCTTTGTTTTTTTTTTGTATTTCGCCGCCATGAGCACCGACTGCGTCAGCCTCAGCACAAGGCAGGGCTGAAATCGTCAAAGGGAAAAAGCGTTTCTTATTCCCCCTGGTCGCCGCTTACCTCGTGGAAGCATGAATATTTCCCATCCCCTGAGCAGTCTCACCATTGAGATTCCCATTTCCGAAAACATTTTTCCCCTTCTCTTTTTTTCCTCGCAGATTAGGAACCCATTCTCTTAAAAGAGACACCCAAGATGAAAAATTTACTTCTCGTCAGAAGAATCCTCTCATTATTTCATCTCGAAAGAGCTGTGGTTTCCGTAGCTGGGGGTCAAGGGAGAGAGAGAGAGAGAGTTAAAAATAGATCTATCCCAACAGTAGCAAATAGGGAACACTCGAAAGAAAGAAAAATAGAAAAGAAAAAAACACTGAACACATCATTCCAAGGGTATTTATTTTGGAGCACTCGTGTTTGCGTGTTGTAAGGGGTCATCGTGGAAACCGGCAGCACACACTTCAGAGAAAAAATTTCAAAAATTTCGAGAAATACATCTGAAAAATGGTGGCAGTTTTTCTTCGCTGTTCGCCGCTTCCCTCGTACCAGTCCCCAGGACGCCCGCTGTACACAGTCAGGGCTGCAGTGAAAAAAAAAAGGAAAAAAAGGAAAACGCTTCCTCGTCGCGGTCTCGGCACCCTCGTAGAACAACCAAAATGTCCACGAGCAAGCGGCGGACGTGTGTGACTTTTTCCCCAGGCGCACGTTGCTGTGCGCGTAACTTCCTGCTCAAGGAGGAGGCGCTTGGAAACCAACGGGACAAAAGACGTGCAAGGCATCGAGGAGAGATGCTGCCGGTCGGACCAGCACACACGAGGTCCCTCGTTTCCCCCCTCCCCCCCCTTTTTTTTTTTGTCTTTGCTGTCGTCGGCTGCGTGTTATGGAGAAAGCCAACGCGCCCACGGAATGTGAAAAGCAAAAGGAAAAAGGGGGAGGAAGAAAAACTCGATCAAGAATGATTTGTTTATTCGAAATATCTCTGGTTTGCTCAAAATACTCCTCAATCATAACAGAGAAACGGTAACAATAATTCCAGATCAACACTGATTTGCTTTCTGGATTCACTCCCTTCTATGAGTAACAGACAATGGCAGAAGAAATCTACTATTCATAGAAGATGGATACTCTGTCCGGGGAGAGAGAAACGTCTAAACAGTGGCAACAAATCCTGGCTGAGGGTGGAGAGTGGGGGGTGGGGGTGGGGCAAAAAAAAAAAAAAAAGAGAGAGAAGAAAAAAAAACGCACTCTGTGCTGTGTTGATCATGGAAACTCACAATGCTCCCTCAAGGGTCTCCATAATCTTTTCCAGCATAACCCAGTTTCTTGGCCAGATCGTGCACTATGTCCCTGAAGATGAGCGAATTTATGTTTTGTCCCAGCATGTACAGAAGGAACCAGTCTCCCATCTTAGACTTCCTCACTATCGTGCTGATGACGTCCTTGCTCACGAGCCGAAAGCGCATGCCGAAGAGGTAAGCGCGCATGCGCGGGCTGATGATGATGACGACTCGCCAAAACAGCACCAGCAATGTCAGCAGCCCGAGGGCCAGAAACCAAAACCACAAGAAGATGTAGATCTTCTCGTTGACCACGTTCAAGGGCAGGATACAGAGGGCGTCGTGTCGTTCAGTCTCTCCAGAACGACCGAACATGTGAAAAGTGCACTTGGTCATCCGGGGAAAGATGAGGATCATGGGGTCGACTCTGTCTTCCTGGTCAATGCTTCCCCAAGCAATCACGTCCAATCCAAAGGTCAAGAAGGCGCCGTCGAAAAATTTATCCATGAGAAACATCTGACCTGGAATTCAAGAACACTTTTCATGCTGTGCAGCGCAATGTGCGCTCGCAAGAAAGAAAACGCCCGCGTTTTCTAGAAGACTCTTCGCCCGCGCGCCTCTCCGTCTTTGAGCGCAGCTCCGCGAACGCGTTGGTGAGCGGCGCGCCCGGCCGTCCTTTTCCTTCGCCTTCGCTGCGGCTCGGCGTGGAACGCCGCCAACCAGTACGACCCACCGGACCCCCTGCGTCTCCTGCCCTCCCATGACCGGAAACCTCCATTCCTGCAGGCGTCGGTTCACGCGCTCTCCCCCTCCCTCCCCACCGAGAAGGGGGGGGGGGACGTGGCACCGCGAGGATGGGGGGCAACCCCTCTTTAAGTGTTGGTAGGCAACTCCAGGCGCAACCTAGTAAGCTTTTCGAAAGGTTGCTCGGTTCGGAACCTGGGTCTCTGAAGATCCCCGAAGAGCTGGACCAATCTGGAGCGGCGAGAGACACTGTCTGCCTCATCCGTTGCAAGCAGGCTGGGTCCAGCTGTTCTGTGCCGTGACCTCAGGGACTGTCCCTTTCAGACTCACTCTCGGAAACGTCGGATGCTACGGAAACCCATGGCGTCTGATTCGATTTCAACACGAAGCGCGAAAAAAAAAAAAATCCCCCCTTTTATTTTTTTGCCAGACAAAAAAGCGTTTTTGACCTTTGGCAGGGAAGAGAGAAGCGGATTTCGTGAAGCTCCTGTGGAGAGCGCAGATCATGCGTTTCCTCCATATTGAAAGCGAATAGACCTGTGATGGACAAACCGAGTCCCTTGCGACGAAAGGGTTGTTCTGGAGGGCATCCTGTTCCGTGGCGCGAGGGTCACTCGTCGAGGGGAGCACGATCGAAGAACGAGTCCAGAAGGTGCCACGATTCTTCAGCATAAACAGCTCCCAGTTCCGAACCTCCCTCCGGGTTCAAGTGAACCGAATTTCTCACCTCCGCAACCGTATCGCCGCAGGCGGTGCGGTTGCGCAAGCGGCTGACACGCGACCTCTCTTCAGCGGGCTCGTCGCAGAGGCGAAAGCGAAGTTCGACTCGCAAAGTCACTCGCGCGCGCGCGCGCGTTTCCCGTGCTGGCAAGCCAAGGCACGTGCGAGCGTTGTTTTTTCCAGGCCGATCCGTTTCGATTTTCGCGGACGGTCCGCCGCCACGCGATCTCCGGCGCCTCCGAAGCGCCTGCCGTGCTGCCATCTTTGGGAGAAGGATAATCGCCGCATCGCCTGGGGCATCGGCGCGCAAGGGTTCCCACGTGCCGCGTAGGGGAGCAAAAGAGCGAGGAAGGGGAGGCGGAAAAAAACCTTTCCTACCACCTCGGGAAATCTCCTAGAAGTTTTGGAAAACGATGATGACGTGATGCCGAAGGTTCGTATCGCTATTGGCTAATAAAGAATGACGCCAGGGACCGAAGTCGGCGAGCCGATTCGCCTCTTTGCCGTCCTCATTGTGGCCACTTAAGAAGCGCGTCAACCCGCGACCTGCAGGGTCACATGCAGCAGCCCTCTGCGATCGAAAGGCTGCCGATCCGGAGCGCTGAAAGAGCTCCTGAGGACATCAAGAACTCGAAACAACCCAACAGCCAAAGTACCCACAAACAAAGAGCATCAGCCCTAGTCCCCTTACCAAGTGCAGCCACCATGTGGCAAGTCACTGCCGGTGGGTTCCGGGGGGGCCGCCCTAGCTTTTCGGTGTTCCGAATTCGCTTTCTGCCTCCCTCCAAGGCAACTGTTCTCGACGTTTTGTTCCCTTCGGCCATTCGCGCGTCTCGACTCGTGCTTTACTGGAAGATGGGAGTCCGCCGACGCCGGTGTTGGCGATTTCCTATGCGGCATAACGCGGATTCGTACAACGCGACGACAAAATGGCGACGGACTCGCACAACGCGGAGGATAAATTCCGATTCTCCGTCGCACTGTCAGTCATCCCTGTCCGTCAAGAAGAATACGAACACGTGCGAGATCCGAGCCGGTTGGGTTCCATCTCATGCCGACTTTCGTGAATGAAAAAGTGAAAGAGGCTACGCGCTTTTTAACAAACGAGAGAACCTTAGAGATGAATCTGTAGAACTGTATAAATTGATTCCATGCAGCGAAAGATCTTTTTTTTCATTTTATCTTTTTACTTCGATTTGGATAGCAGCGATTTGGAGGAGAACGCTCTGAAGTTTTTCCTTTTGCTTTCGAATGAAATAATAAATCTCCCACTGATACAACGTTTACGATACATTTCATACGTTATACAGATAGCATCCATGAGGTAACCCGTAGGAACTCGACTCCCACGAAGCACGTAACTTCGCTTTCCTCCGTTCACTTCGCACAGGAACGAAAAGTCGATTTTCGGGGCTTTTTTCAGGCGCCAAACATTCCCTTTCGTCTGCGATTCACAGATCCAGCTAGAGCTCAGACCAAAGATGCTCGTTGCGGGAGGATGCACTGGACCACGGTAACATTTGATTGCACGAACGTAAAGAGTTCGAGAGCAATGCCGTAGGGGCGTCCAGGGATTCAAGGACAGGCAGAATGCCAGAAGAGGAACTTTCGGCGACGTCACAGCGTCACCGAAAGTGATCTCGTTGGAAAGAGGAGAAAAAGCATCCTCTTGGAAAGAGAAGGAAAAAAGAGGAGCAGAAGGAACCTCACCAAGAGATTCCGTTCTTGTCGCACGATCCTGCCCCTTCAGAGAGTGGGACCGCTGTCCGACGTTACAGCCGGACGGGTTAAACCCCCCGCGGAGAGGTTCCGCGGTGTGACTGCGTGGGTCCTCTCCCGGAATCCTGGGCAGCACTCAGAAACGACAGCGTCGAGCGGGGACTGCACACATCACACTTCGCAGTCGTCACGGGAGCACGGGGCCGGCAGACTGAACAAAGCCCTTAGATTTCCATGGGGCCCGTCGCCAGAATGGGACTCCCCAGAACCGCTCGGGCGGCAGCATCCATCCTAAGTTTCCCAGCGACGCGGAGGATGAACCCCTCGTGACTTCAGAGACGAGCGGATCCTCGTCTCGTGAGCACGGGTCCAGAGACGACCTTCCTCCTGCGCGAGCTTGCTCCCAGAAACGTGGAAACGGGATTCTGCAAGCGTTTCCTAGAGGCATCGAATCTGATCTGTGACACACTGGATGCGCCGGCGTGCATCGAAAGGATCCGAAAGAAAGTTTTTTTTTTTTTTTTAGAGGAATTTTCCGGGGTGGTGCCGCTCTTCCAGTGCTCGGCAGAGAGGACACCAGTGGCCCTCGTGGCGCTGCCGGCGCCACCATGCGTGGAGTAGCGTGCCTCTTCGCTCCGCCACCAATTCCTCCGCGGAACGCAGCCGTTTGAGCACAGAAAGGGGGGAGGGAGGAGATGTAAACACCCGCGGGATTCGAACGATGTGCTGAAATTTATTAGCAGTGTCGCGAAAGAAGCAAGCAAGGTGAAAAAAGGAGAAAAAAGAAAATTTGGGAACACTGCAAGACCTGCTGCAACCCTCCCGCTGAGGGAGGTGCACTACTGAAGTTTATTTTTTGCTCTACGGAGCGTCTGCTCCTGTGGAAGCAGGTGCAGAGCGGCTAGGTCGGAAGGGGGCGCGGCGCGAGTGGGACGAGAGGGTGCAACAATGGATGGAGGAGAACGCGCGACAATGGATGGGCGGAGGCGCGCGCACCATTGTTGCCTCCCTCTGCCCTTCCCCATGCGCCGGCGTGCCGCTTGCTGCCCTGGTCTTAATCGTGGCCGGACACGGGGAAGGCGGCCGCGCTAACAAATCGAACCGGAATCGTTTTATCAGTGCGGGAGTCTTGGCAGCAGAGCCTGTATCCCGTCGGATGCGGTCCTGCTGCAGCAGCAATCAGCGGTACTCCTTGGGGGTTGCTCATTATTTTGGCTCTTGCAAATCATCCTCATAATCCAAATGCTGCAGCGGCGAAGGAGAGGCAGGCAGAGAGCGAGCGTCGGAGCTTGCGAGAGGGAAGTTCACGGCGGGTTTCCCCTGTACCCGGATGCCGGCTCATGACCCCGAGGGCATTCCCGTCTCAGAAGGATGCGCTCGAGACTCCCAGAACGAAAGGTACCTGCAAACTGGGGCGGCTGTTCCTGCGAGCCGAAAGGAAAGGGGGGGGGGGGCAGTTCAGTTTAGCGCGCGCTTCACGAGGGTGCTCGCTTCAACCCGATCGCCCCCCTTGCGAGTTCGGAGGAGGTTCGCCCCTGCCTCTGCCCGCCTCCTGCTGAAGGATCGCTCTCCCGGTTTGCGGGTAAAAAAAGGACTCGAACACCCGCACATCGCTCGCCTTTTCTTTCTTCCTTTCTTTTTGTTGTTGCTGGTTACGAACAGAGGTGACCCACAGAGGTGCTCGACGCTGATACGATTGCTGCTCATCCATTGAGCAATCCAAGCTTCGAGAACCAGGACTTCTTCCCCGTGATTTTTTCACCGCAAATCATTCAAACGAACCCAAGAGCTGCCAGTGGTGGAAGCCGCAGACTCCGTGGCATCACCGATAGTTCATCTTCTGACATTCGGCCTGCCCCTGAATCCCTGGACACCCCTGCACCCTTGCTTTCGAACTCTTATGCTCGTGCAAATCTTACCGTGGCCCAGTGTGTCTTCCCGAACAGGGTTCGAATCCGATCCCGGGTGTCGAAATGGCTAACCCGAAACGAAACCTGATGGAAACGAGGACGCCGTTGCATCCTGAATGACTTTCTCGCGGAAGCAAGACGCAGAGTTCGGAACCTTCAACTTGGGGGAGCCACACTCCTAAGCACGTGGGCGGAGTATTCTTGTTCCCTTGCACCGTTTTGTGCTGAAGATGAAATTGGGGGGCAGCCTCCGTGTTGCTCTTCTCCACTATCATTACTGCTATTATCTGAAATTATGGTTAACAGCGTTCCAGAAATTCGATGTGAGAACCGGCCAGTCTAGAAAATTCATCAATCTTTAAGGGGTGACTTTAAGAGCAAACAGCCACTTGACTTCAAAACAGCACGCTGTTGTGAAGGTCCTTTGTACCAATTTAGGTCGAATCGTGTTTTCCCTCTGAAGAGTTACAGAATTTCGTGATGTTGTTTACACCGTGCGTCTTAAACTGTTTTCCTTTTCCAAAATTTCATCTAAGGTCTTTACTGGATCCCTACATTTTTAAACTAATGCTTTGATTTACATTTGTGGCGGTCATCCAGAGAAAGGCCCATTCTTCTTTTTCATGCGTGTTCACGTTTTCAGCTTCCGGTTTTTTTTTTTTTTTTTTCCTTTCTGGAAATGCTCTTTGGATTCTTTGGAGTATTTTCCTTCTCCTTCACCCAGACGGCAGCTTCAACGAGCTCCTTCCAGCATGTCTGCAGTCCAACGATCGCACTTGTTTATCTGCCATCTGATGTGTTTGCAATCTCCTCTCGCTCGAACCGGAACTGCCAGACGGAGACCAAGCAAAAAACAGCAAGCGTTTGTCTGTTCATTTTTGCCTTCGCCCAAATCTTTGCCCCGCATGCCTCCATTTTGGAAGAGAGCTTCATTGTTGCGTCGGTTTCTGGAGCTGCCAAACGCGAATCTCCATACCGCACCCTGGTTCGAGTCCTATCGGAATAGCGTATAGCACGAGGAAATGCTGTGCGACACACGAATGCTGTGTTTTCTTTATATGATGATACACTTTCGTATGTAATCTTTTATATACTGTACACACATGCATGTAAAACATCGCATACGCATTGCGTTCGTATTGAAATACAGTTTGCAGGATTTCTTACCCAGATCGAAGGAACGCCCCAGCACCAAGTTCCAAGAAGTTCGCTTTCGTCTGTTAACATCTTAAGAATACAACTACATACATACGTGAGTAATTATTAGCAACCTCATACGCGTGATGAAGCGCTCACAGCTTTTCCGAATGTCTTGCTTGTTAGATGTCTTTCGAGGGAGCATGGACCCGAGCGAACGAGTGAAGAATCAAATGGGTTTTCTCATTCACCGTAATGGGGTTACACAGGCGTGGCTAGCCGTTGCCTGTGCCGTTTGCATACCCCAAAGAGCAAGGGAAGCCAAGAGGCATATTCTAACATCCTCTCCGGCGACCACTTAATGAGCAAAGCTGGGTGATCTGTACAGTTTTTTTTTTTTTTTCCCCTGCTTGACTCGAACTTGATTGTTTGGTAGACAGCACCGTCTGCATGACGACAGCATCCTAACGCTCTTTAAAGAACTGTAAGCGCTGACATTAGCAGGAGTTCCATGCGGGATCTTGCGTTGCGTCCTCAGACGCGCGAACGAGGAATTTCCATTCGTCAGTGTCTCTTGGTCCGGATAACTAGCTCATCATTTTCTCCATGACAGACAGCCCACATGTGGCTTACACACCTTCTGATACTTTCCAGAGATGCTGTGTGTATAATTCTGGAAGCAATCCGAGGGGCTTATTTTCAGTCGATTCAAATGGATCTCGGAGCGACCAAGGAAGATTCGCAGCTCACGGTCACACGAAACCAGGATGGGGTATCGAAATTTGCGTTTGGCAGCTCCGGGAGCTGACGCAACAATGAATCTCTCTTCGAGATGGCGGCGCGCGAGGCAAATTTCGACACGCGGAAAATGAGTTTCCGATGCGCGACTGTCTTTCGAATCTTTTCACAGCATCCGCGACGGTGGGTGCCGATGTTGCGGCAGCCCGGTGGGAAGGTTGCCTGAGCATCGTATCTTGCTTGTTCCGCCCCTGCCCTCCCCTCTTCTCCCCCCATTCCCCCTGGGGAATCGGGCGACGGGCGCCGCGGATTTCAGCAGTCACGGGACGACGGGAAAATGGCGGCGGTCCACGAACAACGCGTTGTGTGTGTGTGCGCGCCGCTGCGGCTCGATCTCAGTTCGGTTTAAGAAAAGAGAGGGAAAAAGAACACGTGATTCAAGGTGGCCTGAAGTCCATCTCGTTCAGATTTCGCGACTGGAGCAGCGTTCTTCAGCGACGAGGATGGTCATCGGGACTCGAAGAGCTTTTTGTTTCGCTTCCAGCTCGGACGACAGACCGACGCTTTTGATTTCCCCCCTTTTGCGTTACATCCAAAATGCAGTGTACCTCGGTACTCGTCGCATTTTGACGAGAGAAAGGAAACGATGCTTCGACACTCGGCGGCTCGTGCTCGGAACTCGACACCCACCCTCACCCTCGTGATGAAGCAGGTGAACGCTTTCGTCTCGTGGTAGCTCGCTCGCTTCCGTACATAGAATGCCTCCCCAATCGTTACTTTTCTTTTTCTTTTTTTTTTTGTTTTGTTTTGGGTGCTTTCTGTGCATCTCAAGCGTTCATCGCGGGTCCTAAAATGGTTGAAAAATGACACCACGAAGCCCAGAAGGGAACTCGTGGGTTTCGGCACTCGTCACGAGTACGTCACGAGTATTCCGGAACGAACTGCCGACGAGTACCGAGGTAGCCGCTGTAGTAGAGACATCCACCGTTCAAGCTGCATTTTCTTTCTGAAATTTTAACCTTTTCCCAGCACTCCCGCACCACCCGTGCATAAACCCTTGCGGTTCGTATAACGCGGGGCTCACACGGGAGCGATGCCGTGGCAATTCCGCATGTCTTCACGTGAGACGGAGCGCCTGCACGTGCGTCCTCTCGGATGCCCCGCTCCAGAGCGCAGCATCCTCCGCTGCACGAGCCGCTCGTGGACGCTCCTCCGAAAGTTTGCAGTTTTCCCGTGGGATCCCGATGCCCGCCCACCTGAATCTCGGGAGCAACAGGGATCTTCATCTGATGGAACCGCGAAAGCCGTCTCGGAGCAGCGAGGGCTTGCGAAAGCGGAGCTGCCGAGATTTGCGGGGTCTCCCTCGAGCTCCGTGCCGCTCCCCGTGCGGACCGCGGCGCCGCTGCGCGCCATCCTTCTGGCGCTCCCCCCCTCTCCCACCCGGGACCACCTACAAGCGGCGCAGGCCAGGCAGCCACCGCGCGCGACGTCTTTCGCGCCTTGCCCTCTCGTGGGCAACCGAGGAGCACGGGAGCGTTCCGGACATCTCCGCTGTCGCCGAGCGGTTCCTTCTTAAGGAGGAGGCGACGCACTTGAGAGAGGTAGATAAACCGGGAAGGTGAGAGTACACTCTGGAAAGATGACCCTCATCACGGCCATCCCTCCGCTTCCGGCGCTGCTGAGGGAGATGCGGGACGCCCGTGTCGAAGAACGCTTCAATCATGAATGCAGATGAGCTGGCGCCAACATCCGTTCCCATGAAGAGGCTGTTAACCGAATTAGTAGGGGACATCAGGAACGCACTCGGAAGGCAATGGCTCCTTGAATCCATCTCTTTTTATTAATGACGTGTTTTGCCTTTCGTTGTCTTCCGGCGTCTCCTGCCTCCGCGATCATCCTCTTAAGCGTTGCGGAATCTCCCGCTTGCCTCCGGGCGTAGATCCCATCCGAGATCCACAAATCCACATCTTCTCTGAAATCTGGGCTTTACGCGGCGAACGGAGACGACAGGACGAAGAGTAAAAAAAAAAAAAAAAGATGGGAAAGTTCGGAGATGGACCGCGTGGCCTCCGGTCGCCGGGGCTGCTGGCGTGTGCGGCCAGCGGCCCCGCGGGGCACTTCGCTAACGAGCCAATCGCACATGCAGAAGAACGAAAGGAAAACAAAACCGTGCTGCGCACGCAAGCGATGCGAGGCAGGCAGGCTTTCCACTTGTTTTTTTCCTTTCTTTCCAGGGGAACCATCGATCATAAACAATCTCAATTTCCTCTTGCAAATCAAATTACAAGATTTATTTCAGGAATGATCTCTTCCCGCAGTGCTCTCCAGTCATTTCATCTAGTTGATTGCAGAAACGCTCTCTTTCGGGCGATATTTTTTTTACACGCCAAGATGATAAATAAGAGGATTTAAAAATACTCGTCCGTTGTGAGAGAACCGAACATCTTACTCTGAATTGTTTTGCGTTTTTCCCCCCCCCCCCTTCTTTTCCTTCTCTTCTTCTTCTTCTTCTTCTTCTTCTCCTTCTAAAAATAAAAAAAAAAAAATCCAGCTCCGGGAAAATGGGAAATTCGCTCCGGTGCAGCTACCTGGATAGCTCCTGCTACGGACTCGGGAGGTTCTTCATCTTGCCGGTCGGAAAAAGTGATCAAGGAGATCTTCTCGTCTTCGCGCGCGGAGACGAAAGCTGCGTGCGGCATCGTTCCAAGGACCATTTTCTCCTCATTGTTCCGGTGGTATTTTCGGAACCGAATCCGTGGAGGATGCTGCGCCCACGCCCGGGCGCCCTCCACGCGTGGGCGGCTCCGTCGGAAAGTGGCGGTGGTCCGACCGGTCGCCGCGCGGCCACCTCGGCCCGGGCTCTCTCTCCCCCCCTTTTCCTCTCTCGCAAAGGCTCCCGAGCCAAAAAGGATCGCCTCCCCTTCCTTCCTTTTTTTCGCTGCTGCACGGGCGATCTGCCACGGCACTCGCCTCGACGTGAACAACGACTGCTACGTGCGATTTCCGCCCAGACGGCAGCAAATCGAGGGACTCGCATAAATTCTTGCGGGCTTCACGTGATGTCTGAGCCTTCGAACGGTTCAACTCCTGCGACCATTCAAAAGCACACTCCGCGTTCACATCCCATTAGTTCCTTCTGCGGAACTATCTGTTCTGAACCGCTTCTCAATTAATTTATCGTGGCGTGATTGCTTTCCTTCTCTCCCCCCCTTCCCCTCCCCACCCCCCATCCCACGTCGCGCAATCGATCCCCGACGCTTTTCGCCGAAACGCGCTGCCGACGACGGCTCATCTGCTTTTCTTTTTTTTTTTTTTTTTTTGCAAACCTTCATGACCACCGACTATCTGATGAACTCTCGCGATGGTCACAAATCGCGTTCGGAGCTTCCGGTGGCAACGCGGCAGCCCCACGCGTGCACGGAACGGGCCGCGAGCAGCCACGTGTTGTTGCCCTGCCCGATTCTCTCGTCGCCGAAGCCGCCGGCGCTGCGCAGCTCGACGTCCACCACCAGATGTGTAGGGGGATTTCGTTCCGCCGAAGAGGCGGCAAACAGCGTCTCTCTCAAGCACGAGAGGAAAAAGGCAAAGAAGGGAGGAGAAAATGCTCCTCGAGTCGATCCCCGACGGCCTCCTTCCCGCCGTCCTCCAGGAGCCTTGCAGCCGCCTCCTGGAGCGCCGACGGCGCGGAGTCCAACCAGGAGAACAGCAACGAGCAGAACCATCCGCACCGAGAAGCGTGGTGGCATGGCGTGCCCGCAGGGGAACCGCGAGGTGGGCCCACCAGAGGCTGTTTCGAGCCCCGAGAGACCATCCGGGAGGATGCCCAGCCGTTCGTCAGTCAGCGCCCGCCCTGGGACACTCAGGAGCACCCTGCAGGCGATTGTGATGCGTGCGGGCGGGCGGCACCGATCCACAAGCGGACAGCCGTGTGGAATTCAGAGCGATGTGCAGCGTTTACCTCGCGGTGTTCGGACACGCGGTTCGTGGTGGTGTTTTGAAATCCCCGTCAGGTTTTCTGCCGCCAGTGAATTCACCTCTCCCCCTGTCGCAGTGGGGATGCATGGGTCCGGAACGGACAGCACCTTCCGGAAACACTCACCTTCGTCCCTCGGTTCGAAGGGAGCACACCAAGTGGTGCTCTCTGCATCCCCTCATACCGAGAGGATCACAAATCCATTCCTTTGAACGGACGCTCGCACGCGGCGGCGGACGTCATTTGCATTTGGCATGCGCATCCTTCTTGGCCGCTGTTCATCTCAGGCTCTCGAGAGCGGAGAGTGCCTCCTCGAACTTGTGGGATCCTCCCGTCTGGCGCCCCATTCCTGCAATTCGATCTTTTCCTGCTGGGATTGCTTGCCGCGGCGGCGGCGTTCGAGCGAACCCATCTCCTTCTTCCGCTGTTGAGGACGGACGAACGAGCGGCGCGCGCGGGGAAAGCGCTCGGAGAGACGCGTGTCAGTTGCCTTGGCATCGTTTCCGGTGCGCCGCCGGTTCGGCCCCCGCGGTGCCACCAGCGAACACGAAGCCAAGCGGCAGATCTTCCGGAGAGAACGTCTGCCGCGGAGGAGGCGGCTGCAGGGACGGATCCTTGCCCAGCTTTCCAGGGCGACCGGTGGGCGGCGGTCCTCGAGCCAAGCTCACGGTTCCAGCGTTCCCATGGCGCCGCTCCCCCACCTCGGTCCCGTCTCGCCGTCCGTTCACCTTGAAGGCGACGACAGCTTGCCGCGAAGCAACGGCGAAGAGGGGAAAGGACACCACTCCAAGCTGCTGCTGCTGCGTCGGGCCCTCCGGGAAGACGGCGTACGGAAATTCTCTCTCTCTCTCTCTCTCTCTCTCCCTCCTCCCCTCTTCCGAATCGCGGACTTTTCTGCACAGATCGTGCAAAATATTTTACGCATGGGTGCGTAAAAGCGTATCGAGCACGAAGCCATCGCGTTCGGTTCTGCAAGTGGGGTGGCACCCCATTACGCCGGCGAGCCCAGCATTGCCAGAATGTTTGTTAGCCGCACTATATGTCGGTCCTTCCATCAATCTTCCCATATGCTTCGGTGTTCCAGGAAAGCTGTCCCCCCGCACCCTCCATCCATTCATTCTTCTTCGGGCGAAGGCTGCGCGTCTTACGTTCGTCGGTCGCGGGAACCGACGATCATCCGATTCGTATGTAAAGCGCCCTTTCACCCCCAAATCGCTCGCATCGCACCCTCTTCGTTTGCATCTCCAGGTTTGGCTTTTGGACCGCATGTGAATCGTCCTTTACTTTTCGTCGCGCCTTACCGAACTGCAATTTGTTTTAATGGTTCCTTCCAAACTCGAGCTGCCCTCCTCTTCCCCCCCCCCTTCTGTTTTTTCTTTCTTTTTTTGCTCTTTGGGGCGCACGACAAGAGCGGCGATTGATTTATTCCGGTTGAGCATCTTATTGACAACCTGCCCCTCCCCTCTCCCCCCCCCCAGTCATTCCGCGTCATTTCCGACCGTCCGCCGGCGACAACTGAGATGTCGAGAGGTCTTCCCCTCCCCCCCTTCCTTCTTCCACCTGGGAGAGGAACAGCTTCGGCCCACCGTCGCTTTTTTTTTTTTTCCGGTGGCGTTCCGGAAGCGAGCTCGGCTCGGCTTATTTATTTATTTATTCATTCGTTTTTTGCGTGGTGTGCGGGAGGGTCAGTTGGTCCGAAGTGCAGGAAGGACGGATTAACGGACCGCGTGGTTCGAGCGTCTTCGCTTCGCTCGTACGACCGACGCCACCTTGCGAGAGACGCGTGGTCCAGCAGCAGATGTGGCGCCCACCCGCTGCTGCGAGACGAAGCGCAGACGAAGATCAAGGCGGAAGGATCTTCCCTCTTCTTCCTTTCATCATCGTTGTTATCATTTTTTCTTTTTTTCTTTCTTTCTTTTTTCCCCGTTCGTCGTCGTCTTCGGGAAGCGTGGTGGGGCCCAATCCCGAAATGGGAGCGTGCTTCCTGGTTCTGGTACGCTCTCGGCGTGCGATTCCGGGGGCATGCCATCCCGGAATTAATCCCATCTAAAATCCTTTTTTTTTTTTTTTTTTTCCTTCTTCTTCCCCTTCTCCTCCCTCCCTCCCTCCCTCTCTTCTCTCCCTTCCCCAAGAAAGATACAATCCGGAACAAACGAGATGAAGAACATAAAACACCAGGCGAAATAAATGATTCCGTAATCTGCGCGAAGTCTTAAGTTGTACAACAGCGCCACAAGAGGGGATAAAAATTTAATGAGCGCACGTGCTCCAAATGGCGATGCGGTCTTCGGGAAGCGCTGGCAACCCACGCCAGCGCGGAGCGCCATCAGCTGTTGAAGGGAGCGAGTGCGAATCAGTGTCGTTTCCTACGAGACGGGGAGTCGTTTTTATCTGCAGCTTCCCGATCGCGAGCATATGCTGCCGGGAAACAACATCTTTCCTGAGGGAAACTTGTCTCTATTAGAATCGGATGCGCTCGGGAGGCGCGCGGGCGGGTAGGGGCCGGCGGGGTCCCTGCCGGCCCGGCTCCTCGGCGCGCAGCCCGAGAGGGCAGGAGGAGGAGAGGAGAGTCCCTCCCCCCCCCCCCTTTCGAGAGGAGGGACACACACACACACACACACACACACACAAAGATGTTTCTGGTCGCCTTTACAGATTCCAACTCATTACGTGATGGCATTTCAGGAACGCTTCCCTATCGAATCGTTGGATCAAAGGACCTCCGGGAAGAAGAGAGAGAGAGAGAGAGAGAGAGAAAAAAAAAAAAAAGGAAGGAAGGAAGGAAGGAAGGAAGAAGAAAGCGTGAGGGAAAAGCCGTTATTTACCGGTTTGTTGACGGTTACGCGGTCGAGTTGATCGCTCAGTTTGGGCGCGTCGCGATGTCCGCTACCGAGGGAGGCACGGAATCCCCGTTTCCCAGCAACCCGCGTTTCAGACGGCACGTGCCCCTGGGGAAGGAAGGAAGGGAGGGGAGGGGGGAGGAAATCACACAGCACTTCTTGGTCCACCCGTCGCAAGCACGGGAAGGAAAGGGAGGGAGGGAGGGAGGGGGAAGGAAGCTCCCCGGAATCCCGTCAGTGCTCCATCTGGGAAGCCGTCGCCGCACGCAGCGTCCCGACAAGGAGCCGAGTCGCCTGCTGGCGGGAGGGCAGCAGCTTCTTCTGCCCGATTGCTCTGTCTACCACCCTCACGAATGAGGCCCGCTCGCTAAGGATTGTTCGTGCTGGTGATCCAAGGTGTGCCTCCGGGCAAATGTCCCGGCTATGCATGCTTCATGCTTTCTGCCCGTGGTCCCAGGTTCCCTGACTGCCTCGCCCCTCTTCGGGTTCCAGTTTTTTTCCCCTCGGGGACTCTTTATCAACCGCGCTCTTATAGAGACGATGTTCGAGTGCGAAAAGCGGGATGCCTGTAGGGTCCGGGCAGGTCAGGGTCGAGGCTTGCAGCTGCCCCCTTGATCGAACTGACCGGGTGGTGGTCACGTGGCCGCGGCGATGGAGCCGACACGCAACGACCTGGACTCTTGCCGCATCGAGCCCCTGCTGGGCGTTCAAGTCCGCATCGCTTCTTGCAGGCTCTGCTCGCACGGGCCGCGTAGGTCGAAGCGAGCAGCGCGTAGGAAGCGGAGCACGCGGCTACGGTGGCGCCCCGGATCTCCGAATCTCCTGCCTGCCCGCTGTCTCTGCCTAAGGCGTCGTCGTGGACTCGACGAGCAGGAAATCGAATTGCTCGGGCCCTTCGGGCGGAAGTTCTCTCGCCTGCACGCGAGATGGCAGCACGTGACGTGACGGTTTGGCTCGAGCACGGTAACGGGAAAGGATCATACAACAGACGTCGGCCCTTTCCAAACCTATTTAATGAATTTGTTTACCCACCTCCCTGCCTAGCAGCCATGCTTCCTTTCAGACATTTCTTCATCTTCTTTTCATCTCAGGACCGAAGATGCCTGACGCTTCCTCCTTATTGTGTGTGTGTTTTTTTTAATTTACTTTTAAATGAACGGCCCGGCATGCCGGCATGCGAAAGCTAATGGTAAACGTGAAATACGGGGAGCAATGAAAGCACGGAGCCATATTGCAGCCGCAGCTCCTAGGAAACGACGCGCTCTGCATGTAAACGTTCCGTTTAAAGAGTGACTGGCAGCACTGGGCGCACGTCTTATAAAAACCGCACTGACTACTGCAATGGCGCTTTTTATTTATTTGTTCTTTGTCTGTTTTTATATGAAGGGAGGAGGGCATTCACTGTCATAAATGTTTAGTCTGCACGCTCCCTCTTAACCCCTTCGGGAGCCTTCCCAAATATGGCACAGGCAAACATCTAGGGTGCTTCCCATGGCAACACCACCGAACGAGGGGTTCCGGACGATTCCCTCTTCCATTATTTCTGCCTGATATGTGCGCGCAGCCAGATAAATGCAACAAATGCGTCGCATTAGAATGCTCGCATCCCGCGAGAGGGGGTCGGCTGCCTCCGTTCCCCGGGATTTCCTTTAGCCCGCTGCCAAAACAGCCGTCCCGAAGCCGAGATAAAAGGGAACGGGTTCTGGAAGCGTGGTGCCAGCCTGCCGCGCGCCGCCGGGAAACCCTGCGCAGGACCCGCCGCCTCCTCCACACGCGTGACCGGGGTCCAACCCCAGCGGCACGCGGCGGCGCGCGTCTTCGGCGAAGAGGCGGCTGACCCGCATCAACGCTCTCGGCGCCTCCAGCTGGAACGGGCGACGCAGCGGGACGCGTGGCACGAAGGAGAGACTTGGGGCCGCCCTACGCCTCGGACCGGCGCTCGGGAGGGTTCGTGGGGTTCAGCGATCCCCGCGTTCCGCGTCTGCGCCATTTGCCCCTCTGCACCGCTCTGCGGCCAGACTGGGTTCGCGAGGGCTGCGACCGGCTGGTTCTTTTTCTTCTTCATCTGAGATGCCCACCCGGAGATGGAAAAACAAAACACACAAAAAAAACAAAGCACGCAGCTCTTCTTCCTCGGGGACGTCCCCTGAAGACAGGGTCCCTCCTCCAGTTCCGTTAGATCGGAAGGGTCGCATCTTCGTCCGCGCGGTCCGTGGACCGCAGTGTGGGGGCGCGCGCTCGTCGCGTTTGACGGTGGGCCGGGCTCGGACGCGCCTAGGCGGCCACGCCCCTCCGGGCCGACCACGTGGGGGAGCCCGGCGCTGGCGTCGCGCCCGGCTAGCGCCGTACCCATCCCTCCGAGAGGGCGCGCACAGAGGAGGGAAGGGACGGGATCGGAAAGTGCATGCCAGCGCACGGGAGCAGCAGCATCCGTTTTGCATGCCACGGAAGATAATGTCCACAGGAGCAGCAGCAGCCGCGGTTTTATCGACTCTTATCTTCCTCCGAATGGAAAGAGTTCCGCTCACTCGGGCATTTCGCTACACGATAGGCGTCCGAGGAGGCATCGGTTAAAGGGTAATTCGTGAATTAAAGAGAGTGGCAAAAAAAAGGAAGAAAAGAAAGAAAGAAAGCAAAAAAAAAAAAAAAAAAAAAGGAAGGGAGGAAGGAGGAAGAGGAAGAAAAGTGAGTCCAGAGCAGATAAGGTCGGGGCGGCTCTTTGCACTCTCGCGTCCGCCCGCGTTGGCAGGAATTCCAAAAGGTCTGGAGCGGGCACGAGGGCGGAGGCGACTCGGAGGAATTCCGGACCAACTCCGGGAAGGCGCGGGAAGTTCGGCCGGGACACTCCTTGCCCCGCTTCGCCGCCCGCCCAGCCGGCCCGGGGGATTTCGCCGGCTCCCTTCGGAATGGCGGCCAAGCACGAACGCGCGCGCTCCTCGTGGAAGAGAAAACAAAGCGCGGACAACAACAAACGGATCGCAGTCACGTGACGAGAAAGCGCAAGGATTGCCAGAACACTTTGCGAAAGTGCATTTCCCTGCCCTGCCTCGCCAAATTGGACTGTTACATGACTGTAAGCAATTTCCAAGGCGCGTTTCTGTGCAGGCTCCTAGTGAGCCCGGGGTAATCTTGGAAATTGTAGACGGAAGAGGATCACGAGCGATCCGTGATCACTCTCCATATTTTATGGGGAGGCTCGCGCTGCTGTGCTCCGAATGCTTGCCACACGTTTATTTCCCGCTGAGAGGAGGGGGGAGTAGGTGTGCACAGAGGGTGCAGGGTGGAACTTTCCAGAGTTGCGTGAAGACGTCTCTGCTCTTTCGCACGCAAGCGCGGTGCGTCAGTACGTGTACAGCTTCGGCTGTACACGTAATGAAAGAATTGGTGAGGAATTGCGAGATGGCGCGAGGAAACCCGGGATCGCATGCTGAGCAAGCACTTGGAAGACGGGTGCTCCCCTTCTGGTGTCCAGTGAGACGCGACCGACGCGACTGCCATCATCTGGCCTAGCCGCCACGGTTCCGGTGCGTGCCAGGGCAATCGGGTCCAGCAGACTCCGAAAAAGCAAAGCGGAAAGGGAGCGGAGATGCTGCGGACGGCGAGGAGCGTGAGGAAGTGGTGGTCGGATCATCCGCTCGACAGAATTCCAGAATACGTTGCCGGCGGCACGCTGCCGGGGTGAACGGGAAACCCTAGCGAAGTCTGCAGCTTGGAAGGGTCTTCTTCGTCCCAGATCTTGGCACGATCGCCCCCTCGCGTGCCTGACCAAGCAGACGAGGAGGAAAGGGTGGTGGGAAGGAGAGAGATCCCGTGCTGGGTGCGTTGCCGCAGCACGCGTGCTGCCTCAAATGGAACACTCTGAGAAGTGTGCTGTGCGCGTTGTTCCCTTGAGCTGCACATGAAGTCTTTAACAACCTCCTGGCTGCATCTTACGCCGCTCCGGTATTCATCTGCTTGAGAAGCGGAGGAATGCCTCCGTTTCCCACTCTTCCAATGAGAACCGGAGGTTGAGGACCCGAAATTCTTCGGTTTCTAAACCTCCTCTTCGAGGGAAAGCCGTGCCATGACGTTTGCGCGAATCTTCATGGGTAGAAAGCCAGAATCGAGGGTGCATCGGATCGATGCCTCAGAGACTGACCATTTGGCTGTTTTCTCCTGAAAGTGCGCTTCTCTCTTTTCTATCCCGTGCAATGCTCACGGCCATCATCTTGGATTGGAGATTCGTCTCATTCCTTCTTGGCTGCGGAGGTTTCCCCGCTCCCCACTTGATCAATAATGCAGCGCTGTCGGAGAACCCCTGCTCCTCAAAGTTTCAAGAGGCCGATGGTGCAGCTTTATTCGATTTGGTTCACCCTCCGCCTGCGCCCCGCAATCAGCAGCCAACCGCTAAGTGCCAATTCTGGAGATGGAAACCCAGAAGCGATGAGGGTCATCGACTGTTAGCGACTCGACTCTTAACGTCGTCCAACGTCCAACACAGCGGGGGCATATTTTGGACTCGATCGGGAGCAAACACTACGCACTCGAGCCGCCTCCTGAGGACGGCAATGCTGTTTAAATACACAAATATCCGAATATAGGAACTGTTGAAGCGAACACGCTTGGCACGGTGGCGAAAACCGCAGCTCTTCGAAGGAAAGGCCATGGGTGCCACTCCCTCCGGTGCCAGAAGACCGACGAGTTCTCCCGCGAGGGAAAACGGCGCGCTCTCCTCTTTTGCACACTCCGTTGCCAGGCCAGGTCGAGGGCGCTGTGGGAAAGCACCGCCGCTCAAGAAAGCTCCCCGTCGCCAGCCAGAATCGCCACGGCGTGAGGGCGCCCGCAGCGACCTTGGACCAGCCCAGCAAGTCGATGGTGTGCCGTCCAACATCCTGCAAAAGCGGGATGCGGGATCCACCGGACCTGAGCAGCCGAGCCGCCAGAGGGTGGGGCAGCGCTGTTTTGTACCTGCTCCACCCGCACGCACACGCACTTCCGGGGACGATGAACATTGGCTCCACGGCTCTCCATCACACCTATAAGCCTTGTTCACACATATGTGTGTGTGTGTGTGAATTCCTCCTCTACCGAGCGCGCGTTTTCCTCCTGGCCACCGAGCTGCGTGTCAGAACCCGCTCCCAAAGCACACGCATCTTCGAGAGAACTGCGGCGAGGTCACACTGTGCGCCTTCCCGCGTGTGGCCGCACGACCGGCCCGCCACGGCGTCGGACGAGCAGCTCTCTTGAGTTTCGAGGGAGCCGCCATGCCCCCCTTCCGATGCCGGATCCCAATTCCGTGACAAGCCTTGCAAGCGTCCCCCGGCACGCGTCTTCTTCCACCCGGAGCCCCACAGCGAGCGGAGGCGACTGGCACGCCCAGGCCACCGGAGGCGGACTGCCGTTGGTCATTCCGATGGCTCCCGTTGTGGCAGCCGTTTCTCGATTTCAGGATCACGGAGAAACCGACGTCGGATGTCGAGCAAGCGGGAAGGAGTCTCCCGTTGCCAGGGAAAAGGAGGTCGACGCGGTTCGAAGTCGCGGGGGTCAACCCGTCCGCGCTCACTTCACCGAGGGGAGAGCGAGCAAGAGAGCAAGGAACGGCCCGCCGGCCTCTTAACCTCGTCGTGCTGCCGGTAGTGGAGGAGGAGGAGGTTTCGTTAGCACCCTCGGCCTTCAGAGCTTCCCGCTGCAGTTTTCGTGCGTCTTTCACGCGGCAACTGTGAACGCAAGTCGAGCGGACGAGGCGCAGATTCGTGGGGGCTTGGCTCCGTGTCCTTCAGAGGTACGGAACGCCCTTACGAAAAACAAGCAGAGAAGCAAACAGCAGCAACAACAAGAAAGGAAACTGCTTGTTCCTCTGAACGTCAACCATGCGAAGAAGAACGAATCTTTGCGCTCACGTGAGCCCCTTCTTTTAAGGAACCGAGGCGAACGGTTAAGGGCCCTCCCCCTCAAAAAGGAGAACCCTGCGTTTCATCTGCTTGAAGACATTCGGAGAGGGACAAATCGCTCCATCTTTGTTCGAGACGAACAGGATTTAACAGATCGTAACGCTCGGAGTATGTAATGACGTATTTTGTTAGGCCTTGAGGAACATTTCTCAGCGCACACTGGTACAGTTTTGTTCCTCTTCTCGTTCCGCAAAACAAAGAGCACTTCGCAAATGGCTCCTTCCGCCATGTGAGGAACAGATTCGCCGTTTTAACCTCTTTGCGTTCTGCCCCTTAGCAGCAATGAATCTCGGAGGAAGCCTTTTTATCTCGTCCACAGGCCGATTCTGGCAACCCTTAATTGCATCATCAGTCCCCGAACGAAATTCTGCTATTTAGTTTCAAATGCCAATTCTGTTTATTGTTAGAGAACTCCTTCCTTCTCTTCCCAATATTCAGATCTCTCCTCTTTGCGTCATTATCTGTGCTCGGCAGTGGAAAGATAAGGCTTCCTCGACGAGATGCCGAGCGCCTCGGTCGCCTCTCGCCGGAGCGACACGGGGAGCGACCGCTGGCACCCAGGAATTCAAATTTTTTTCCCGTCCGCTGTCCAGTCGTCGCTCGGACCCCCGCGGACGCCTTTCGGCGAAAGATGGCATGGCAAGGGATAGAGGAGGGGAGGGGGGGAACCGACAGCCCCATGCGCCGGCACCCCCTGGACCGACTTCTTGCAGCAGACCCTTTCTGCTCAAGCCCTCCTCGAGAGACGACCGCACGCGGCTGTTCACCAGAAGGCGGTGGTGTAGCGAGCATAGCTGTTGCCAGGCTCGCAACCGGCGCGGTCACGACGAGGGAAAGGTCACGGCTGCCAGCCGACCGGAGGAACTAGCCTTCTAGCTCCCAGGGGGGTTTCCCTCGCCTTGCAGGCACCTTCCTCCCGGGTGCAGACAAGGAAGGCGTGGCTACCCCTTGAGATGTGCCGCCAGAACCGATGCAACGAGGAGATTTGGTTTCCGCGCCGACTCCGGAGAGAATTTCTTAAGAAAGGGTGGGGTGGGGGTGGGGGGTGTTAGGCTGGTATCCCGAACCGTGGGGGACAGGCTCAGCGGAGGAACGAAAGGGGACGAGCGGGCTGGAGGCCCCGACTGGAAAGCGGCAACGCTTCCCTCAACGCCCCCCCCCCCTTTCCGTGTTTTCTCCCCTGCGAGTGCCCCCGTCCTGCAAAGGGAGAAGAGGAATCCTGCGCGGCGCCCTCAATGCGTTCACGAGCCGCGCCCTCGAAAAATCTCCCAGCCGCTTTCACTTTTCTCCCCCCAAAAATAACCGCGCTTTTCCGCTCCGTGCCAGCGTGGCGTCGTCGCTCTTGCGCTCCCTCCAGCCGGTCCTCCTGTGCGCGTGCGCGCGCCAAGCAGTCCCGCGTCGCCCCTCTCTTCACCATGACCTCCTCCCGAATGTTTATTTCAAGCGCGTGGGGGAACATTCGCGGAAGAGCAGGGTCGCGCGACGTCCTGCCCAAGCCAGAACGGCTGCACCTGCCAGTGGTGGACGCCCTCTGGCAAGGCTGTTTCCGCCCCGACCTAAGGTGGCATGAAGGCGGCGCGCGAGACCGCTCTGTTTCTCCAGGCTCGACCTTTCTGACACACGGCTCCGCACGCCCGCAAAAAAGGAAGGTTTTTTGGGGGCAGGGGTCCGTTATCATCCTGGTACCGGAAAGAGGAAGAGGGAAGGCGAGAGGGAAAACCGACATGTGCTCTTGCAGAAAAAAAAAATATATATATATATAAAATAAAGGATGCTTGGTGGTGGTGCTTCATTTTGTCTTCCTTCCTTCTCTTTGTTCAGGAGGAGACAAGCCAAGGTCCCTAAACTCGGGCAACGGGGAGCGAACGCAGTTGCTTATTTTAGCTTCTGGTCTTTTGTTCTACTTGCCTCCCAACCGCTCTTGGTGGCACTTCAAAAGTATTTCAAGATCCCCATCCATGCAAAAATAGAACCGAGGAACCCTGAAACAGCATTCAACCGAATTGTTCTCGGGATGGGAAAGCTCAAGGCATCCCTGACGTCTACGTTTCGCGGAACAAAACTCCTCCTCTGTGCCGCACACCTGGGATCACTGGCAACCGGCGACCCACTCCACTTTCTGACGATCTTTGCAGCTGAGCATAGGCTCGGGACGACGCCGTCAGGCAGTCTCGGGGCCTGATGTACGAGACGTACGCCCCGGGTGGCTTCGGGCGCGGGGTGAACCCCGAAAGGATCTCCACCCCTCTCCTCCCCCCTCCCATCTGGCGGGCGAAGGCGAAACCAGTGGCTCTCGGAGCGTCCAAAGTCGCCGCGGATGGGGAGGAGGCGCTTTCCCGCTGGGGCGCGCGTGCTGCAGTCCGAGCGACGACTTCCCTCTCCGCCGGGAGGAGGGGAGACTCCCCGGGAGTGGTTCCTGCCGCTGGGGAGGAGGTCTTCCGTTCCTCGGCAGTCTGCTCGGGACCAAGGTCCCAGTCGCTCTTCTCGCAGAAAGAGTCCCTGAGGGCTCGCAAGCGTTTCTCAAGCGATGGCGTCGCGGAGCGAATTGCTGATGACGTCGCACGCAGTCCCGCCATCTCCTCCCCTCTCCCTTTACCCCCTCTCAGTCCTGCAACGCGCATCGTATTCGTTTGTGTTAATAATTCCAAGGGGAAGACAGCGAAAGCTCAAAAGATACGAGGGATGAAAAGTTGAGGGCAGCCCGCGTAAGAGAACTCTGAGAAAGTCATCCCCTATTCATCGAGAGTATGGGAACTCGCCTTTTTCAACAAGTTTGCCGATACCCTCAAAGAAAACAAAACACGTACGAGAGCACACGGGAAGTACCGCGTTGACTTTTTCCCGCGCTCGCGCGCTTCGCTTTCGCTGCTTCCAGGATGGGCTCGTGGGAGATGCTTCTCGGCGAGGGGACGGAGGGAGGGGACTGGAAGGATTCCCACGCCGCGAGACCCACGCGACAAGCGGCCCTTCCGTGGCTTCCAAAACGGATCTTCGGCCAGTCCCGTTTGAGGTCTCCCGCAGCGCGCCGCAGGAGAGCAGCCTCCCGGTCTTCTTGGCCGTCCCGACGGGATGGCGGTGGGGTGGGGTGGGGAGGGTCCCGGCGGATTTCCTCCTTCGTAAGCCGGGAGATAGCCCCGTCCCGCTACGGGGACTCACTCTGCCCTCGGTCCTCCCCGTTCTCGCCCTGCTCCCTCACGCGTCTTGGCGTGCCTCGCCTTCCACCTTCCTGCCGTCCTTCCGGGTGGCGGCTTTCCCGTTCTTTCGCGGGCGCACAGGGAGGGACCGCCCCCTATCATCACGAGGAAGCTCGGTGAGAGTGTCGCTGACCGCCTGCTTCCTCGGCGCTCTGCTTTTTCGCCAAGCCGCGGCGTGGCTGCCTGCCAGGAAAGACTCCCGGACCGTTCCCCTGATGGCTCCCCCTTCGAACTTTCTCTCCCGTCCTTTCCCTTCGACGCGGACGATGAAGAAGCGCCAACCCGAAGCTCGCGGCCTCGGGAAGCGCACGTGCTGTTGCTATCCCCTCCTCATCTTCCGAGCGAAGTGGAAGGGCGCGACCGACGGAGGAGGGTCGCCAGGATGCATATCCTTGCCGGACCTCTCTGGACAGCAGCTCGAGGGCGACCACAACGTTGCGCCGCACGGGAGCTTTCTTTATGAATGAACCGTCTAGGCGCCGTGGTCCAGCCAGGGAGGAACGAGAGGTAGTTCCTCTCCAGAGAAGAAACGGGGGGGAGGAGGGGAGGGGAAGGAATCCATGCACTGCCACGCGCACCTTTCAGCCCACTCGCTGTGGCGCGAAGCCGTGGCAGGGGAGGAGACGCTTTAGGAGGACCCGGGCCCTGCCGCTAGGGAGAGCAGCACGCTCGTGCCCTCAGTCTCCGGAGCCGTGGGGAAATTCCCCGCCCCGAGCGCGCGCGCACGAATCAAAAGCGCTCACCTCGCCATGCCCCGGAAGGCGAGGGCGGGTTCCTCCGATCAATCTCTGGAGGCGGCCTCGTGACCTTTCGAGGAGAGGCCGAAAGGCGCACGGCGCGCACGTGCGCATAGGGAGAGGAAGAAGAAGAAGCCGACGTCACAGAGGCCCACGCTCGACCTCACAGGGACGCTGCCGCGGGCAGGAGAGATTCCCAGAACGACGGGGTCCGAGGGTCTCGGCCGACCGGGAAGCAAACAGCGCACGCCTCCCTGATCCCCGGAGCTACATGGATGCACGGAGGGGAGGGGAGACGCAAGCAAGCCTTACTCAGGGTGCAGAAGAAGCGAGAGATAAGGAGGGATTGTCAGGACGCAGATGCGCATCCTCGCCGGAACTCTGGACCACAGCTCGAGCGCGACCCCAGCAGTGCGCCGCACGGAAGCCTTCCTTACGGGAGAACGTGGCCAGCCTCCTTGCCCCTTCCCACGATCCATGCCGGCTCTCGCTCCGGGATCGGTCCGCGCCCTCCCGAACCTGCGTGCGTGCAGCAACACTAAGGAGGAGGACGCAGGCAGGCGGAGTTTGCGCCGCCATCTCTCGAGGTTCTCGAGGGCCCGAGCATCACCTTGTACACGACCAAGGTTCGGCGCGACCTCCAGAGCCAACTAGGGGCCGTTCCGGCGAAATCTGGGAGCCGAAGACATGCCAAGGGGAGAGGGAAACATCAGCAGGACAATTCGATTCTTTCATCTCTTGGGGTTCCTCCGGGGCGCGCCATTACCGTGCTGGTGCGCTCCGTCTGCTTGGGATTTCGGCGTCCCTCAACGCTCCTCCATGTCTCGGACTCTTCTTCTGCCTTGCCCTTTCCGGTGCTTCTCCCTGCCCTGGAAGTGGTTTCGGCTTCGCCGGAACGGCCCAGTGGCTCTGGCGACTCCGCTGAACCTCAGGCGTTTCCAAGGTGATACCCGGATCCCTCTTCGAAGCGACCGCACGGCCGGGGGATGAGAACCTTTCTCCAAACCAGGACCACGGGAGAGGGAGAGGAGAGGGCACGGGGAGAAGGAGAGGGGCGGGGGGGAAGAAAACGAAATTTCGCTGTTCTCTCTCCTCGTTGGCATGGAGACGCCGCGGGTAAGTTACGCGGAAGATCAGGCGGATGTAGTGAGTGCATCGGGAAATCAAGTAAGGAGGGGATTTCGAGTTTACGAGGGAGAGGAGGAGGACCCCGACTGACGGAACGTTTACGGCCTCTTCTGGCTGATGAAAAATTCGATAACGTCTTTGTACACAGTGCAAGAACGCGTCCAGATCATTAGGAAATTTATTTACGAGGAGCGACCAGATTACAGTCATCATGAAGCCGCTCAAGAGAAAGAAGATAACAAAGAATCCTGGAAACAGAGAGGGAGGCACGAAGAAGAAACAAGTCGTCATCGCAGGCCGCTGGAGGAGGGGAAGGGGGACGGGACGTGCGCGCGCATCCACGCCACAGCGCGGCAGGAAGAAGAGTTCCTGGTGCGCTCCCGCCCGCTCCTCCGAAACGTTCCGAGGCTTCCCCCGGCACTGCGCCGCCTGTCGGGCTATCTCCTTCTCCCTCTTTGCCTCTTCCAGTGTGTCGCTGCCGCCGCGGATCCGAGAAGAGCAGAGCGCACGCGCCTTCCAGCGGGCGTGCTCCGAGAACTCGTCTCCCTCCTCCCCCCTCCGGCGCGAGACGAGGCCGTGTTGACGCTGCGGGGGAAGGATTTTTTCCTTTTTCCCACCCGAGGAAGACAGGCAGCCTCGAAGGAGGGCTGTTGACGAGCAGAGCGGGTTCGGCAGACGGCTCAGCGGGCGAAGGGGAGAGGTGGAAGGGAGTGGGTGGGTCAGCAGAGGGCTGCGAAGCAGACGGTTCCGGCGACGTCGCGAAACTGGCGGCGGTTCCGGGAAGCGTGCACACGCCCGTTTGCCTTCTCGCTGCCGGTGGAGGTGAGTGGATACAGGAAAGCACCACCACCACCACCACCGAAAAAAGAAAGTGGTTCCGCCATCGCTTCGAGACCTGGGGTCCCCGTGCACCCTTTCGGCCGCCCCCGTTGCGGTTCTCTGGCCGACCCATCCAGAGTACGCAGGGAGCAGCAGCGCCCCACGAACCAAACCCCTCTCCCCATTTCCCACGCAAGACGATGTCGAGCGGGGGCGTCAGTCGGGATGCCACCGAGCGAACGGTTAATCGCCCAGCAATAAAGCGCCGCACTGCAGCCGGCAGGAGCTCGTTCCGGGAGAGGGCAGGAAATGACGGGACCACGCGCGCGCGAGCAGGGAAGAGCCGTCATCCCGAAGGGAAATCCGCTATTAAACCCCATGCGTGGAGCGGCGCGGTCCCGCGAGCGGCGCCGCCTCTCTCAAGAGCGCGTCCCGCGAGTGTGTGACGGCGGTGGTCAGATGGCGCGGACTTTTTCCCTCCCGGCTCCAGTCCACCCTCCTTCGGCCTTTTCGAGTCCAACTCCCTCCCCTCCCCCGCCTTTAGGGGGATCCGTAGTGATCGGGCCGCTGGGAAAAAAAGCGCCGTTTTCAAGGGGGAACTTCGCAGCCGCTGCCTGGTCTTTCGCTGCAGGCTCCGAGGGCGGGCACCGCACCCTTGTAGCAGTCAAGGGGTAACCGGAAGTGCACGCCTTCCTTTCATCCGTGACTGCGCAACGATTTCACCTGGACAAGAACGTCATTTTCTGGCGTCTCAGAGAGGAAGGAAAGGAGTCGCTTTCAGATCGTTCGGTCTGGAGTCGGGCGCGCCCCTTCGCGCGTTCCCAGGAGAAGGGGCATCGTCGGCGAGTTCCTGGCGGGATATTCGAAACTCAGGGAGGGCGCGGCTTGAGTGATCCCACTCCATGCTCTGCGGCCCCCTCAGGAAAATCGGTCGCGCGCCGCTCCCTTCCCGATGCCTGGAGACCGCACGGATTTCCCTCTTTCCCGTGGGTCCCTCTCTGTCCCTGCGTTTGAAGGAACGTTAGCCACTTCGGACGCCACCCCAGCCGCTAACTTCCTTCGGCCTTGGCGGTGCTGAGGCTGGACGCTGCCATGGTTGCGGTGCTCCGGTTCGCCAAGTGCTGAAGAACTGTTCGCCTCCTTAGGGGGGGAGGGATGGGATCACGACGCTCTTTGACAGTGCCTACGCCATTCGAGGGTGCGTGCAACTCTCCAAGTAATAGGGGGTAATCCCAGAGAGACCACCCCATGAATCCAAGAAGGCTCCGGAGAAAGGAGTCCGTTCCTCTTGCTCTTGGGAGGGGATCCTCGCCCTGGTCGTCTCCGAAGGGAGCCCCGAAGGGAGCCACTCTTCCTCATTTACACCGGTGGGACCTCCCGGTTCGTGGGGCCGCTCCTCGTTTCCTCTCCGAAGGGCATCCGCAAGGGAACTGCTCCCTGTTTCCTCCTCTGAAGAGAGCTCCGAAGGGACGCTTCCCATTTTCCCTGAAGGACGCTCCCCGAAGGGAGCGGCGTGCTTCTTGCACTCTGGGGAGACAACTCCCCCGAGGAAGGAGAGGAGATGGCTCCATTTTTCCAACCGGAAGGGAACCCCGAAGGGCTCCTTGGTTCCTTCCAAAAACTCTGGAAGCAACTCGCGGGTGCTCTCCGTGGTGAACTTGCAGAGGTTGCAAACAGACGCTCTGGTCCTGAGCTGCTGGCTCTTATCTCTCCTCGCATCTTCCGCGTCCCGCGCTTTCCGGGAAGCTGACGACGCGCTTTCGGCATCTGTGCTCCTTGACGACGACGTTTTCCCCCTCGTTCCTGGGCTTTCCTCGCGAGAGGTCAGTCAGTCTCCGCGAGAGCGCGTGTTCCTTCCTCCTCCCCTCCTCCATTCCGCCTTCCTCCCATGCCACCCCACCACCCGCTCCCGTCCGACGCGTGCCTTCCTTCCAGCAAACCACAGCAGGTTAAAGGGCGGGAGTCCCCTTGAAAAACTCGGAAGCTGATGAGTGGATGGACCATGGGGCAGCTGACGGATGCTGCGACCCCGAGCGCTCCGCAATCCATGCCTCTCAGGCGTCGCTTCTCAGACAGGCACCCCGGTCCGCGGACGCCCGGGTGGAGAAGAGCGCCCTCTCCGCCCGGTGGGCTTCTCCCACCAATCTCCTTCCTTCACGTGACTTTCTTCGGGCATCGGGAACCTGGGATGGATTCGTGGTGATGGATCGCTGGAGCGGGTCCGCAAGGAATCGACGCGGGATGAAAATTGCCCCGGATTGAATAACACGATCTCCGGGGTTTCGACATCCGTCTTTCTTTATTCGGAGACCTTTTTTTTCCTCCTTAATCTCTGCAGCTCGCAAGAATGGATGTCGGGCACTTATCTGCTCGTCGGGAACGTCTTCGGGGGAATACGAACGGCTTTGTTGCAGCCGTGTCGTTCCTCGCGGAAAAACTCCATCTCGCTTCCGTCTCGGAGATTCGACAGGTGACGTCAAGGATGGCGTGCGTTCTGACGAAAGCGAAAAGATTCTTCCGGCACGGAGGAGGGAGAGGAACGGCGGCGGCGGAGGCAGCAGCAGACCGCTCCCCCATTTCGCCAAACAAAGGGAAAGGAGGAAGAAAAGAGAGTGAGAGAGAGGAAGACAAAAGGAACATGGCGAGGTTCCGGACAGATAAAACGAAGGTGCCCTCGGCACGCTCAGGGCCAGGGCCAGACTGGGATGCGGAACAGACGAAATGAATCCTCTTTGGGAAAATGGTCTGCAAGACAGTGTCCCGCTCCGAAATTTGTGACGCAACAGGGAAAAAAGAGTTTATGGTCCTCGTTTGCCGTTGATGGCATTAATGCGCGTCCATGCCCGACCCGAGCACTTTAATCAGAAGGCACTCGTGGACGAAACCCGCCGAGATTCCAGTCGGGATAAACGCTGGTCCAGGAACAGAAGAGCATCAAGGTGACGGTAGCAATAAAAAAAAAAAAAAAAAAAAAAAAAAAAAGGGCAGGGAAAGCAGCCAAACTTTCCCCAGGAGGAGGTGGACAAGGGGTTGCTGAGGCAGCGAGGCGTGGGGGGGCTCCGCGCCGGAGGAAGGAGAGAGCGAAGCGCGTTCGTCTCTGTTCCGTCCGAACACGCGGCGCGGTCTACGTCCGTGCCACTCCGATGGGCCGCTTCCGGTGGGCCGGTGCGCCCGAGGAGGAGCTCGAGACGGGAGGAGGGCTGCTCGGATCGCGCGAGAGGGAGCAATGAGCGACGTGGGGTCACCTGGGGCAGGAGAACGGTTGGATCCTCCTGTACGCCCGCGCGCCAGCCGCAGCGCCTGGTTACAGATTCCCCCGCTTCGTGCGCGCGGGCGACGGGAGCACCTGCGCGACCGGGCGTCGCGTGTCACCTCGGCCATCGGGTGTGACGTGTCACCACCAACGCTCTCCGGAAGGCGGAGGACACCTCGGGTGGGGAGAAGAAGGTTCGAACGGCTCACCCGCGGTCGGAGCGGAAGCAGCACGCAGGCGAGCGGTGCACCGAAAGGTTCGCCTGGTCCAGCCGTTTCCCGGGGGGGCAGCCGAGTCCGCGAGCGTGTCCGAGATGCCCCCCCGTGGCGCGCCGCAGAACGGAGATGCACCCCTCGCTCCTCTCCGCTGTGCACCTCGAGATGGGAACGAGCCGTCCGTTGCCACCCCTCCCCGTTTTCCTCCTGCGTGCGCTCTCCGTGCTCTTAACCACGGTAAGCAACTTCCGGTTTCACTCTTCTTTTTTTTCTTTTTTCTGGCGTGCGCGTGCACACACGCTCGACATCCCGGGCGCTACGAGAAGGCGCGAGTCCGCGCGCGCACGCGCATCGAGTAGACGGCAGGCCGAGGACCGCGCATGGGTTTGCATGCAGGCGCGCGTTTTACGTTCGCACGCTTGCCGCGCACGTGCGCGCGCCTCACCCGCTGCATCGCGTCGGGAAATTCGATACCGGCGGATGCAGTGAATGAAAAATACGTGAAGTGCGGGAGATCCCCCCCCATCCCTCCCAGGCTGGAGCTGAAGCAGGAATTAGCGGAGATTCAAGAAATAAATAAATGAATTAAATGAGCGTTCGATGTTTGATGCAGGGAACTGAGGCTCGTGTTGAGGCCGTTTCGGAAGACTTTCGTGGACCAGTTTCCATCAGCGAAAGCGATGTTCGACACCGAACACCAGAGATGGAAGGGGACCGCGATACAAGAAGAGAATCCTTTCGGTTCGTCAAGTGCCGAGGAACTGTTCTTCGACGTTGCCCACGCCACCAGCTGGTGCGTGTTAACTCTTCCGGTTAGGGGGGCACCCCGGGAGGGGATCGCCCCATGAATCCAGGAAGGGTTCCGGAAGAAGGAGTCCGTTCCTCTCGTGCTTGGGAGGGAGCTCCGAAGGGAACCTCCTCCTTATTTTCTCTGGAGGGATCCCGCGGAGAGGATCCGCTCCCGAATTTCTTTCCCAGAGGGAACCCGCAAGGAAACTGCTCCCTGTTTCCTCCTCTGAAGAGAGCCCCGAAGGGACGCTTCCCAATTTTCTCTGAAGGGTCTCTACCGAAGGGAACGGCGCGCTTCTTCACACTCTGGAGAGGTGTCATCAATTCACCAGCTCCATGGTAAGCGATGGAGGGTCCCTCAAGGGGCGGAGGACGACTCCGTTTTCTCAACCGGAGGAGAGACCCGAAGGGCTCCTTGATGCCCTGGAAGGATCCCGGAAGGTCGGCTTCTAATCCCGGCCAGTCATCTGGGGCATCCGATTTCCACCAGTGCTGCACCGAATATAGGGCAACCAGCGTCATCTCGCTGGGGGAACTCGAACTCATGACGCAGCCCCCTCGTTCTCCGAGTCGTCGATCGTTCCTCGGGCGTGACTAACCCGCGCCCGATGTCTGCAAACGAGGTCGAGAATGACCAGCGGTTCTGGTGGCGAGATGACGAAACGCGTGGTTCTGCGAAGATCTCGGCGTCCGAAGGAGCTTCGCGGACACTGCCTACGGGAGTCCACGGAAGAGCGGAGGAGAAGAAAACGGGGAAACGGAAGTGGGCAGTCGACGACGAGGACGAGGTGGGAAGCAAAACACACAACGGGATTCCCCGAGCCGTACTTGGACCCCCTCCTCCTCCCCCTGCATTTTGTTTGCCCCCCAAATCAGAGGAGTAAGAAGAGGACACAGGACCTCCTAAGGGTCTGCCTTTGGAGCAAAGGGAGGTCCCGAGTCCGCCTGAAGGACTTGTGCGCTCCGCGTCGCGACGGAGACCTCGACCTCCTGAAGCTGGAGCTTCAGCTCCAGTTCAGGATTCTGGCCCTTGAGGCAACGTTGTGGTACACCACCTGGTGCGTCCCTGCGCGCCTCCTCGTCCAGCAAGCCACCAGCAACTGCACTCCATCGCCGCCACATCGCTCACTGCGGATTGCAGCCACGGAGGATGACCAATGTGACAAGGAAGAACACAAGATGGATCTCCTGCCGCCCCGAGAACGGTAGCACCTGGCTACAGGAAACCGTTCGCACGTGGGCGAGGAGCCAGGAGCAAGGCGCAGAACAGGTGCTCTGGTTCCTGTTCGTGCGCAAAAACCGTTGCACGCTCCGAGAGATGCTGGAGGATCCCGGGAAAGGCGCGTGGGCAGGAGGAAATTCCCTCGCTGCAGCGCTGCCCTCTCTCAAGGAGCACCTGAGCAGCAGCATGGCGGCGAAATGGGAAGTAAGATCATCATCTCCTGAAGGGAGGAAGGACTGGGAGAGTTGAAGACGGGTCAGCTCACTGACGCTGCGACCACGAGTACACCGTCCCACGGACTCTTGCGCTGGGAAGAGCTTCTGGATGTTCCGGTGGAACACCTGAAGTTGCCCTCGGTGCTCACGGACAACCGCACCTCCCCCTGAAGTGGCAGCAGTCGACGCTGTTGGTGCTGCATTGGGGTCTTCCATGCAATGCCCGCCGTCAATACTGGACGCGGGTGTGTGTGACCCGAACTGTCAGGTACGGGAATCCCTCTCCCACCTGTGAGTGGACCGAGTTGCCCTCCGGCCCCTGTGGGAACGCTTTGCCGCGGTCCTGGGAACCTCCGGAGGCAACCCCAGGGACGCTCTCAAACCTCTCTTCGTTCGCAACGCCTTTCGGCCAGCGGTCTCCCTTGCAGCCTTGTGCTGCCTACGCGGGATCGTCGCAACCTGGAGTAAAGCAACGGGAGGACCCAGCGATAGGGGTGCCAGCGAATACGCCGTCCGCTTCCTGAGGATGGCGACGCGATGGCCCCACCTGGACAGGACTATCCAGCAAGACCTTGCCGACATCCTAGACAGGATGGACCAGAATGCAGCTTCGGAGGATCCCTTCCCGAGCCCCCCAGAGTGTGTATTTATTTTTTTCGTTCTGTTTTCTTTTTTTTCTTTTTGTTTGTCGCCTCTCCTCTGCTGCCGTGGTGGACCGCGCCGGTCTGCGTACCGGTGACCCGGCAGGTATCTTATAAATTGGACGTGGTTGGTCCGCTGTTCCAACCACAATTTTTCCTGTAATGAGTTTGTTGAAAAATAAACGCCCCGGCGCACCCGGGTTGAAACCGAGCCGTACTTGGGTGCTGCGCCGAGCCCCCCGTTTGAGCCCTCGACCTCCACCGCCGGCCAGCTGGAGCCCTCCGGAACCGCGGAGGCCTCACCGAGCGAGGTTTGGCACCTCGCCGTTTCGGAGATGCTCGCCCCGGGCAGACGCCCAGCATTCGAAATGGTGCGCGGTCGACTCCACCCGAGCGGCACGCGAGGCTGGCGCGGAGTGGAGAAGAGGGAGGAGCAGTCCTTCGCCGGTCCAGCTCTACGGTGACCTGCGGTCGTCTTCCCCGCGGCATCCTCCTCCCGCCGATCAGAATGAGCACGCCAGATTCTTCCAGGAAGTGGAGCGGTACGCTGGCGCGAAAGCATTCCACGCGCCGCTCATTCAAAACGCATGGGACGGGGAGGTGAGAGCCAGGAGTTCACCAATCGACCCGTGACCCTTGCGCTACAGGCTGCTGCTCCACGCGTTGCCACCGCAGACGAAAATTCGCAGCGAAACTGCGAGGATCGGAAGGTGTGGCTGGCAGAGAGGGACAGGGGTGCAGCCATCGTTCCAGAGGGTTGGCCCCCTTCCTCGAACGTTCGGCTCTGGTTCGGTCGTGCGAACGAACGCTCCTCAGCTGCTGCCGGGTCGGCGTCCGTCTGCTGACGCTTTTCCCGTGACGACGGACGCCCCCCGGGACGGAGGGTGCACGCGCCCTCCATCCCTTCTTCCTCCCGTCCCAAGCCAGTCTGGCCCGTCTGCGAGCGAAGGGGGAGCCGCCCTCGCGCTTCCGTCCCAGCGTGCGCCGGCGGCACCTTCATCTTTCAGGTCGCCCGATCCCCAGGAATTTCACCGGAGGAACTTCCCCGTTCGCGCGGGCGGTTTCGAACCGCTTCGAGCCCAATAAATCAACGCTCTCTTCCTCTTCAGGGAGCCGGTTCCTTCCCGAGTGGGGGGAACAGATACATTGTCAAAGTATACATCAGAATCCATCCTTCATCTCTTAGCATTCGCTTCCGCATGCTAAGCGATTGCTGCAGTAATCCGGGAAATAATTTGTTGCATCGTTTCTGTCACACAACCGAGTAAACACCGAATGTTTCTCATATCCTTGCCTGATTTTGTGCGCGCGCGCGCGCGGGTGTGTATTTTATTTTTTGTTCCACGAAAATGGGAAAAAAGGAAGGAAATACACGCGACAGCCGCGCGCGGTGGCAGACCGGAAGCCACGACATCCACGCCCCGCTATCAGGTGTTTTTTTTTTTTTTCTTCTATCCGCGAGACGTTGGAGGGGCTCCATCCTGCGGGCAGAGGAGGAGGATCCGTGCCGCCGCGCTCCCGCTTCCGGGCCGCCTCCCTCTCTCTAATCGGTCTGTCAGCCACGGGAACCACGTGAAGCGTGGCTAGCGGAGCGCACGCGCGGTGGTGCGCACGCCGTCATCGTGCGTCCGGCAAAGCGCCCGATCCCGGAGACCTATTCATAGACTCGATCGGTCGACTCCCCCTCCCCCCTCCCACTCTCCCTTCCGCGTTTCCGAAGACCGGAAACGCGTCCCGCGCGCTTCTCGAGGTCGCGCGGAGGGCGGATCCCGGCGGCCGAGCGCTCGTGACAGCGCCTCGCCGCAACAGGTCGACCGGCGGCACACCGCCGCAGCGCGCTTTCACGCCTACGGCCCCGTTCCGTCTCCGGCGCGCGAACCCCTCGGCGGCGGCAAGCAGGGGCGAGCCCGTCGCGACGGGACGCTCTCCCTCGTCCGGCAGACTCCCCCCTTTCTCGCTCGCTCCTCGGAAGCGCCCGGCAAACGTCGGTGCGGGGCTGAACGCCCCCGCCGCCCGGCAAACGGCGGCGGCGGCGGCCGTGATCCCAGCAGCGCCGCGGAAGCGAGTTTCCTTTTCCTGCTCCTTCCGTCCGCCGAACGGCGCTGCTCCCCTCTCTGGAGCGAGGAGGTGCGGGGAAGGAGGCAACCAGCGGTCGTGTGTCCGCGCCAACGCCGCCGGTTGGGAAAACCCCATGATACTCGAGGCGCGATGTGCCTTGCAGGTCGTCCGTGCTGTTCCCTCGCGGACGTATGCAAATTGCCTTTTCATCCCGCCGATCCTTCCTCGAATGCTTGCTCGAATCGGCCGGTGGCCGCAGCGTGACGTCGAGCGCGCGCTCTTTCGTTTCGCTTTCTGCGAAGACCCCGTTGCTTTCCATCTGCTAGGAAGGGAACCTGCGGAGAGGAAGACGTTGGAAAGACCTCTGCGAAGGGAACAAGGGGATGGGAAATCGCTGACTTCTCTATGTGTGTGTGTGTGTGTTTTTTCTTCATTCGTTCGTTTGCTGGGATTAATAGCAGTTACGATTCGCTAAACTTTTTTCCGCTTGATCCTGTTTTCCTGCTCCTCGTCCGAAGTGAAAAGGAACGCGTTTCCTTTAATGGGCGTGAGGAGAAAATTCATTCGATCCATTCGGACCGTGACGGGAGGGGAATACAGATGCGTTTCCCGAGGATCCGTCTCGGGGCTGCTCCAGCAGAGCAACCGTTTCCTTCGCCACGGATCTCCGGGACGTGCACACGGCAGTTTCACGTTATCTCGCGGAACTGATGCGGATTTAAGTGCGCGACAGCGGAATAGGGCGCGCGGACTCTCTCTGTCGCGCACTTGGTCCAGCGGACGGGCTACGGGACGGATGTCGTTCGATCTGCGCATCCCTCGGAAGACTTTCCGGACACACTGCGGAAGGTCCGAGACGGACAGGGGACAACGCCGGTTTTTTTTTCTTTAGAAAAAAGAGGTGCGTCCGAGTTTCAAAACAAATCGAACGGCAAAAAATACATATAGAATGAAATAAAAAAATAAAAACAGCCAATCAGCAAAAATGGTGAAGACAGAACGTACCTATGAGATTGCAGAACGCTAGGAATTCACAAAAAAAGTATCGATAGGCCCACCAGTTGTGATGACGAAGGTTATCCACTAGATAGTCTAAAAGGATCTTTTTCTTTTGCTTCTTTTCGACCTCAGTGCATACACCAACTTCTAAGTCCATCATGAGCGCCTGGATCTTCCCCGACTCCCAGTTCTTCCATAGCCACTTTGGAATGTAGAACAGGATCGCCTGGAAGGAGAAAGAGCTCATCAGCACCGAGGGATCCGCGCGGGCAGCGGAGCCTGTCGCCAACCGGTCGCTCCGGGGCGGCAACAATGCCAGCAGGCTAGGGACGGCAACAATGCCAGCAGGCTAGGGGCGGCAACAATGCCAGCAGGCTAGGGGCGGCAACATTGTTGCCTCCGGATACGGGCGGAAAGCGGTAAACTCTCTTAGCTCCCTTCCGCCCCCCACGTCTTCCCTACTTTCCAAACGAAAACCTCGCACGGGGGAGGCCTTGTGTGCGTATTTAAATGTTCGACGCACCCTGAGGAACGAAACACTGGGTTAGGTCAGGTCAGGTGGGTCCGCCTTCCCCAGGACAGTACGACCCTCACACCCTTGAGCGTTTCGGGAGCGAAGCGCTGCTCCAAGAGCAAAACACCAAGGAAGGATGTGTGCATCCCGATTGTGGGGGTGTCCTCGTTCCGAGGCTGCAGTCGGCCATTCCGGTGCGAATCGCCCCAGAAATCTCACCCCCTCCCCTCCTTTCCCCGTTTGAGTGGACTCGCGCCGAGTTCACGATGCGCACGCAATTATGTGTGTACGTATACGCGCATAAGCGTGCCTGCCTGCGCACGCCTGCGTGCAGGAAGCGTACTCCGCTCGCAAAGCTGGCCGGTTGTCTGTTGGGTTGGCGCGAGCAACGGAGAGGGCGCCGCCGTCTTGCGCTGACGAACCGTGGAACCAAGCGTTTTCTCAGAGTACTGCCGCGTGGGTTGAGCATCTTTTCGTCCCGCGTCCTTCCCCCGGCAACTTTCCCTGAATAAAGAAAGAGTTGAACGCCGGCTCCTTTTCGTCGGTCGGGAGAGGAGTTCAAAAAACTGACTTCCGTGCCGCCGCGACGCGCTCCCTGGCCGTGCTCCGGAGCTGCTCGCAGTTTCGCTTGCGTCATGGCGGCAGGTTCGCGAAAGGGGGGAGGATTTCTGAAGAAACCAGACCCGCTAGAGGGGGGGGATATTGTTGTCATCCTAAGAGGTCCCCCCCCCCCCAAAAAAAAAGGAAAAACAAACAAACAAAGCGTATTTTTAAATGTTCGACGCGCTCGGAGACGCAGCGCGCAAATTGCCACGTGGCATTCCAGGGAGACGCCAAATTCGCATCGAAGGAGGGGCGGGGGGGGGGACTGCTCAGCGCCATCTAACGGTGGGCTGCTTTTGCTTCTCACTCCTGCTTCGTTTATGCTCCATTCCCTCGTCCCGTTCGTCTTCGCATCCCTTTTAGTTTGAATGCGCGTTTAAAACGAGCTCCCGAAAATTTCGCCCTGGCCAATAGGAAGTCTTCGCTTCCTCCTCACCCTCACGTTTCTCAGCCGGGGAAATTTTCCCCAAGCGCGCCGTTTGCCCCGCTTCCGGGGAAATGCCGTGCCGCGGCGTGGACGCTCGTAAGCCGTGGCGGCTGCTCACTACGCTCGGAAGGCAAACCCCGGGCCTCCAAGGGCATGCAATCAGTCCGGCTCCGGCGACGAGAGGGGGCGGAGAGGAACAGGAGGGCTTTTTCCTTTTTCCTCCTTCCCGCGGGCTCCCAGGCAGCAGCCAAAGAAGCGGCCATCGTCAAGCGAGGCGTACGGGAAGGCGAAATCGCACGCCCGGGAGGAGGCGGCAATCCCAGCGCGCGTGAGACTATGACGGATGCTCGGAGTCAAGATGGCTGCTCGAGATGATGTGCGTAGCGATGGACAGGAAGGCTTTGAAGCTTCGGGTGGGTTCGGTTCTCTCTCCTCCACCCCCCTCCAAGAGGGATTGGGAATCGGCGTGCCACGGCCGGGAAGACTGGGGCAAAGGTGGGAGAACGCGGTCGGTAGATGGGAGGCGAAAGACGGGCGCGCGTGTCTGCTTGAAGGGATGAACAGAACGCGAGCAGCGGGATGCTGTGTTTGGAGACGTCGACCTGCTCTTTTGGCGAATGAGAGGCAAAGAATCGGACGGCAATGGGCGCATCCCTGAAGCTGGATCGCCTTCGTCCAGCGGCCGCTCGATCCGAAGGGCCAGTTGCCGTGGAAACGGGAAGCGGTTCGCTGTTCCCCGTCCACGGCGGCGGCGGCGGCGGCGGGAGACATCCCCGAGTCACGGCCTCTCCGGCTTGGAAGCTCGGGTCCTGCGGCTTGGTTCAGAGCAGGGCAAAGCGTCACGCTGGTCACTTGCACTTTCCATCTCCCTGCGGGTTGCCGAGACAATCCGCGAGATGCTCCGTGTGCGGAAACAAAGAGGCAGAGAGGAAGAGCGAGGAATCCCAGAGCCCCATCCTTCCTACTGCTACCTATCGCGCGCTGCGAGTCAGCAGGCCGAGGTCCCATTTTCCACGTTAGCACTTGGGCAAGAGGAGTCGAAGCACCCCGTCGCTGAGGCCCACGATCATCCAGCCGAGTCCCCAGTGACTGTCTGTATCCTCCTGGCCCGCGCAGGGAGCAGAGTTCGGCCCTACTTTTCTCCCTCCGCAAGAAGAGGGAATCTTCGGACGGCGGACCAACAGAAAGACGAACCTCCCGGTGGCGGCTGCTGGAAGCCAGGCGGATTCCCTGCGAGCGCGACGGATCCGAGAGCGTTGAGCGCGGTTCGACGGTGGTCGTCCCACCGGCGAAGGTTCAGCCCGAAGAGTGGAGGCGCTTCCTCTCGCGGGTCCAGGCACCATCCGTCTTCGCGACTCTACTGCCCTGGACCCTTGGCGTGGGGAACAAACACGACTCCCTCCCCCCTTCCCTGTTGGAGCTTTCGCGCGCCTCCGCCCGCTCTCGTAGGCGAGTCCTGCGAGATCGACGCTTCTTTTCGGGACGAATTTTGCCAGGAGGGGAGGCCCACGGGCTTCGGCTGCGGACCCACTGGGCGGAAGAAACGCGCACGTCTTCTCTCGGGTTTGTTCCCAGAAAGGGGGGACGCTGCAAGCGCCTCCTCTCGTTGGATCGGCCAAGTTAAGCGGCGTCGGGTCCGGTCAGTACCCGGATGAGCGACAGCCTGGGAGCCCCGGGTGCTGTTCAAAAAAAGAAAAAGAAAAAAGAAAGGAAGGCAGAGAGGCTGCGGCGTTTCCCGGCGTCGAGGTTCCTCATTTCTTTTCGTCCCAGCTCTTCGTGTCTGGGGGGCCGTGCCGGGTTCCCCGGGCGAACCGTCCGCGGAGCGGTGCGGAATCTCTCCTCGCAAGCGGATAAGCGGTTCCTCCCCCCCTCCCTTCGCTTCCCCTCCTCCTCTTCCTCCTCCGCGTGCTCTGGCGAAAAATCACCTCCTGGAAGGAGTATCAAAGGATTTTCCGCGGACGGGTTCCAAGTGCGTCCGTCAGCGTTCTATAAAAAGAACGCGCTTACCACAGGCGGAACTCCGTGCGAACGGGGCAGGGGAGAATTTTCGGATGCCGTGATCGCGGCGGGAAGATGCAGAGACGCTCCGCTCGCGGGATTAATCAGGGCTATTGCTGATACCTAAGGAGCAGGCGGCTGAGCGAGTGATAAGTCGGTACGGGATCGCCGGGCGAACCGTTCCGGAAGGCGCGCGGAAGGGGGAGGGAAGGATTTCCTTCTCCCTCCGCCGGATGCTGGTGGGACCTCTCCTCCCTCCCCTTCAGCGGAGAGCTCGTCCGGGTGCCTGCGCACGCTGCGTGCTTGCCGGATCGCTCTGCAGATGGAGAAGGAGGGGAAGCCGACGGTGACTCCAGAGGGGGCCGCAGCAGCCATTGCCTCAAGGCAGAAGGGGGAGTGCTGGCAGAGCCGAGTGCTTCCCGCTCGCAGATGAGGGGGTTCGGCGGTCCTGCCTTCCTCGGATCGAAGGAGGATTCCGTCCCCCCCGCGAGGGAGCTCCGACGGCCAAACCTTCACCCTTCCCCACAAAAGGTGCGCTGGTGTATCCATGGCAACAGCCGGATGCCATGGTGGCAGAGAAGGACTTATTTTTTGCTTCTTCCCTTTCTTGTCACCTGCACGGCCTCCCTAAGAACGCGCACACTCATCTTCCAAAGGCTCTCGTCGGGGAGGGTGCTCTTTAGAAATCTACAGCATCCGAGGCACCTGCTGCAGGTGTCCGGAGAAAAGGCTTTGCAAACAGTGAGAGGAGCGCTGAGAGATGCTGGGGGAGACCACCCCTTTGCTACTCCCAGGCGAAGGAGAGGAGGGATGGAAGAGGAAGAGAAGAGAAAAGGAGGAGGAGGAGGAATGCCGTTTTCCAATGATAGGCCCTCTCCAGCAGTCCACAAAAGCAGCTTCCTAGCGTTTGCATCTTTCCGTGACCCTGAGAAATCCCTTCCGCATCAGCCCTGATTCTTTCAGGCAGCTGAGAAATCACGGCTGAGAGGAGGGTTCCGGAGATGCTCGCGTTCCATCGGCTTTCACTGCAACTGTCCTTCCTGGCTTATCTCGGTCAGCGAGGAAGAATTCCTTCTGTCCCGCGCCCTCAGGACGTGTCATATTCACTGGATGGGTAACCTCCGGATCTCTAGGAGGATGTCTGCTGAGACCCCACGCTAGGCGTTCCTGGGGGTTCGGAAATTCCGTCCTGTCACTCTCTATCGAGACTCTGCCCCAGGTGGAAGAATCCAGGCTGATACGGGCGCGCGGCTGGAGCTCGTCAGAATCTTCTTGCAAGGGCCGCCCACAGTCGAGGCGACTCGGATCCGCAAGTCGCTTGTGCCTTCCCCCATCCTTCGGTTGCCAGGCGACCCCTCCCCCCTTTGTGTGTTTTTCTGGGCGAATTGGCGCTGCGGAGGACTCTCCTGGGCAAGAGCGCGCCTGGCTCTCCACCTCGATACGGATCGCTCACCCCATGCCCTTGTGTTCGAGATCCTCGTCGCCCACGCCAACTGAAGCACAACTTCCTGCATCATCTTTCCGCAAAGTCATTCCTCGCGCGAGCAGAAGCTTCTGGAACCACCACTCTGCCCAGCTCTTCCGCCCCCTCTCGACGGAGCCGAGGCGGGGTTTCGCCCTCTCCTCCCCCTTTGGATTGACCGAGCGCCGGGATCAAACGCTGTTCCTCCCTTCCCCCTGCATGCCTTCCGGCGTCTTTCATCGCTTCCTTTCCGCAGCTCGGTGGATCTTCCGGGAAGCAGTCACGTGACAGTGGCGGCGGAGCGCCACGCCGCGCTGCCGGCTCGGCCGCATGCCAGCACGCCACAGGGTGGGCCGGCCCGGAAGGGAGTGCCTTCCCGTGCGGGACAGGAAGGGGGAGCAGGTCCCCTTGTCCTCCGGGAAGGAGACCCGACCGGGAGTGAACGTCCCGGCCGCATTCCCACTTCCGGACAAATGGTAGAGAGCGGGAGGCGGGCGCGATGACTCCCGGAGGCCGACCCCTTCCTCCGGTGTGGACGGCGGGTCGAGGAGGAAGGGGGTGCGCAAGAGAGGGAGAGAGAGAAAGGAAAAGAGAGGCGAACGTCGGGGATATCCCTTTCAGGGACTCTGGCGCAGGGAGTCTCGTCTTTCTGGAACGGGTATGTGAACCCCGGGTCGATTCGCGGAGGTGCTCGTAGCTGAGCCACCCTTCATCCTAGGAAAGGAGGAGGAGGAAGAAAGGAGGGGAGGGAAGGAAGGAAAAGAGGGCGAGGAAGAGGAAAAGAGGAGGAGGAAGAGGAGGAAGGAAAGAAGAGAGGGGAAGGAGAAGGAAGTCAGGTGAAGGAGCAGGAATGAGGAGAAAGGGAAAAGGAAGAGAAGAGGAGGAAAAGAAGGAGGAGGAGGAGGGAACGCACCACTTGCCGGCGGAAGCTCCGGCTCAAACATACTGGCGCGCGCGCCTCGTGGAGACGGGAAGAGCGAGGGAGGATAGAGGAGATCTGTCGCTCACGCATCCAGGGCAAACAAGCGGACCCGGAATGTAAACACCCGCGTGTCTTCCCCTGGGGAAGTCGGGCAGGAGGGAGAGCCCAGCGCGCGGAACCCGGATGGGCTTTTTCCGGAGTCACTTAGCGGTAATCGAGGAGGGGTTTGGGGAGACGCCGGCCCGGCAGGAGGGAGCGGCGGAGGAGAAGGAAACGGAAAGTGGAATCTTCCTGCCTTCTCCTCCCCTCCCTGCTCCTCCTTCGTTTCCCTCGGTTCCAGGCCTGCTTCTGTTTTCCCTTCCCTTTCCGGCGACCTCCTTCCTTTCCCGTAGGGAAGTGGTGCCGTCCTCTAACTCGTTCCTCTGGGGAGGTCAAGGACAAGAGCGTGGAGGAGGGGGGATGTGAGATCGACAAGGAGGCCCTCGGAAACGCCCGAAACAAACGAACGGGAAAAAATGTCCCCAGGGCCTTCTTTTTTTTTTTTTCGAGAGAGAGAAAGAGAGTGCGTGTAAGCTACGGTGGGAGTGGCACCGTAAGGGTGCACGACCCTGAAATAGGCATCGGGAGGGACCCGCGAGCTTTCGTCCCTGTGCCAATCCTGGGAGGACAGAGCAGCGCGTCCTCGAGAGCTCGCGGAGACCTCAAACATGGGTGTCCGTCCACCCACCCCCACCCCGCCCCTTTGCTCTCGAAGCGAACGAAGATCGCACCGTGTGGAGGAGGCGTAGCAGGACGGAGGGAAAAGAATAAGGGCTTTCTCGTAATTTCCGTTTTCTCTACGGTCGACTGCCAGGGAACACGTCCCCCCCCCTTCCGAACGTTCTCACGCCCTTCCCTCCTTCAGTGTTCCGTGGCAGGCTCATGCTTCCTGCCTCGTGAGCTGTCGGAAACCAGGGACCTCCTCCTACAAGGGGCTTCCGTCTCTAACCCAGGGTAGGAGGAAGGGAGGAGAAAGAGGAAGAGGAGGAAGAAGGAAGGAGGAGGAAGATAGAAAAGGGAGGAGAAGCACAGGGTTAGGAGGGGACAACAGGAAGAAGGGAGCTCAAGGGATGGTTCTATTACTGCTGATCCCCGGGTCGTGCGGGCCTCTCCCTCCAACGACACGCGCGCGAACCACCGCTGCCGAATGGAAAAAGAACTCCGCCATTCTCCCACTCCGCTGCCCCTATTCCCCACAACTTCCTCTCATCTCTGCTCCTTTGCTTGCTCGTAGTCCTCTCCTCCTCCTACTCCCTTTCCCGGATCCCCATCCGGACGGAGGGGCGCGATAGGGGAGGAGGTCGGCTCTCCTTTCTTTCGACGACGAGGCCTTCGAAAGGACGTTAACGAAGCACCAGGAGAAAAGGCTGCTTATCCTGATAACGGGGGAGGGGGAAAGGGGAAGCGATCCTGAGATTCCCTCAACTCCGAGACCGCGCGGGAGCTGCCGTGGGTCGCTGCGTCCTCGATTCGCGGGAGGGACAGAAGGATCTCCATGGCTTTCTTCCCGAGCGTCCGTTCCCCGTTTCATTAGTTGCTTGGGGCGCAGGAAAATGGATAAATAAGTAAACGGGTGGGGTGGGGGACACCCAGGAGCAGAACAAAAAGCGAGAGACTCACGAGTGTGGGTTCATGGGACTGGGAGGCAGCGGGACCTCCTCCTACATGAGATCGCCTCCAATTCACGGCAGAGGAGGAGAGCGGGGAGGGGGGGAGAATGGCGACAATAACGATGACGATGAGGTGACTTAGGGGGCAAAGCCTCCAGGGGGTGCAAGGCGGAAAACTCCAGATCGAAAGACGAGCCAGCCCTACGCGAAGAGGAAGACGCGAATACGAGCTCTGAAGCGGTCCTGGACCACGCGCAACGAAGGGAGAGCACCAGGGAAATCGATCGCCTACCGCTCCGGAGGAGCCAGCGGAGGGGATTCAGTGCCCCTCTCGCTCGTGGGGGCGATCCGTGGGGGGACGGCTATCTCCAATCGTCGTCGTCTCTGCGTTCTCTTCTTGCCTCCTCCCACCTTCCTCCTTTCTACCTTCCCCCGCGGGCTCCTTGCATCGCAGGTCCAGCCGACAGCCTCGCGGAGGTGATCTCCTTACTCGAGAGCCTGCAGGTGGCGAGCGATTCATCTCTGCACATCACCCCGGGCGCTGGATGCGTGGGACCTGGGGAAGCGCCTCTGTCCCTCCACGTGGAAAGAGGTGCAGGATATGCTCAAGAGGCATCCTGCATGGGGAAGGGGGCCGTCGGGGGCGTTCCCACGGATCCGCGCTCACGGCTGGCGCACGTCTTGGCGCTCCCTCATCCCCTACGGCGCTCTTCGCCAGCCTCCGAGACGTGAGAGACCCGGCATGGCTTCGCCGAGCGGAAAACGATGCGTTTCCTAGTAACGTGCGGAGGGGTTTCGACAGGAGCAGTCATGTGCGGTTCCGGGATCCGGGAAAGGGAAAGGGAAGGAGAGCGGGATGGAGGCGTTTCCGTAACAAGCCGAAGACGAATTTTCGCGACACGCGATGAGGACAGGGGGAAGCGAGGACTGGCATGGATCAGGGATGCTAATCGGAGACTCATCTCCTCGAAAACGTCTCCTCTCTCTCTCTGTTCCCCCCTCCTCCCACGGGTGTTTCATCTAGCGAAGACTCTCCAAGAAACGCGAGGACGACGTTCGCACCGCAAAGGCATCGCTAGTCGACGGCATCGTTCGCCACGTGCCAAATCTTCGAGCTCCCAGACTCGTGACTTAGACGAAAGGAAACGGGAGGTGCCTCTTCCTGCTTTCAACGTAGGGTGGGATTGTTGGTGGAGAGGACGCCGCGTCCCTTGGCATTGTTGCCGATTCCCCTGAGAGATCCAACAATGGGAGGCTGTCAAGGGCACTTGGTGGAGAGGACGCCGCGTCCCTTGGCATTGTTGCCGATTCCCCTGAGAGATCCAACAATGGGGAGGTTAGCAGCAAAGGGGCGCCGGCCTCATTTCCACTCCCGCTGCTCTCTCGTCTCAAAGTCGGGAAGCCCGCGCGCTCTGCTGCCAGGGATATTCCTCCAGTCCCGAGAGAGAGCGCGGAAACGAAAGCGCTGGGAGGGCTTCGCGTGGCCGCCTCTTCGGTGAGGAATGTTTCGGGGCACTCGCGGCCTCCAGACGCTTTCCTGGAGCGAGTCCCTCAGCGACGGTATAGGAGGTTCGCTGGGAATCATCGGATCCTCGGCGCTGCTGCCACCGCCTTATTCCTGCCCTTGAAGCGTCGCGAGGAGGGACTGCCGGCCGCATCTCGAACCCGCTCGATTCGCAAGCTCCGTCGCGGCGGCTGCGGTTCGCAATAACGGGGGAAGGGTGTCGCGGTGGTCATGGAAACCTCTCTGAGCCTCCTCACGGAATTGTGCTCAAGCGAACAAAGCTGCGCGGCGTGCCTACTGTCCCCTAACTTCCCTTCCTTGATGATTGTCGTGCAGCAACGCGTTCTCGGGCAGCACAAGCGAGCGACCATGGCAACGGAAGGTCGAGGCGGCATATCGCGCCGCTGCGGGTCCGCAAGGAAAATGCCGCCACGGCGCTGCAGTTCCATTCCAGGCACGCATTTCCCCACGCGGCAAAGAGCCTTCTCCATTTTCTGCCAATGACCGGCATCGTCTCCTGTGGACACGTCGTAATAACTTGGGGGGAGGAGAGGGGGTCGTTCCGCAGACGAGCTATCGGCTCCTTGCATCTTCGTCTCAAGGTCGGCCCAGTCTGACTTTTCTTTCCCCCGCTCAGAGTTCTTTTCCGTTTGGCTTGCAGACGGCGAGATCAATCCTCCCCTCTTCAGATGCTGCGGCTTGGGGAATGTCCTCGCATCCCCCTCGGGAACCAGCAAATGTACGTTTCCTGGACAGCCCATCTTCAGCGCTTCCGTCCTTGGGGAGCGCGTGAAACCATCTCTTTGCCACCTTGCCCTCCATCCGCCGACTCTCTGGACCTCCAGTCTCCTAACCTTTTTTGCTCCGAGCAGCCTTGGTGATATGTAGAGATGCCTTGGCCTCTCCCTTCGAATCACGGGGGATCGGCAGGCGGCACGCGTTTGCGCGACCATTCCATAGGCAAAGAGACCTATGATCCCGGCATGGACGCGGGGGGGGGGGGGGGCAGCTCCGGGAGAACGCGCTAGGAGGAGGGAAAACCCTCCCCCCGCATACGACGTGTGAAGCACAGACAGCAAGGGCATGCATCACCCCTCCCTTCCCCCCTTCTCTCTCCCGGTAGACCCCGATGACCTGGGTGATGGCTGCACTCTTCGTCTTGCAGCGCAAGAGGAAGGGCGTGAATGTCAAGGCTGCGCGGTGCTCCAGATGGCGACGCCATCCGGCTTCCCCCGAAGAGGGAGGGCCGTCGCCGCAGATGGAATCGCGGGAACGCGAGGTGCGGAGGCGGTTTCCCTGACGATCCCTCGGCGAGAGGTGCTCAGCGACCGGAACGCGGGATGACGAATCTCTGCGGAGAGGGCGCCGAAGGGAAAGGACGGAGGAGCCGTCCCGCAGCGGGTGGCGCCCTCTCGCGGGGGTGTGGTGGCGTGCGGGAGGAGTGCATACGCTCTCCACAGGTTCCTTGTCGGGGGAGACCGTAGGACCCTCCGGACCCGGAAGGGAGCAGGCTGCCGGAGGTGGTGCAACTCGAATCTTCCTCTGGACCGCAGACCTACCAGCATGCAGCCGGAACAAGCGGTCATCCCCTCCCTCCTCCCCCTCGTCTTCCCCCTTTTTATTTTTGAATTGTTCGCTTCGAGCACTCCCGAGAATACGGAAGTCCCCTCCACCGCTTCTTATCGATGGGACCGGGCGTTAGGAAATCCCCCCTTTGTTTCTCCTGTCGTCTCTTCCAATGGCAATGGCAGGGAACGTCAAGTTCCAGGTGCTTGGCAACGCAGCGTGGGATCCGGGATGAAGGAGGGGAAGCGTTTGCACGCTCGAGGGAAGCCGGGCCGGAGAGGTCCAGCCAAAGGAGGAGGAGGTGGAGGAGAGAGGCGCGCTCGCAAAGCTGGCGTCCTTCCTCCTCGCGAGCTGCACCCGTGCCAAACACTTTCACTTTCTGGAGGGTCCGCTCCGGCTCGTCTCGGGATTCCCTCCCGCGCAAGGGGCGCGCGCGCGAACGCGGAGCTTCGGGAGGTTCGTCCGGATCGACTCCTTCCAGGAGGGGGAAGGGCGGGGCGATCGTGCACACGAGTTTCGCGCTCGCCCAAGGGAGAGCAAAGATGGCTTCATTTTCCAACAGGGAGGAGAAGGACGTAAGGAGGAAGAGGAGGAAAGAAGCGAGGGAGGAGAGGAGGAAGGGAAGAGGAAGAAAAGAGGAGTAGGAAGCGAGAAAGAGGAAGAAGGAGAGAAGGGGGAGGAGGAGGAAGGAGGAAGGAAAGGAAGAGGAAGAGGAGCGACTGGAGGTTCATTCCTGGTCCAGGGTTCGTATCCAAGCAGCGGGTGATAAAGTACCCCGAAAGGGAGGAGGGATTCAGTGACGCCCTCCTGAATCGCGGCGTGGGTGCGGGCGGCAGATCCGTGGGGAGGAGTTTTTTCAAGTTTTTCAAGTCCCCATCTTTCCCTAGTCGAAAAGTAGGTAGAGTAGATAAGCATTTTTTCCTTGAACGTTTCAATCGGTGATGGGGGCAGAAGTGCTTGGCGCCAAACAGGGACGAAGGGGATGCTCTTTGTCCCCTGTCTTCGCCGCCACCAGAAATGGGAGAGGAGGCGAGAATCTTCGCCCCAAAGACGGGGCTGCGCGGGAAGAGGGAGAGGAAAATCGGCTCGATGCTCCCCACTGACTGCGCTGGGCTTGGAGCCGAGGAAGGAGACGAACTGAAGCAAACGATGGAGCGGTAGTGGGCGCGCCGCCGGAAAGAGAGCACCGCGAGTCACCTGGGCCCGCAGTGTTCACTTCCCCCTCTTTTGTTCCGCGGCGCTCACAGGTCGAAGAAGCATTGGGACTAAGGTGCGGGCACGGGTGCGCCCACAAAAAGGGAAAGAAGAAGGGAGGTGAGAAACGGAGCGAGGGAAGGGCTCCTTCTTCCAGCCAAATCGGAACGAGCTCGCAGGGGCCTTGTGCCACCCCTAGAGAACCCCTGGGGACTCGCCTGAGGCCGGATGGAAGGAAGAGGAGACCTGGAGGAGAAGACCAGGAGTGTGGCCGGTCCATTTCCGGGATGCGGCAAATCCGTCTTCCCCTCTCCCCTTTCGGCAGGGGAGCTCCTCGGAGCTGCCTCCGGGCTACGACTTGGAGGTGACCTGGGGATGGAGGGAGCAGCGCGCGAAAGGCACGACCCCTCTCCGCTATCAACTCCCGGGAGGGTTCGCGCGCGGGCCCCAGGCGCCTCTTCCTGCCTCCGAGCTGCTCTCTGACAATCGCCACGGAACATCCCGGATTCTTTTCCCAGAACGCCCGTTTGGGTACCTGGACGTCGGCAAGCGATAATTAGCTGCCCCGTGACAAATGGGAAGGGTCGAGGGGCATGGAAGAAGGCAGGAGGAGAAGGTGGCGGTCGATGGGGATACCCAAGGGTCTCGTCTCGTTCCCTTCGCCGAGGTAGGAGCGCCGGTCTGCAGGGGGTGACTCTGGCGTGTCGGCAGGGGAGAGGAGGGACCACCGTAGGGCAGGCAGACGCTTGGGTTCCCAGAAGGTCGGGTCGCGGCCGGGAAGCGACCGCCTGAGGGCAGCGTCCTGCGTGGAAACCGCCAAATCGGCAGGGGCGGACCCCATCGCTGCACGTGAGGGACCTTGGCGAAGAGCAGGAATGAGGGGTCAGGGCCGAGAAGGGGCGGAGGAGGTAGAGGGAAGCCACTGGGCCCCGTGGGCGATCCGAAGGTCCGTCTGCAGCTTCGCCTCCCCTCCTTGGCTCCGGGATGTTGCCCTTCTCGTCATGATCCGGACCTGTGAGGTTGGGGGGCCCCCCTCGCCTCCTCCGTCGTCTCCCCTATCGCTCCAACAAGAGAATCCGACAGCCCTCCCCCACTTTTCCCTCCCCATCCTCCTTCCCTGAATGCCGTGCGTGGGAAAAGCCGCACCTCCTCCCCCGGCTTCGCGCCCGCCCGTTTCCGTGGCAACGCGGCGGCGGCCTGCCGTCCACGCGGCGCGACTGGCGCTCCCTGCGGTCGAATCCCAAATTCCTGGCAAGGGGATCTCCCTCCTCTCCGGGATTACTTTCTGGCGGGTCTCCGGAGAGATCTGGCTGCACCCCTCCTCCCGCCGGATTAATCCGTTCCATCTTCCTCCCCCTGCCGCTGTCGCCCGGCAACGCGCTCGCGCGCGCGATGGAAAAGGGCGGGAAAGGGGGGGAGGGCACGCGGCGTGCGTGAGTGCGTGGGAGAGGAGACGAGTTGTTAATTCGGTTACATCGGTCCTCTTCGCCCTCCTCCCTCCCTTCCCGCCGCCAACGGAGAGCGCCCGGCAGGCGCTTCTGTTGTTCTTTCATCAACTCACAAGCCACAGAGCGGGAGCGGCGCCGCCCCTTCGGCCCTCGAGTGTCCCGGATTCGATTAGAGATGGCGCTCGTTCGAGTGTTCCTCTCCGGAGGGGCGTCCCGGCCGACCCGTCGCCGCCGCCGCGCCAAGCGCTTTCGCCCTGCCCCCACGGCCGAAGGCGCGCACGCGCTCTCCCTACGCGGCAAAAGTGGAGCGGGAGGAGGTGGGGGAGGGGAGAGTGAAGGGAGAGGGAAGGGAGAGAAGGGAAGAGCCCCTTTTATTTTTTTTGGGCGGCTTCCAGGAAGAAGGGGAGCGAGCGGAGGAGTCGACGGGGAGTCGCGGGCGCAGTGCCCGCCTAGTGGGAAAGGCCCGCGCTCCCTTCCCGCCCGTTCAATCACCGGGCGCGTGGGGGTCCGGAGGGGGGCTTGTTCCGTGAGGCCCTCCAGAAGGGAGGGCTTGGCGACGTCGCCTTTCCCTGCGCCCTCCAGGATCCTCTCTGTTTTTCCCAGGAGCGAAGGGAGGTGCCGCGTCGCCAGCGGGGGCTCACTTGGGGGCCTATTCCCCTTCCTTGTGAAGGACCCACCACCCGCCGCAGCAACAAGCGACGGTGCCTCTTCGGGGACCGTCTACAGGAAGCTGCTCCTCGCCTTTAAGGAAGTACCTGCCTCTCCTTCCGGCACTCTGCCGCCGGGCAGGGGCCACCCTCGAGAGGGCTCAGTAGGCGGGAAGCCCCCGAGCATCGTCAGGACAGGAACCCCTTGGACCGGGACTCTTATCGCCTTCTCTCCTTCTTTCGCGGGCTTTGGGAGAAGGGCCTTGCATCCACTCCCACTCGAGAGTGGCGGAGTCGGGAACCGCCGAGTGCCACGCGTGCTCCAGGGTTCTCGGAGTGAGGCGGTCTTACGGAGACGGGGAGATCCCCCGTGCGGCGAAATCAGCTCCGTATGCTGCGGAAGCGAGGATGAGCACCAGCAGAGTCGGAGGTAGCGCCCTGCCGGGCGGGCGAAGCGTCGGGACGTCTTCCCCGCCTCCGGAGGGAAGTGACCGCCAACTGTCCCCCTTACTGCCCCAGCTCCGTGCCGGCGTCCCGCCCCCTCTCCATCCCGATCCCTATGGTTCCACAGTGCGCGTTCTCCCGCAGCTCGCTCGCGTTTCCGAGGCTTCCCAGATCTCCAGGAGAGGGGGGGTCTCCTTCCAAAGCGTCCATTTTTCTTTTTCAAGCTCCCGGGCGCGAGGCCCTCTGGATGGGCTCGGGAGACGCCGCCGTCCCTCTTGCCTCCCGCGTGGGCGAAAAGGGCGCAGCGAATCCGATCCTGTCCTCAGCTCCCGGAAGCAACGGTTGAAGGAGGCGGAGGGGGAAAGAGAAGAGAAGGAAAGGAGCGGATTCTGGGATCGCTTCCCGCTGGTCCTCGCAGTCGGGATCCTCTTTCCTTCCTAGGTTTTCTTCCCTCCACCCACCCATCTTTCGCTATGTTCTTTTTGCTCCTTTTTCCCTTTTTAAGGGTAGAGTGAGGGAACATCACTGACAGCGGCGTTTCCCCTCCCTTTTGGACCTGCGTTTAGACCGTCTTCCTCCCTCCCCTGCAAAAGAACGGCAATCCACGGATCACCTTTCCTCCGATAGAACATGCACGAGATGAAAGAGGAAGGGAGGAGGAGAGAAGGAGGAGGAGGAAGAAAGGAGGAGGCGGGAGTGTGAGGATGACGACACTCAAAGCGGTGGTTGTGGTGGCGGTGAGGAGGTGGCAGAGGCGGAGAGTAAGGGTGTAAAGAAGATGGCTGTTCCCCCCCCCTTCTCCTTTCCTACCTGGAAGAAGAGGCAGAAACACACCCACTGGTAGTACTTGACGTACTTCTTCCCCTCCTCCTCGTTGCTCTTGTCTATGCCGGGGTGGGGGACGTCTTTGCCCACCTTCTTCATGTGGGCTTCGGGGATCGTGTAGGTGGAGTGGATCCAGCAGAAGGTGTTGATGACGTCTTCGGGGATCTCCTTCGTGTGGATGCAGTCGATGGGGTTACCCACGTACTGGCGGGTGGTGATGATGAGGCTGAAGGCCAGCAGCATCAGCACCGTGATCGAGTAATGCAGGCGGAAGACGCAGGAGTCGATGTGGACGTGGCTGGCGCGGATGAGGTTCTTGAGTCCGCGGAATATGTCCAGCATGGTCCCGCGGGTGCCCTTCGCCCTGGTGCCTTACGCTCTCGGTCCCGGCCGCGGAGCGTCCCGCTCCGCGGCGTGTGCGTGTTCCCCGAGGCGGTCCCTAGGAAGGGGAAGAGGAAGGGGACTGGGCGGGCGAGGGACGGCGGTAGGTAGTGGGGCAGCTTCCGTTGCGGGGGGCGTCGGCGGCCTGGGTTGACGGCGTCGGCGGCAGCGGGCGGCAGTGGAGTCGGCGGGTCCAGCATGGCGGGCGGGCGTCTCGTTCCGGCGGGGAAGGGAGGGGCAAAGGGGGGGAGGCGGTTGGCAGTGGGTAGCACATCGGATTGAGGGGGGACGGGGAGGATCACAGCAGCACCAGTAGCGCCACCACGAGCGGCGGCGGCTCGGCACGGGGAGCGTCGCTCCAGGAAGCGCAGACGTTCCGTCCGGTTCGGGTGGCGGCGCCCAGCATGAAATTTTCTTCCTGAGAGAAGCGGGGGGCGGGCGTTGGTAGGAGAGAGGAGTTAACGCTGCCGCCGGAGGACCCCTCTTTTGGGGTCGACCCCGCGGCCGGTACGAGTGCGAGTCCCTCTCGACTCCTCGACTTCCTACCCGTTCCTGCTGGCTCTTCTTTTACTTCCCAGATCGCGGGTCGAGGAGGAGTCGCATCGTCGCCCGCGGGATCAGTGGGATCGGAGGAAGGAGTGGGGCGGCATGAAAAGGGGGAAGGGGGCGTGCGGGCGGGGAAGCGGTGCGTTCCGACTGACACCAACCGGAGAGGAACGGCGACGGAGTGGACGGTTCAAGTGGCCTTCTAGCCGGAGGTGGGAAGGACGAAGAGGAGGAGACACTGTAGCAGCAGCAGGGCTGTTCCGTCGACGGGGGTCCGCCCCTTGTCAACGCTCAGCAGCAGCAGCGATGGTAGCGGAAGCAGCCACACGCACCACACCACAACGGGAAACACTGCGGCGGTTGCCGCCAGCTCACGACGGCATCCCCGAAGACTCGCGCTTTCCCTTTTTGGAGTCGACTCGCCCCGCTACTGCCGCGATCCTACGCCCACCGCCGCCGGTGCCTTACTGAAACCCGCCCCGAGGATTCCCGATGCCAAGAAGTCACGCTCCTTGCCTCGGCGGCGCAAGTCGGGAGCAGAGGAGGCGAGAAAACGGCAGCACGTGGCTCGGCCGCGGCAGTCGGAGGCGGACGGGCGCGGGCGGCAGTACCTCCGAAGCAGCAGCTCAGCGACTCCGGGGGCTTCTCCTGCCCGCGTGAGGGATCGATGTCCTCCCTCCCCCCCCTCTCAATTCCCGCACCTCACCTTCCTGCTCCTTGCCTTGTCCCGGGCTGATAGCCGCTGGCCTGGGACGCCCTCACCGGGCAAGGAACGTGGTGTGTCAGTGGGCACGCGTGCGTTCCACCCCTTCGCTGCGGGTGGAGCCACGAGTCCTCCCCAACGCTCATGCGGTGAACATGTCGGCGGAAGGGGCGCCAACGCCTCAGCGTATCCGTGGCGACAGGGAAGGGAGCGGACGGCGCGGGTTTTCCCGGATGGCATACTTTGTACACGAGGTGGCCCGCGTACAAAGTACCTTCTAATGGACGCTCTCATTTCGCGCTCGTGTGGGACGCCGGTGGAAGGGCGATTGCCCTCTCGGCCGGCCACTAATGAGCGGCGGGGGCTCCGCCGTGGAGGGGCACTCCTACCTCGAGCAGCAGTGGCTCTCCCGAGTCGTGGAGTGGCTCCCGTAGGGGTGCCAGCGGATTTCCCCGGCCGCGCACCCCCCCCGCGATCGGTCAATCTCGATGCAACTTGGGGAGTTCCTTGGAATCTTCCTGACGGAGCGTGTGGCTATCTGGAAGTTCCAAGAAGCCCCAAGAAACATCGCAGCTCCACCTCACGGGTCCCTGAGAGACGAGAAGTGGTTTGTGGTACGAGTGGAACTGGAAGACGAGAAAGGGAAAAGGAGTAGGAAGAAAAAAGGGAGGAGTATGAGGAGGAAGAGGAAGGTATGGAGGAGGAAGAATAGCAAGAGGAAGAGGAGGAGGAAGAGGAAAGAACGAGAAGGGAGGGGAGAAGAGGAGAGGGAGAGGAGAGAGAAAGGAAAAGGAAGGGGGGAGAAAGAGGTCATCCTTCCCTCTTTCCCTCCTTGACCCTCTCAATGATTTTCTTTCTCATTCAAATAAGTAAAAGAAAATAAATAACACTGGCTACCGGCGTGTGTCGTTCCTTAGCAACAGGAACCGCTCCCACTAGGGACGGAGCTGAGGAGGAGTGGAAGGAGAGAAGGGGAAGGCAACAAAAAAAAGGAGAAATAAATAAGCATGGGTGGACCAGACACGCGGTATTCAGCGTGAATCCCGAGGGTCTGCGCTAGGAGAGAAGGGTGCGCTCAGCGATGTGGCGGAGCCAGCTTGCCCTGCCGATCTCCCTCGGCAGAGCAAGCTGCCGAGGCTCCATCTCACTAGACTCCCTCGAGCCTCTCTCACTAGACCATCCTGTGGCCCTCATCTTCGCAGGTAAGCAGTGGCGATTCCTCGGGACAACGGCCACGCCATTCCTTCAACTTCGAGACCACCGCTGCGTGACCTATGGGGTGCAGGGGATCTCTGCCACTCAGGGCATCCCTGGAGGCGAACGATGAGCCTGCAGAAATGGCAACGTCGCGGAGTTGCGGTGTCCCTGCGAAGAGCTTCCATCCCTTTCGAAGCTGAGCATCTCCCGGGAAGGACCACGGACAAGCGAGGAGGCGCGCAGCAGAGGGCAGCCTTCTGACCTCACCGCCTGCCGCTTTCGTCCCATCTTCCTCAGTGGGATGTCAGGAAGGTCGCTTCGACCGGATTCGATCACGTGGACACTCGCGCCCTCGCCGCTTGACGGTGCCCCCTCGGACAGCAGCAACCTCCGCACCTGCGAACGCCTGGATGAGGCGAGGAAGACGACGGAAGTGGCGCAGGGAATGCGAACTCGGGAGCTGCTGCTGCTCCGGCGCCTCCCTCTGCCATCCCCTCGAGTGAGAGGAAGACGTTCCTCACCAGCGGACGCCAACGCCTCCGCCTGCAGACACCTCGGGGGGCTGGGGAGATTCTCTGGATTGCGCCAGCAGGTCTCCGTCTGGTCTGTTCAATCCTCTGGCGAGTAAAGTCGGGAGGAAAAACGGGAGCGTTTCTGGCGAGACCGCCTGAGACGTGCAGCGCCTATTCCGCACCATTTCGCGAGGATCCGTCCCAGGGACTCCTAAGACCGTCCCCCACGAAAGGGCAGCCTCACTACTCAGCACAAGATGGGAGCCGAGTAGCTTCCCGTCAATCTCCGGGTCTGGCCGAAAGACCAAGGACGCAGGCAAGGAGGAAGCGGAGGGAGCCACGAAGGCAGTGCGGTAGACGCGCACCTTTCTAGGATGCTGCGTTGCCTCGGCAGAGGCACCGGCGCGGAAGAATCTCCACGGTGAAGGACGTCTGAAGTGCTCTCATGCGCTTCCGGTTCGCTGTTTCTGGTGTCGACACCAGTGGTGGTCTATCGACACCCGAAGTCTGGAGGATCTACAAGCCGCAAGAGGTGGTTCCTTGCTCCGGGAAGGGTGAATCCCTGAGCAACCGAATCAGCTGGCATCGGTGCAAAGATGCAGAGAAGACAGGTGCGTCGGGGCGCAGACTAGCAGTGCGTCGCCAACCACCCGTGTCCCCTCCGGGACTGAAGGTTCCCCCCCTCCCTTCCTCCCATACTCCCCTTTCCCCCACGCCTTCTGCCTCAGTGTTCCCGATGCGCCCAGGGGGCGGCTTGGAGGAGATTTTATCTCAACTGACCACCAGCCATATCGCTCGAACGCTCCTCCTCTCCTGAGACCTGGTGCTTCCCTGCGCTTCCTCTGCCGCCATCTATTTATAGACACCCCACCCTTCGTTGTCTTTCGCACGCTTTCGCGCCCGAGGTCCTCTCCTTCCGTCCCGTTAATTAGTCCCGAATGCATCCGAGCGTTCCTTCCTGTGGATGGTCCTCTCTCTCAGCAATTATCCCGAAGTCTAATTTTATCCCGTGTCCCGGCCGTGGTGCTCGAGTCTGCGCGCAGCGTCCTCTCCAGTTCTGCGAAACACCGACGGCGAGATGAAAAGCGGGAACGGCGTGACGGATCAGCTGGATTCCCAGGAATTCCAGGCCCGCTCCCGGTACCAATATTTGGGAAGGCCCTCCTGAAGCAGCCTTTAATCACAGGCAGGCGGCTTGCAATGCATCTTCCTCCGGGGATGGGAGATAGAGCGTCCTTCGGGATCGCGGAGACGTGTCTGGGAGTTTAACCTGCAGATCCCGCCCACAAGGGCCGCGAGGGTCCCCCTCCCTCCCAGCCTCGTCAGTCGCCTCTGGTAGAATAAGGAGGGTGGAAAAGAAACCACGCGCAGGGAAGCAGCTTCGACCTTCGCTGCTCACCCTGGAGCGGAGGTAGGTCTTGCCGCATCGGGAGGTGCCCCGGATCTCACCGGGTCACCGGCAGGGGGACGTGAGCTCTGCTTCCCTTTCTCCGCGGGAATGGAAGCTCCCTCGAGTGGGCAGCAGAGGTCGAAGATATCCCTAGCCTCAGGAACCCGAGGTGACGGGAGGGCCGAAGCCCAGCGTAGGTCCCACTCCTTGAACCCCGATGCGAACGTGGGCACGGGGAGAGGCTGAATCCAGTGACCTGTGCCACCCAACGTGGGGGGGAGTGCAAAAAGGGTCACCCTCCCTGCAGCCGCCGGCTCTGAATGCGCTCTCTCCGCTTGCGACGGAACTGTCAGGCGACGCTCCTCTTGCACCTGGGGTTTTGGACTCCGGCGCCGCATCGTCTTCCGGAGGAGTCGCATCCCACGAACTTGCCCGTGGCTGCTGAGATGCGCTGCCTCCCCGGGAACTGAGGAGGAGGAGTTCCGGGAGGATGCCCCCCACGACCTGCCATGGCATCTCTTCGCTCGTGGCGGGCTCCCCGCTGGCGAATCGGAGGGAGGCACCACCCTCATGGTGGCCGCCTGAGTGAGGACGGTTGATAGGCGGTTTCTCCTAGAAGCGGGAGTCCAGTCAGAGATGTGCAGCGTTTGGACCCGGGTCTACGAGGAAGGAACGGCCGGAACCAGTGACCCCTATCCTCATTTTCCGTCTTTCCTTTATGGAAATCCCTTTGGAGTTCTCCCGGTTTCCCTGCTTTCCTTCCGACTTTGGTTTTCTTTTTTGGTTCTCAAGGAGCGCTCGCCTCCTTAAGGAGGTCTTGCGAAGCTCTTCGACCCTTTCCACGCCGCCTGGAAAAGGTGCGTGTTGAACCCTCCAAGTTATTGGGAACCACCCTACGAATCCAGGAAGGGCTCCTCTCACGCTTAGGAGGGAACCCTCCATCCTGGTCTCTTCCGAAGGGGAACCTCGAAGAGAACCACCTCTTCCTGATCCTCTCCGCAGGGACATGACCCCGGAGAAGGGTTCCTTTTATTCTACGGAGAGAACTTGCAAAAGAATCGCTTATCAATTCCCGGATTGCCCCCGTGGAGTCAAGTTCGAATCCCCGCCAGTCAACGGGGGCATCCGGATTCCAGAAGTACCGCCGCCGTGCCCGGATAGACCGACTAGCATCATCCTGCGGAGGAGGGGGATGGACGTGAGGGCACTCAAAACCCATGGCGAACCTCCCGTTCTCAGACGTCAATCCTTCCACCGACGGCCCGTCGCCGCAGGCGCGCGGAGACCGCGGTCACAGCAGGGCCGCCAACGCGAGCTGTTTGCTGTCCGCTCCCGCCCGTTCCCGACATCCCCTCCCCCTCCCACACGTTTCTGATGCCTGAAGTGGCCGACCTGCGGGTCGGTGTGTCCTCCTCTTGAGCTCCTTATCGTTTTCCTTCGGAAACCCCTTTTGTTTGTTCTCTGGATAAATGCCTCGGCGCGAAAGGAAGAAGAAGAAAAGAGCCCTTTGGCACGGCGATGGGCGTGGACCGGTCTCTTTCTTGGGAATTCCCGTGAGAGGTCCTTTACTTTTACCTGGACGTACCCGTGGGTTCGTTTTCTTCGAAGGAGATCTGTCCTCCCAGCCTGAAAGTGAAGGCCAAACTCCCGGTGCGGCCGCACCGCAGGCGAGCTGACCGGCGTCGCCGCTCCCTTCGGCCCCAGGCGAAGAAACTACAGAGAACTTTTCGGATACCGTTCCTGAGGGACTCGCGGTCTTTCACCGGTGCTGGAGCGCGCTGACGTTTCCTATGGACCGCGAGCGGCAGGATGCCGCCGTGGTTGCCGTGGTTGCCGGGGCAAACGGTGCTGGCTCCGGGGTGAGCTGCGTCCTTGCAACCGTTCCCAGGAGCAGGGGGCGAGAAAGGGAGTCCTTGTGCCTCCGGATGGACTTCTGGGAACCGCGGCGGAATGCCGGTGGAGGCGCTCCTCGCGCCAGGAAGGAGGACGCCGCCCGCCTACCTGCATCGGCAACTCTTCGCGCGCGGCGGACTCTCGGATGGCGAAGCGATGGCGAAGACGGGCGGCGCTTGCATTGTCGCCATCGTCGGAGCCCGCCATTCGCTGTAGACTGTGGCGCAGAACAGGGAGGTCGCTCCGTAATGGTGCAGCTGCTGCCTACATGAGGATGGCTGCGAGGTGGTCCCACCTGCAAGAAGAATTTCAAAGGGAAGATCTCCAGCATCTGACGCCGGTTCTGAGAGAGAGGCAACGGCCAAACTCCAAGACTCACACCCCTCCCCCTTCATTCGCTGTCCCTTTGCTCCCGGACTTTCCCGAGCGTGTCGATGGACCCTCCTGCTCCCTTGATCTCCTCTTCGTTGTCTTCCGGGGACCAGGTTCCCAACGACTTGTGCGCGCGCACGCGTGCACGCTTTTCCTTTCGAAGAAACTTCGCGGCGCCATCGGGTCTCAACGAGAAGGTGGCGAGGGATATGACCTGCTGACGGAGCTAATCCTGGCGAATCCGGGAAAACCATGGCGACCTGCCTTGCTTGCCGGCGGGTGATCAAGTGCACGCTCGTTCCCGGGAAGCACGAAGCTTCAGAGAAGCTGCACGCCCTCCTCCACCCCGCTCTGGGCGCTCTCGCTCTCTGGACCGCTCGCATTAGGGCGCTGGAGAGAGCTTCCTTGGAGAGTGGCTCGTGAAGCTCTTCGGCCGGACTTCCGCGCGCCACCCGAGGGTGCGCGTGGTTCTTCAAGTTATGGGCGGGGGTAACCCCAGGAGGGAACAACTCTGTGACTCTAGGAAGGCTCCAGAGGAAGAAGTCCGTGTTCCTCTTGCACTTGGCTGGAAACCTCGAAGGGAATTTCTTCCTCATTCTCTTCGGAGGGACTGCCCGGAAAGAATCCCCTCTGGAATTTCTTCTCCGGAGAGAAGTTGGGCAGTTGCCCCTGTTTTCCTCCTCCTTCTCTGAAGAGAACCTCGAAGGCACTCGATGGAAGGTCCATTTTCCCATCCAGAGAGGCACCCTGAAGCACTCCTTGATGTCCTGGAAGGACCCCGAAGGATCAATTCCCAATCCCGGTCAATCAAGGGGAGGATTCCCCTTCTCATGGTGCCACACCCGAATGGGCCAACCAGCGTCATCCTGCTGGGGAGGAGACTCGAAACCCAGGACGCACTCCTATATCTCTATTAGAGTCGACCCTTCACCAAGCGGGATTCGAACCGGCGACTCCTGGATCCATGAGTGCGATGAGATCGCAGCTGCATGGCCGCCATCAAGGGCCTGAATTTTTTTTTTCTTCTGATTCATCTCCTCCTTCCCTTTCGCTCCGAACTTCTCCAGCTGCCGACCTGCGTGTCGGCAGCTGACCCTCACCGCAAACTCTTTTCCGCTCTTCCCTCCGGCAGCCGAGTTCCTAATATTTCATCTCGCCTGTATCTGTTTCCGATGGACGTCCCGGATGGACCGGGGTTCGGTCGAGCTCGCTCAGGCTCCCTCGCTTGGCAAGCCGTAACCGAGAGATTGCTGGGAGTCTTCTTGGCTGCTCCCGTCGCGACGCTCTCCGACGATTCCTGGACAGTGCCCGTCCAAGGAGGGATTCCGGGGACGACAGGCGCGAAGTCACTCATCGCGGAAGGGCAAGGACGTTTTTAATAAATGGTACGTCTAAGTGTACCCATTAGCGATTCCTCCTCGGAAGGATTTGGAACAATCGCTCCTGGGACATCGGGCACGAGACGCTGCTTTTTATGTGCCTCATAAATCCAGTCCGGTGCACGCATTCCGGTTCTGGAAAGCATCTTTCCGGATCTAGTGCTGTGCATATTCCCTCCGTCTTCTCCCGAGGAGCCGAACGGACGAATTGCTCCGAGCACTCACCAGGAAGGAGAAGCAAATGGGAATGACGGCGACGGCGGCGACGATGAAAAGAGGCCGCCAGCAACTCGGTAAGTCTCTCCCCTCAGCAGAGCGAGCGAGGGCGCTGGCAGCTGGGGTATGAAGGGAGAGGGAGTGGAAGGATTCCCCGTTCTCTTTCTTCTCCCCTCCCCCAGGGGTAGTTGTACATGTTGGACTGGTGATCTTCGAAATGCAGATCTGGAATGCGCCTGCACCGAGGACGAGCCAGACGCACGATCGGATTGATGCGCAAGTGCCTATCCTTCCGCACACCTTTCCAGACCACCCCTCACAGAAGCCACGACACCTGGATGATCCGGGAGGGATAAAGCGGACGCTCTGCAGCTTAGCCTTCGCTTCGCCAAGCTGCCTCTCATGTGCACGCCGCCGGATGCCGGTCTCTCGGAGTAAGAGACACAACATCCTTCCTTCCGAGGATCCTGTGCGGTGAGAGACACGTTGGGGCGGGAGTCGCCGAGTCTGTCGTCAAGGAGGGTTCCCTGGAAATGCATTAGCGCTCTGCTTCGGAGGAGCGGCCTGAGGTCGGCAGCCAGGTCAGAGACCTCTCTGTGCAAGACGCATCTCCACTTTCCCCCTTCGACGACCTTGGGATCCGGCGGTTGAGGGAAGGAGGAGGCCGCGGGGCGCCGGCTCCCGGCAGCGGCGCCACAGACGTCCGGAAGGTGGTCGGGCAGTCGAGGGAGGACGCATCCGGCGCCACCGCTCGGCGCCGGGTGCAGCGTCTGCGGTCTCCTGCGAAACGGCAGCCCCTGTCTGGGAGGCATGGGGGAAGGAGACGTGCCGCGTATCGGAGGACACCCTCGTTGCCGTTGCAACTGCCAGCGGCTCGTACCGGCGCGGAAGAATGCCGCATCCCCAACCGGCGCGCCGGCCGCCGCCGAACTGTGATCAAACGGGGGTCTTGGCGACCAAGATGCGAGGGCCACCCCGAGTCCACAGCAGGGGGAGTGTTCGGTGGCCGTCAACCGAGGCGGCGGCAGTTCCGAGAAAGGCCGGAAACGTCCGGACCCGATCGTCCCTCTCCCTGGAGCAGTCAGCCTGCGAAGGAACGGTGCTCCATCTCGGTGCTCACGGATCTGACCTTTTTTTTTCAGGGAGGTCCAGCCGATTCCAGCGCGGCTCTCATCGCCGTCGGCTGCTAGACCACGCTTCCTGCCTCCGCTCGCTTCTGGCAGAGCCATCTCTACGTCCGAAACGCCTTCTCCAGCAGCTTTCGGACGGGGGGGAAAGAGGAAGGAATTCCCCTGTCCGTCCCTCCCCCGCCTCGAGTGGCCGAAGCGGGGGAGGCTCTCGGTTTCTCCGGCGACCGGGGAAGAAAGCGTGTGAAGCCCCCACGAGTTTACGAGAATCCGAAATAGGCGTCTCCCTCCCGCTTCCAACGCTCTTCCATGCATCATCAAGGCTCTTCGACACCCATTTCTATTTTAATCGACTTTTCTTCTTCTTCTTCTGCTTCTTCTTCTCCTCCTTTTCCTCTTCCTCCTTCCCCTCTCTCTCTGAAAACCGGTGACCTATTTTTTTCTTCTTTTCTTTTCCTCCCTTTCCGCCTCCTTTTACCTCCTCTGCATGCAATTACTTGGTGCTACGCGACTGACATGTGTCATTAAAGTCCTTCAGGATCCCGCTTTTTCCTTTTTTTTGTTTCCCTTATTTATTATCGAACTTTTCCTTTTGCCTCTGGATCAGGCACCTCTTCCCTCCGGGAGACTTCGCCTCCAGTAATTTATGGCTCGCATCCAGTCGGATTAGTTGTTATTATAATGATTAACGAACGAATTCATCATCTGAGATTACCTGCGCTCCATTATCGGCAGCATCCCCCCCCCCGTCCTCGCTGCCCGCAACCACATCCGCGGAGCGCTCTCCGCCGCCGCCGCGCGGGAGCGCTCGCGTGCAGCTGGAGGAACGATCCGTCGCGGGAGGACCATCCTCCGAGCCGGCAGGCCGCTCGGCTCGCTCCCACCCACTCGACCGCGCCTCCGATCCCGGATGGAGATCTTCCGGGAGCCAGAGTTCCGGGAAGGGGAGCCGGGCTGCTAGGGAAAACCTGGGAGGTTGGAGAAGTGCCACGTATCGGAGGACACCCTCGTTGCCGTAGCAACTGCCAGCGGCTCGTGACCGCGCGGAAGAGCGCCGCATCCAAGACAGGTGCGTCGGCCACCGTCGGACTACGATCAGGCGGAGGGCGTGGCGACTTGGATAGGGAGGGCCACCCCGAGTCTCTTCCGTCTCAGGACACTGGTCGCGTCTTCGGTGCGGGATGCGCTCCCGCAACGACGCGACCGATCGACGGCCGCCGCCCCCTCGAATGCTCAATAGGGCGTCCGGGAAGACCACCTCCCGGACGTCTCCTGTCCCTGCGAGCACTCGTTGTCTGGAGCTAGAGGAAACTTTGAAGGCTGTCCGTTCTGCTCTCCTGGAGAGGAGCGACTTCACCGGGATGCCGGCATGATGGGGGAATCGAAAGCTCTCAAGGAGTGGCAGATGCAGCGCTCCAGGAAAGAAGCGGCGTGCCGGAAAATCCAGATCCCCGGGATTCACACTGAAGACGTCGATTCGGGGTCACCTGGAGTCACGGGAAGACTCTCGAGAGTCATAGCCGTCCCGCGGGGGTCGAAGAGACAGGTGGAAAAGGCGGTGGGACCCTCGCTTTCCCCTTCCCTCCTTGCGGCCTCCCGTTCACCCTCGCTTTGAGCGAGGGGTTCCATGCGGCCGGTCGCATCACCTGGAATTCCTTGAAAGTACGAAAATTCCGACTTCTCCTTGGCTTTGGTCTATCGGGAACTCTGGGGGTCCAGGCGCAACCACAAACGGTTTGCCGGGTTCCTTCCGGTCGTATCTCATCCGCAACAGACCTGCCGACACCAGCTGCCACTGGGGAACCCCTCGAGAGCATTCCTGAAAGTGAGGGAGGCGGCGCCTGGGAACTGGCAATCGTCCGGCAGTGAGGGTGACGCCGACATCAAACGATGCGTCAACGCCGCCCTCTCTGGTGCATCCGGAACCACTCCCGAGGCGTCAAGCGGCATCTCGCTGAGGAGGTGCCCGGAGGCGTTCCTCGAATCGAGTCCGCATCCGGAAGCGGGGACTCGCTCTGGACCGAACATGAGGAAGCTGGGCAGCGCGCATCATAGCGCCAGCGTCCATACGGGGGGCGCACCGGAAAGCATCCTGGAGGAGCGCTGGACGGTTTTCCGGGGTTCGCGGCGATCTCGCGCGGAAGCGTTCGGGAAGAGGAAGAGACGGGAGAGGTCACGAAGCTGATGAGAGGTGCTGAGGAAAGCGGCCACGCCTTCCTCCCGCCTGCCCCGTCTTCGGCTGAGCAAAGCAGCCCGTGCACTGAGCTCAGCCGTCACCGTGTCTGGTCGGCGAGGGGGTCTGGAAGTCGAGCAAACCGAAGCGCCGGCGTGCTCCCTCGGAGAAACGATGCCGAGGCGGGAAGCAGGGGTCGGGACGCAACCGTCGTGCTTCGCTGCGAGGGAAAAACGGGAGGCCGGGATTGAGGAATCTCCTGCGGACCTTTGCTGACGGCAGTTCGTCAGGACTCTCCTGCGGAACCCAAGGCCCAAATGAGAAAGCCGAAAGCCGGTCGAGGGAATGACGAGACGACGCGAACTTTGATGACCACCCGTGTACTCCGGAGTGTCCATTCCAAAGAAAAATAAATGTGGTTGGACCACCGCTCCAACCACATCCTTCTCATATCAAACCGGCCGCGTTACCGGTGCTCCGACCGGTGAAGTCCGCCACATCAACAAAAGGGGGAGGAGATAAAAAGGAAAAGAATAAGAATAAATAGACAAATTTGGGATGGGGAGGTGCAGGAAAGGGTCACGTCCTGCTGAGGGTGATCCTCTGCATCCTTTCGAGGATGCCGGCAAGCTCTTGCTGCATGCTATCCCTTCAGGTGGGGCCATATCGTTGCCATCCTCACGAAGCGGATGGCAACGTGGATGTGGCACCCCTGTCGCTCGGTCCTCCTCTTGCGTCGCTCCAGACAGAGAGGATCCCGCGTAGGCAGCAGGGTGCTGCTAGCGAGGATGCTGGCCGGAGAACGTCGCGTAGGAGGAGGGATCGTAAAGCGTGCCTGGAGTCACCACCGGGGGTTGCTTGGGTCGCAGCGAAGCGTTTCCGGAGGCGCCAGAGGGCGTAACGATCCACGAGCAGGTTCAGGAGGGACTCGCGCTGCCCGCACCCGGCGCAGTTTGGGCTCACCCCGACCGCCCGTGTCCAACGATGCCAGCGGGCGTTGCACGGGAGGCTCCAGTGCAGCGGCAGCAGCGTCAAATCCCTCCACTTCAAGGGGAGAGCGTGTCTGTCCAAAAGCACTGGGGATCACTGCAGGTCATCCTCTGGAACATCCACAGCAGGTCGTCCCAGAGCAAAAGTCCACCAGGTGGGGCACTCGGGACCGCAGCATCTGTATGCAGGCCCGTCGTCCAATCACCCGGTCCTCTTCTCCTGCCAGAGATTTCCATACTGAACTCCCATCGAGCCGGAAGGCTGCTACCAGTGATACGGAGAAAGCGATATGGCTTGACACCCGGTTGCTCCAGAGCGTTTCTTTATATAAAAAAATAAATATACAAGCTGGTGGCAGGACGTTTGGCCCTGCCAGGTTACAGATTTAACCATAGGAACCTGCTGAGGACCGGCACGCAGGCCGGCGAGGTTTACCTTGGCAGCAGGGGAGGGACAGGGACAAACGAAAATAAGAATAAAACCAAAAAAATATACACGAAAAAGCATTGCGAGGTCGAGTCCACTACCTTCCCCCGCCCCGGGTCCACTCATGACGCGAACTTTGGTGGCAACTGACCGCGCGCGGCGATCTCGGTCTCGGAGTGAGGGCGAAGGGGGGACCAGATCCCAGTTATCCAGGAGAGGGATCGGGAAGAAGCCTCTAGCGGATTCCGGGAAGAGCCCCTGCCTCGAAACCCGCCTGCTGTGTCCTTATGCAGAAAGTGCTTCATATAGTGCGGCTGCCCTTTCGTGGGGGACGGTCTTAGGAGTCCCTGGGACGGATCCTCGCGAAATGGTGCGGAATAGGCGCTGCACGTCTCAGGCGGTCTCGCCAGAAACGCTCCCGTTTTTCCTCCCGACTTTACTCGCCAGAGGATTGAACAGACCAGACGGAGACCTGCTGGCGCAATCCAGAGAATCTCCCCAGCCCCCCGAGGTGTCTGCAGGCGGAGGCGTTGGCGTCCGCTGGTGAGGAACGTCTTCCTCTCACTCGAGGGGATGGCAGAGGGAGGCGCCGGAGCAGCAGCAGCTCCCGAGTTCGCATTCCCTGCGCCACTTCCGTCGTCTTCCTCGCCTCATCCAGGCGTTCGCAGGTGCGGAGGTTGCTGCTGTCCGAGGGGGCACCGTCAAGCGGCGAGGGCGCGAGTGTCCACGTGATCGAATCCGGTCGAAGCGACCTTCCTGACATCCCACTGAGGAAGATGGGACGAAAGCGGCAGGCGGTGAGGTCAGAGGGCTGTCCTCTGCTGCGCGCCTCCTCGCTTGTCCGTGATCCTTCCCGGGAGATGCTCAGCTTCGAAAGGGATGGAAGCTCTTCGCAGGGACACCGCAACTCCGCGACGTTGCCATTTCTGCAGGCTCACCGGTCGCCTCTAGGGATGCCCTGAGTGGCAGAGATCCCCTGCACCCCATAGGTCACGCAGCGGTGGTCTCCAAGATGGAGGAAGGGGATGGACGCAGACATAGAGTCCCTGGGGACGAGGGACTGCGACTCAGTGCTGAGAGAGCCCCAAGTCTCGCGGTACCTAGAGGAACGCGCCAGCGGAGGCGATGGAGAGATGCTGCAGCATCCACTTCTCTTACGACATCCTTTAAAGTCACTCCGGGACATCGGCTGCAGAGCTGCAACTTCGCAGGGAGGTGAGCTCGTCTGTGGAGCTGCCAACTCGAGTGAGAGAAGGCAATGAACGTCTTCGCTCACTCGAGGGGACGGCACCAGTGCAGCAGTGGCTCCCGCGCTCACGTCCCGTCCGTGTCTCGAGGCGTCGAAGCACCCCGACCTCCTTGCACGGACGCGTCCCCTAGGGAGCGAGGATTCTCTGCCCCGGTCTTCCGCGGTAGGCAAGCGAAGAAGGAGGGAGGAGGGGAAAAATCTTCAGGGCTACAGAAGCAGCTGCAGACTGTTCCTCTCGTCGCAGATGCCATCCTGGAAGGGGTGCACACCTGCCGGACGGACCGCTGCCTTCGCGGTTTCCTCCACTTCTTTCATTCTCGCGCCCTTGGTCTTCCGGAGACGGAGGCGCACACGGTGCTTCCTGCCTGCCTGCTCGTATCCGGAGGTCACCGATGACGTCTACCAGGAGCGGTGATTAGCCGCTCGGTTCCCCGGCGTGTTCGGCTGTCGTTCGGAGAGATGGGCGTCAAAAAGCGGTGAATGTGACAACTCAGCGAAGACTGCGGCTCCTCTTCTGCTTGCACCAGGCGAGGTCGAAGCTCCAGCCTGGCTTCAGCACCAACACGCCGCGACCTATGCATCCCGGTGCAGAGGCCCGCTTTCAGGCGGGAAGTCCGCTCTCCCCGGATCGTCTCCGAGGAAGGTGATCGACCTCGGGTGATCTGAGATGGTCTTTTCGCCTCAGGAGGCGGGCGCTTGCGCGACCGCTGCGTAACGCTACCCTCCTGCACGAAGAGACTCGTGGCGTTTCGTTGTCGAATCCGTTCGTGCCCGCATTTGAGCTGTCACGACCGGGAGATGAGAAATCGACTGCCAGCTCGACGCCGCCGTTCGGGCGCGCGTCACGCCATGCTTCCATTTGGGAATGCTAAGAGATCTCGTGCCTGACGGCAATCCTTAGTGAAACCCGGAGGGTGAGCGGCAGCGATAGACAAACTCGGCTCTACAGGTCTTTAATCACGTAAAACATGTCTGAGTCATCTGTGAGATTTGGAAACCAAGGGAAACAAGAGTGGCTGCAAGGGGCTCGACGTCGATCGCCGCGGCACACGACGTTCGATTGGTCGAGTCGGGCGGCGGCCGAGGGAGCCCTTCATCCTCCGACCGGTTTGCCCGTTAGGCAAGTCCCTGCTGATGCTCTGCCGCCCTTGGATGCGTGCCCTTGGGTCCTCTCTCCACACAGTGGTGGCCATGTGTGACCTCACCCCTTGACACCCTCCGCATCCAGCTCTCGCTTGCAAAGATTACTACATGGGACATGGTCGCAGCGTCCCCGCCCACCTGGCGATTCAGCGGGCCTGCGATATACGGAATTTCGCCGCTCCCGCAGCTACGTCCGACCGCGAGCGGAGCGAAGCCGACTGCCCCTTCCCCTCCATCCCTCAAAGGGATGGCCATACACACCGGGGAGCCGAGCGGCTAATCACTGCGCCCGGCAGACGTCATCGGTGACCTCCGGATGCGAGCAGGCAGGCAGGAAGCACCGTGTGTGCCCGCGTCTCCATAAGACCAAGGACGCGGGCAAGCAGGAAGCGCAGGAAACCGCGAAGGCAGCGGTCCGACCGGCGGGTGTGCACCCCTTCCAGGATGCTGCGTTGCCTCGGCAGCGGCACTGACGCGGGAAAATCTCCACGGTGGAGGATGTCGGGAGTGCGCGCATGCGCTTGTCCCGACATCGCTCTCTGCTTCCGGTGTCGACATCGGAGGAGGCCTCTCCCGCCAGGAAAGAGCGACAAGACCGGAACCAAGGGATGGCGACTTTGCCACAGAGAAGTGCCCAAGGCCAAAGGAGGATGGGGAGGCCACCTTTCAAGATCCTTCCAGGACATCAAGGAGCCGTTACCCTCCGGTTGCGAAAACGGATCCGTTCACTTCCCTCCCGCTTTTCTCCTTACCCTTCACTCTCACCATGGATTTCCAGGACGGATGGGACTGTCTCTGCGGAGTGCAAGAAACGCGCTGCTCCCTTCGGGGAGCGGTGTTCAGGGAGATTGGGAAGCGTCCCTTCTGGGTTCCCTTCAGAGGAGGAAACAGGGAGTCGATCCTTTCCGGAGGATCCCTCCGGAGAAGACTTGAGGATAGCTCCCCTCCTGGGAGTCGCTCTGGAGAGAATCAGGAAGAGGTGGTTCCCCCTTCGGGGATAATCAGGGTGAGCGTTCCCTTCGAGGTTCCCTCCGAAGAGTAAAGAAGGAACGGACTCCTTCCTCCACAGCCCTTCCCGGATCCATAGGGTAGTCCCCTCCCGGGGTTGTTCCCTTTTACTTCAAGGGACAACATGTCCCCTCGGGTGGTGCGGACAGCGTGGAAGAAGAGCCTCGTGGCCTCTTCCTAGGGAGGAGAGCGGTTTCTCAGCACTTGGCAAACCAAGCAAAAGAAAAAAGGGAAAAACTGGAAGGAAAGCAGGGAGAACGGAAGAAGCCAAAGGGGTTGCCTTCGCTCCAGGCCAGTAATAAGGGCGATCTTCCCGTAAGCGCATCCTAGTTACCAATGCGATCTCCCGTCTGCTCTGTCCGGATGTCCCCGTGAGGTCGCTCCGAGCCTTCTTGAAAAAGACCAGTGGCGACGCGTTCGCAAAACGTCGGGAGCAAGAAACTCGGCGAGCTGCGCCTCCCACGCCCGCTTCCCTGGCCCCAGTGGGGCCGCCGTGCCGCCGCAGCGACGGAGCTCTCCATTTCGCGAGGGCACGGGGTCGTGACCGGGGACTCCGAAATGGTGGTCAAGAGACTCGGGACTCCCGTCCGAATCGGCGGAGCAAGGAGCTCGTCTCTCCCTCTCCCGACGCAGGAAAAGAGTGGCCGAGGTCCAGAACGGTCGAAAGCTCGACGGCGCTTCGCGCAATTCGACGCCCGGGGGGGGAAGGGGGGAGGGAACGTACCGCCGCGCGGGAGAGTTTGTCTCGGCAGGCTGCGTGGTGCATCCCACGTGTGGGCTGATTCGCCTAAGGGTCGATGGGGGCTGGCTGCAGAGAGGATGGGGAGTGCGACGGGACCGAGGGATCGGCTCGCGCTGGCCGCGGTCTCAGGGTGAGGGTGAGGGTCAGCTGTGGACAGCAGTCTCTGGAATGCTCACGAGGGCCACCAGTCCCGCGGCTGCAGAGAGGGGGGGAGAGAGAGAGCGGAGGACGTCGGGCGTGCACGCATGAGCTTCATGCTCGCTGCTTCGGGTGAGCAGTCCTCAAAGCGCTGCACCGTTGAGGGGATTCCAAACCGTTTCACGGTAGGGCGGCCATTTCTGGGTGCGCCTGGCTGTAGTAGCTGTGGGTCAGTCGGCCGGTCGACTAAGGGTGGGAGGCTTTCGCACTCTCCTTCTACTTTCCTCTTTTTTCTGCCTCTCGCGGGTACGCGCTGGGGTCGACCTGCTTGGGATTCCTTCCGTCCCTCACCGCGGACCTGCCTTGGCGCTTCCTTCGTCTCCGCCGCGAGCGCGGGACTTCCACGTGTGCGCGGCCGACGCGCGCGGGTTCCATAAAAAGCAGCCCCGCACCCGGAAGATGCTCAACCCAAGGATGTGCTCCTCCACAATCCCCGTTGTCATGGGGCGGGCCGGGATCGCTCGCGAAATTAGGGAACGCTCCTTTACGGTCTGTGAGCCGGGAGACTCTCCCTTTGTGTTCCTGTCGGATGCATGCGGTTGAGCCTCTGGGATTCCTCCTCCCGTCGCCCACACGGGGAGTGTTCCCTTCCGTCTTCCTGACGAAAGGACTGACTGTCGGCATCCGCGAATGTCGGTTTCCGGTGAGGGGTTCCATTCGATCCTACCCTTCCATTCCCGGAGTGGCTCGTCCGTTTCCCGCCCGCCTCCCTGAAATCCACTTGCCGGGATTCCAAGCAGCGCGCGGGCGCGCTTCCCACGCCGCGGGAGCAGCCTCCAGCTGCCTAGGCGGAGTGCTCACGTAGCCTCCTGCGTCACTGGCTTCTTTCTCCTCCTCTCAAAGGTCGCCCAAGGCGAACACCGCGCGCCGAAGGGCGTTGGGTGGGAACGCGAGGAAGAAGTGGTGGGCAGTCCCGTTCCTTCGATCCCGGAAAGCAGCAGCCAGCCAGCTACCTCGCATAGACAGTACATGGAGACATAGACAGTTCAGTGGATCATCGCCATCATCCAGTTTCATCCGGGAGCCCTGACGACCCCGGAGCGGTTGACCTGGGGTCTCCAAGCAGCGCGACGGTCGCACCCCGCATTCCTCGGTAGAGAGGTCGAGGCGATCCAGTCGGCAGGGGAAGCGGAACGGGTCCTGGCTGCGGTATCGTGCGCGCGGCGCGTTCCCGACGTTCCCGGCCGACTTCCCACCCCTTTCCTGTTTTTTTTTTTTTTTCCCCGTCTGAACGCGCCGCCCGATCAAAGATCGCCTGTTTGGTTGCGGGGAGTGCCGCACGAGATCGAGTGGTTTGTTGGGGCGCTCATCCCCTGTCCTCCCTGCCCGGATGTGAGCAGTTCCTGTTGCCCGGATGCGACAGGAACTGGGGGCTTCGGTGAGGCGGCGGACTCGTTCAGCGAGCTGCCCGCGACCCACGTGGTCTCCTTGCTCGTAACGCACTGTTGGCCCGCTGCAGCGGATCGCCCAGGTTCTCCACACTCCTTGTCCCTCCTCCTCCTTCACCGCCTTTTGGAGGCGGCATCCTTTCGAGATTCCCCTGTCTTCATTCGCCGCCTCCTCGCTATCCCATTCGGCAGCGGCTGAGCCCTGAGGCTCTCCGCGTAGAAGTGGCGAACGGGAGAGCTCGAACCCGTCCTCCGCATGCTCGAAGATTCGCTTTCTCCGCCGCCAGTTGCTGTCAGCTGGTTGGTTGCTACGAATGCTGGAAGCTCGTTGCGATGGATGAGTAGGAGGATCCGCAGGGGATCCCGTGATGAGCGTTCGTTGCCGTTTCTAGGACTCAAGGATGCATGCCGTGAGGACCACTCAACGGTCAAGGACGGTTCGTCAGTCGGGATGGATCCCGTTCCCGCTTCCCTACGCACCCGTCTAAGAGCAAGATGATCAGGGGACCGTGAAAAAGCAGCATCCAGTTCCCGTGACGTGAAGCCGGTGGTCAGATCCTGAGGGTCTTTTCGTATGAGTTCTCACGTTCCACTCACACGGGTTCGGCACTGCAGGGTCTGGGCCCACGGCGATCTTCGTGGCACCTTTCTTCCATTGATGGAGAGTTCCTCGACACTCTCACACCGACAGGGAAGGATCCTGGATTTTGCGGGAGTCCCTCACCGCGTTGGTAAACAGGATGCTCAACTTTAGGTCAAATCCTGCGCATTTCTCTTCCTTGACCATGATTTTCGCGTTTCGAAAACCTCCTGACGCTCTGCGCAGGTCCAAAAAAAAGGGAGAGGTCATTTCGGGCGATTTCCTCCCCTCCTTACCGCGACCTTCGTCCATCGACAGGTCAATCGACAGACTCCCTCATTGTCGACCGTACCCCGATTTATTTTCGCATCACCTGCACCCATTGGTGTGATTCTCAGAGGCCTCATTGACGGACCAATCAGAAGGAATCGGTTAAGGCGCTGTCTTTTCAAAGCCCAACGAGACACACCTGCCTTCCGGTTACTTTTCAATCCTCTACGTTATATGAGGGGTGGAGAGTTCATCGACTGACCGGCGAGAGGAATACAAATCCTCTTCCATCACTCTTCATGTCCATTCCCACGAATGACCAAAGTCGCCTCTCGGCGAATTCGCAGCCCCGTGGATCAGGTCACTTCTAGACGAGGTCTCAGCTCCTCAGGAAAGGTCACCTGCCGGAGAGGGCTGCAGCCCTTCACAAGAGGTCGCTGCCAGGAGAGGTTGCAGATCCGCAGTTAAGGTCGCCTCCCAGCGAGATCGAAGCTCCATAGCCGAGGTCACCGCCTAAAGAGGTCCGCAGCTCCGCAGACGAGGTCACCTCCCTGCGAGGTTGCAGCTCTGCAGCCGACGTCCCGGGGTGAATATTAAGGATGTCGTGGGAGAAATGGATGCTGCAGCATCTCTCCATCGTCTCCGCTAGTGCGTTCCTCCAGGTGCCGCGGGAGTTGGGGCTCTCTCAGCACCGCGTCTCCAGGGACCCCGCGTTTGCGCCCCCTCACCCATGCTGGGCTTCCCTTGGACTGCACCGGCTCTCACCCCCTCTTTCCGACCCCTTTGACGCCTCCGGGGAGCTTCCGAGGGGGATGGGCGTGGGAGGAGGCATTCAGGGTGACCACACCCTCCTCTCCTTGCAGCATCCGAGTGGGGCCTGAGGTCTGGGAATGGGCGCCGGCGCTACGAGGCGAGTGCGCGCCTCCGGCTCCGCCCGGTTCTTCCGAACAGCTTGCTGGCCGCGTGACATCCTCTGAGCTCACCTCCGCGAGGTGAGAGTTCGGCTGCGGAGTCCTCCCGTGCCGCCCCGACGTCTCTCGCGGACCCGTTCCCAACGGACGCAGTCAGTCAGGGAAGTTTAGGTCCCGGTGCGGCAGCCTCCCTGCGTTCGCTCTCTCGGGGCATCGCTGCGCCCGGGATGCTGCTGCCCCCCACCCAACGAGGTGGAGGTTGGTGGGTAAACTTCCATCCTGGAGGCGCGTGCATTGGGCAGAAAGGGGTGGGAGGGGAGGAATTGACTGGTCCGTCCGCACTATGCCCCGAGACGCCTCTTAACATTCCGCCGCCTCTCAGCTCATGCCATCTCGTCCCGGCAACGCACGGTTCCCGGGTGGGGCACGTCGGCGAGAGGTCACTCGCGACGAGGAACCGGCACGCAGCTGGCCGAAAGTGGTCAGTCGGGCCGGAGGCCGCTCTTCTTTTGCCGTTCCGGAAGGTGCGGGGGAGTGCGAGGACGGGGGAGAGGGCAGGCGAGCCGCTGCGAGTCCATCGGCGGATGAACAGCGAGAATAAAGCGGGAGGAAGCCGTCGTCAGTCACCATCAATAATTCACCACCGCGGAAGATTCCCTCCTGCATTTCTGATCACATGCCAACGCGGCTTCGGGATAAGTGAGGACTACGGAGAGCAAAAGAGGTTCTGGGGGATTCCTGGAGTAATCGAATTACGGTCAGGAATCTCAGGATACCACGCAATCTCCTTCCGTCCCCCCTCCACCTCCTCATCCTCTCCCCCTTTCTTCTCCTCTTCCCTTCTTCCTCCTCCACCTCCTCCTCTTCCCCCTTCCTATCTGTTAGGGGTCCACAACCTCACTCCGTGCCTGGAGAAGTGAGCCAAGCTGCCTAGGAAACCTCCTCTCCTGCTCAGGCAGGCGCCCCCATTCGCCACTTCCGCCTTCTCCCTGCACTGGGGAGAGGGGAGGTTCAGCTGCTTCACCCCTCCCCCTCTACTTCTCCGTGGAAAGAGGAGAGGATGGAGGAGTCTCCTGCCGCGTAGCCCCGGGTTTGCCGAGGCCAGCGCGCGCTCGGCGACTGGCCGGCGGATGGAGCACGAAGTCACGCCTGGAAGACGCCCGAGAAGACGCGAATTTCCCGAGGGCATTTCGGGATCGCAGTAGTCATGAGGTGGAAGTGATCCTTCCCCTGCGCTTCTGGAATAGGAAGCTCCTTTGACCTGGGATGAATGGGCGGTACAGAGTCAAGACCTCCCATTTTGTTGCCTCTTTCCCGCGCACCTCCAGGATTCCCGGCTTCGGCGGATGACGCGCGCGAAGTGGGCGATGCTTCTGCGGGCCACCTCAAGGTGTCGGGGAAGAGCGTCTTGAGAGAGGCACCCTTTCCACCACAAAGGGGGGGCGGTCTCTTGGCGAGCGCGCTACCCAACCTAGGGCCAGGTCGTCTGTCGAGTCTCCCATCCTCCAGCAAACAAGACGTTGCCAAGCTACCTGCCTACTTCTCTCCGGTGGGAGCGGATGGGCATTTCCGATCCCCCAGGCCTTCTCCAGGGTAGCAGGAAGAGGAGGAGGAGAAGAAAGACCTCATGCCACTTTTCGCTGGAGCGTTCCTCTTCCCAAGAGACCTGGGAACGCCTCTGTTGGTCCTCTTCCCTTCTACGCCTATTTCAAGGACGAGCATCCCCCATCGGCGCGGATGTGCGGAGTCAGCGTCCATGGCAGGCGCCAACTTCCAAAGGGCTCCCCTCCTTTTTTTGGCCTGTTTGTGTTCTGGAATTCCTGAGGGATTCATCCCGGAGCTTCCTCGTGGAGATCCAGGGGAAAGAAGGCGGCGGAGAGGGGAGCCGGGAGGATTTGTGGCTCTTCCTTAGCTGTCGCGCGCGTCAGCTGCCGGTCGCCATGAGACCTCCCCCCTCCTCCCAGGGGGCTGCGGGAAGTTTCCCGGTTTCTCCTTCCCTCGTCGCTCCCTCTCCCCTGAGGGCTTCATATGGCGGTCCTGGTCTTTGCGTGGATGGGTGTTCTCCTCCTCCAGTCGAGCCGACTCCCCCGTGGAGGTGGCCCCAATGCAAACTGGAGGAGAGGTCCTCGATCGGTCTCGAGGGAGTCCTCTCGCCTTCCCCTCTTCGCGGACGCCGGGGCTGAGGCGTCGTTGAGGTGGATATGGTGGGTCAGACCGTCCGCCGCGATCACTCGTTTCAGTCTACAGATGCCGAAGGTTGGTCACGATGATCGTTCCCTCCTTTTCGGAGACTCGGCTACCCTGAAGAGCAGAGTGACTTTTGCTGGCCTGTCGCCTCGGGCTGCGCCGGAGGCCTTCATCAGCCACTCCTTGTCATCACGCCCACCTCGAACGCGGCTTGCGGGAGGCCCTTGCGTCTTCAGACGAGGCAACGGGATCGGCAGGAGGGATCCTCCAGAAGCCTGCGCCATGCCCTCGAGGGCTCCGTCAGGCCAGTGTTGAGTTGATTTATCGCTTCTCGATCTTTTGGCTAAGATCAGATGAACCCCTGTTCGCCTCCGTGACTTCTCCCCCTCCCCCCTTCATCGTCTCTGCATTCCGAGCTGCCGATTTTCGATGGGGCGTCGCCCGGGTGGGGTATCGCGCAGCATCCGAGATTGAAGTGCAGCGACTGCAGAGGGCAGCCGTTCACACCGCATGGAGACAGGAACAGAGAAGGGGCAGGATGGGAAGACTCACGGCACCACTCCCAGGTGTTCTCAGTGGCTCGGCAGCAATCCTGCAGGCGCTTCCGTGTATTGCGCTCTGCCAAAGAGTGTGGTCCTGCCAGTGGCTGCAACCTCCGTACGGGACCTCGCCATGAAACTGCAGCGTCAAGGGCACCTCCGGCATTCCTTCGCCTGCCAACTCTCTCCTCCCTCGCCCTATTCTCCGGGCTACCTAATACTCAGAGCCGGCGGCCGCCAGGGCTCGATCTTCCCCGAAAGTGGTCGCTGATGACTTTGGAGAGCTCCAGCGACGCTCTTCTCGTAGCTCTGGGCTCTGCTCTTCCTGCACAGCGCTGCAGCAGCGGCAGTTTCCGGATGGCTGGAAGGCGGCGGATCAGATCTCTAGCCCAGCAGCATCTGCGAAGCGGAGGTAGCGGCATGAGCGGTCTAGAGATGCAGCTTAAGCTGCCGTACCATCGTGGACAAGCAGCTTCCATGTCGGGCGGGCACAGCGTGCGACCCAAACCGCTGTGCCCGTCCGATATGGAAAGGCAAGGGACATTTCACGGCGATCGCCTCGCCCGAGGAGAAATGGCTTGTGGTGTGGCTTCAGACGTGACTTGTAAGACGACTTGCAAAGTCCCTGGTGGCGTGTCTGGAGTTGTTCCTTCCAAAGTCTCTGGTAACGTGTCTTGTGGAGTCGCTGGTGGCGTGTCTTGTGAAGTTGCCACCTATATCCAGGTGGAAGTGGGACGTGAAGCTATTCCCCGAGTAAAAGTCCTTCGCGTGCAGTGCAAAACGGGTGCCTCCGGATGGGACGTTTGTGTGTGACTTCCTGAGTTCGGGTCATCACTGACCGAGGCCCCGTTCGATGGCTGCGAAGGAGACTGTGTCCAGCCGGCCCGCCGCCCAGCTGCGCCGCCACCATCTGCACTGCGGAAGTGCGCCTGCAGGGCAGGCGGGTATTGGCCCTCCGAGTTTAACAGCAGCATCGGGGGCTCCCCCTCAGCGCTGACGAGCGACGCGGCCACCAGCGGCCTCACCACTCCACGCCTCTGCGGCGACGGCTCGTAGCCAGGGCCACCTCATACTCGAGGCGCGTGCCTCGCCGGCACCACGAGGGTGTCATTGAGGAGGTCAGCTCTCCCCTACCCCCCACTCCCACCCCTTGGCATCCTCGTGGTCCACGTTGCTCACCGCGGATGCGCGGAGTTCGATGGTGGCCACGGCCGGGAGTCTCTGGCTGGCGGACCTGGGTGGACAACCCTTGCGGTCACTTACGCCGCCCTTTCCAGGACGATGCGAGACGCTCCTCCTTTCCCATTGAGTTCTTAGTAGCCTTCAACGGCTGACCGTGCTGCGCCACTCGCGCACCCCGTGCCTCAGGAGACTGCGAACGACCACGTCTCCCCCTTGGCTCCGGGAACTCCAGAAGCGGGAGAGTCCTTTTGCCGCTCCCTTGGCCTCGGGTTGCCCTCTGGGGAGCGGTGACCTCTGGCGCTTCCGAGATCTCCCGATAGGTTGCTCCCCGCTCCGAGGAAGGTGGCTGGCTTCCTGGTTATCCTGCTCAGAGGGTCATGGTTCGATTTGCCCGCCGCCTCCAGGGAACGCCGCCTTCCATTCCGAGCCTGCAACGGGAGAAAAAGGGCCTCCAAGCACCTCCTCAAAAGGCACTCTGCAGGGACTGGGGGAAGCACGAACTGTCCTCCTATCCACATGGTCCAGGAAAGGAATGAGAGGATCGGACGGCGTTCCAGCCTACGGGAAGAAAAGAAGGGCTTGCCGACCCCTCTCTGCTTCCCTCTCCGGGCAAAAGGTTGTTCAGAGGGCATCTAAACTGGCACCTCGTAGCCAAGGCAAGGCTCTACACGTCCATTCCAACCCCGCTGTCCCGCTCCCCGCTTCTCCACCGTTTTCCAATTCGTCCTCCTTCTGTCCCTTCGACCCGCGACCCGAGGAGACCCCGTGCCACGAAGCTCGCAGCCACCTCACGGAGCGGGAGGACGGGGCGGGGAGTCCCTATCTACTGCGACACCAGGGAGCTTCCGGGGTTGCGCTGTGCCACCACGATTCTTGCCAGCCTCTGGACCTTCCCGTCTCCTGCCCTCCTCTCTCCAGGGGGAAGAAGCTCCACCTCCGATGCGCTCCAGAGGGACCGCCCGCCTCGACCCTCGGGAGAGAGAGGGAGGCAGAGAGGGAAGGGGGGACTGAGGCGGCAATCCTCCGGGTCTATTTTGGGCCCGCCCCGGATGGCGCGGCGCCAGGGAGGCCCGCGCCAGGCTGCCGTCCCGCTTGCAGGCAGGCGCGACGGTGGAAAGGGGGAGGGGGAAGGCAAAAATAGGTATCTCCCCCTCCCGCGCCCCGATACTCTCGGCCACCCTCATTTTCCACGCCCCGCTCCGCCCCCTCCTTCCCGCCGCCCTTTCCCCTTTGGAGGAAGGCCTCGTCCAGCCTTTCCCGGAAGGAGGAGGCAAGGCCGCTGCCCCTGCCGTTTGCGGCGATCCCTGAGGGACCGCCGAACCGCCTGCTTCCCCAGCGAGGAGGAGGGTCACGAAGGGGCGTAGGCTGTGGCGCCCACGCGGGGGTCGCGGGAAGGACGAGAGAGGGGGAGGAAGGACGAAACGGGAAGGAGGGGCGGAAAGGCGGGAGATCCTGGCAGCTGCGGGCACTCGTCGCGGAGGAGGGGGATCTCCCCCTCACCTCGCCCCCTTTCGGTAGATCGACTCGTCCCCTCCCTTCTCAGGGGAGAGGAAGGGGAGAGGGGCTACGTCTCACAGCCGGACGTCGCATCTCGCTCCTGCGCCTTTCGTTTTCCCGAAGGTCCAGGCGGCCGCAAGTCGGGAGGAAGAAAGGAGAGCGAACGAGGATGCGGAGGAGGAGAGGGTGCGCACGAGGGATGAGGCTGTCGAAGGGAACGGGCGAGAAGTCCCAGAAGGGCCCTTCCGGAGCGGTGGGAGAAGGGGAGAGATGAAGGGGGATCGGCCTCCCCCGCTCTTGTAGGCTGTTTGGGGAGCGGCGTTCCTGGGACCAAATTGCAGAAGGGATTCGAGGATGGGATGGAAACGCGGAAACGGGACTCCTAGAGACTCCTTCTTCCCCTGCATTCCCTCCGTTTTCCCCTTCGTCCTCCCTCTGCCCCTTCGACCCGTGACCCGAGGAGACCCCGTGCCACGGGCATCGCAGCCGCCCCACGGAGCAGGAGACTGGGCGGGAGAACGAGGAGAGGCACATGCACTGCTCTGACCACCAATTTTCCTTTTTCCACGGAAAAGCTGCCGAATCCATCCCTCCTGGCAGCCCTCCCCATAGCTGGGAGGACATCAGTCGTTTCCCAGAGACAAGCAAGCCCAAAACCCCCATCCAAGAGGGGGAGCAACCGGGGTTCCTCTCTACCGCGATCCGCGCCAGGGCAAGAGCAGCAGTCCTCTCTTTTCGCCCTCGCCCCTTCTCCAGTAAGGAATTTGCCCACACGACCAAGGTCAGTGCGGCTTCCCGAGAAGTTCCCGGCCTGTGCAGGCCGTGGGAGGAGGGAATCACGGTACAGAGGAGGCAGTGGCGGCGCCTCCTTGCTCTTACTTTCCCCGAAAAAAAAACCACCCCGCGCCCGAGGCGACCCGCGAGAACTCCGTCCCTTCCTTCCAGCTCTCTGGGGGAAAAAAGAATCGGGGCCATCCCTGATGGAATCAACAGTAGAGCAGGGAGGAAGGACGTCCACTCCCCGAGCATCCCATCTGCGCCCCCCTTTCCTCCTTGCTTCGCTCGACCGCCCACGGGACGCGCAGGAGCCCAAACAGACTCCCGGATGCTATTTCGGAGGCGTCTCCAAACAGGTTGCCGGGGGAGCGGGGGAGGCGCCTCTCCAGCGCGCGCGCGCGCCGCCCTGCAGGGGAGGAGGCGACGCCGTCTGTTTCCTGAGTCACGAGGAGCCGGAAATCCCGTGGCCAGTTCTCGGGCTGGTTCTCTCTCGAGTGCGCAGGAGGGTGGCCAGGGCGGAAAAAGGATTGGGAGAGACATCCGTCCTGGTTTCGAGGGCAGGCCGGCTCGCCCCGGAGAGAGGGAGGAGGCAGGGCGGCCCAATGAACCCAGCATCCTCGGGTGGAGGTGGGGGTAGGGTACCCCAGGAAACGATTAAGAAGTCGCCACGTATCTACGAGGAGCCTTCGAAGTCGCCCGTCGCCATGACTTCCGGCAGCATCGAGGCGGACGGCGCGCCGGGGGTCCTGGCGCGACCCTAGCGTGCTGCGTCTGTGGGACAGGGCGAACAGCCAACTAAGATACAGAAGAGCTCTTCGGATGCGTCGTCAAGGGAGCAGAGCATGGAGAGACACGCAGGGCCAACCGCCTGGCTCGGCCCGACGCGTTCGATCCGGATTCCCCCCCTCCTCCAGTTCCCGTCATTCGTCATAAGAAGGCAAGTGGGGGGAAGGGGGTGGGGGATAGCCTGGTGACGCTCACGGGAGGGCGACTCACTCGAGAGAACTGGGCGCCTGTTCGCATGGCGACCAGCTCCGCGGTTCGCAGCCGGCCCAAACCTCCGCCTCCGGGCGAACGCTCTCAGCTGCACTTCGGCGACGAGGAGGCGGGCGGGGACGGAGACCGCCCTCGCGGCGGAGCGAAGGCGAACTCCCGACGCTGCACCCGGTCCAGGCGCAGGAGCACCGAAGGCCTGCCTCCTCCGGACCGGCCATTCCCCATGGCAATGACCAGACTCAGGGGCGCCGAACATGCGCCGCTGACGAGGCTCAAGCTGCTGACGGCGGCTCTGGGGCGCTGACCTTTCCACGCACGACGCATTCCCTTCCTCCTCTCCCCCCTGTCGACGACCTTGGTGTCCGGCGGCGGGGGGAAGGAAGAGGCCACAAGGCACCGGGACCCGGCAGCGGAGCCACAAACGTCCGGACGGCGGCCGAGCAGTCGAGGGAAGACGCATCCGGAGCCACCGCTGGACGCCGGTTGCAGCGTGTGCGTCCCTTGCTGCGAAACGGCAGCCCCCACCTGGGAGGCTGGAGAAGTGCCACGTATCGGAGGGCACCCTCGTTGCCGTAGCAACTGCCAGCGGCTCGTGACCGCGCGGAAGAGCGCCGCATCCAAGACAGGTGCGTCGGCCACCGTCGGACTACGATCAGGCGGAGGGCGTGGCGACTTGGATAGGGAGGGCCACCCCGAGTCTCTTCCGTCTCAGGACACTGGTCGCGTCTTCGGTGCGGGATGCGCTCCCGCAACGACGCGACCGATCGACGGCCGCCGCCCCCTCGAATGCTCAATAGGGCGTCCGGGAAGACCACCTCCCGGACGTCTCCTGTCCCTGCGAGCACTCGTTGTCTGGAGCTAGAGGAAACTTTGAGGGCTGTCCGTTCTGCTCTCCTGGAGAGGAGCGACTTCACCAGGATGCCGGCATGATGGAGGAATCGAAAGCTCTCAAGGCAGACGTGGCAGACGCAGCGCTCCAGGAAAGGAGCGGTGTCTCCAAGCACCTACCTGTCCAGGGGATGTCTATACCCGCCCCCGAAGCAGGTTGCCGGTCTCCCATGGCTCTCCAATGCAAAGGCCAGGTAATCGCTCCTTTCCTTGAACCGCCGAAAGCGCCCGGAAGATTTCGGGAGGAAGGAGGAGGGCGAGTGACGGCCCCTCGCAGGCATTTTCTATCCTCAACTCCTGCGCGGCGTCCACCTAGGTCCTCCTCAGGGCGTATCCTTGTGACGAGGCCTTCGGGCGCGTTTACTCCCAATGGCAGACGGTAAGTTTCCGGAGGTGCCGAAGATCCCTCATGGGCGGACCGCTCTCTTGATGGAAAAAAAATGAGGGCTTCCTCCTAATCATCTGGACCGTCCCATATGTCGCCGTGGATGACCCTACGGCTGGGCGGTCGCACCAACACGAGTGACGTCTTCTCCTCCCTCTCTCCACGGGCGAACCCGTGAACCTCCCCCAGAACTGAGGGACTCTCGCATTATTATTTTTTTGTGCTCCAGACGAAAGATGAGAAGGTGCGGTCTCCTCCTCGGGCGGATGACCACTCTGACGAAGAAGAGCGGCTGGATGGCCGGACGCGCTTTGCCACCACGAGCGCCTGGCTAGAAGAAACAGTTGGTAGGTAGGCGGATAGGACTGAGCCGAGCTCCGAAGAATGGAGATGCCTGCGACTCGGCGTCTACACCCATTGCGGAAGATCCTGGAGAGTCCTAGCGTGAGAGCGCGAGCGGAGCAGACCCCCCTTCGCCGCAGTGCTGTCCCCCTGAGGAAAGCAATCGCGGCAGCCATCCGACAAGGTGTTTAGGCTTCTGTGAGATCGTATGCATGAAGAAGATCATGAGTGGATGGTCCACGGGGCAGCTGGGGGATGCTGCAATCCCAAGTGCCCTTTTATGAGAGCTACAGCCCTGGAAAGGGCTGCTGGGAATTCTTCGGAAAGACCTGAAGCCGCCCCCGGTGCTCGCGAACTGCAGCACCCTCACCCTGAAGCGGCAGGACTCGGCACTGTTCCTGAATCGAGGCCTTCTCTGCAACGTTCAGGCCGACATCGCTGGACCCGGGAGAGAGAGGAGAGGTCCGGACTATTGCAAGTGTGGGAAACGGGTATCATTCCTCCTGCGCCTATCAGTGGACCGTGTTGTCCTCCAGACCCTGTGGAGGCGTTCCGGGATGATCCTGTTGGCACCCCCAGGGACGTTTTACGGCTCCTCTCCGTGCGAGAGAGAGAGAGGCCCTAGAACCAGCCGCAGCCCCTGCAGCCCTTCGCTGGGTTCGTCCTGAGCGACGCAGAAGGAGGAGGAAGAAACGAGTGGGACAGCATCAAGTGTGCACTTCCGCTTCTGCGGATGGCGACCAGACGACCCCACCCGAGTGCTGTGCAGGCGGACGTGGCCGGCATTCTGGACAAGATGCAGGGGACTCCCTCCAGTGGGCAGCGATCCTTCCTGGCCTTCCAGATTGTTCTTATTTATTTTTATTTATTTCTTTTCGTTCTCCCCCCCCCCTTTGCTGCCGAGATGACCCTCGCCGACCTGTGCGCCACCAGCGATCCGGCTGGTTTTTGTAGATTCGAGAATGGCAGGATTACATGCCTCATGCACTCGTAGGTTGTAAGTTTGCTGTCCCTTTCACAAGAAGCACCTCGGCGTGACCCAATGGCGCCTCCCTTCCTCCCGGGCACTGCAAGAAACGCCTGCCAAGCGTCGCCGCGTGTTCCCCACCGGTCCTGCAGGAGAGGTGCCACCTTCACTCCTCCTGGTGTAGACTGCGGGCACCCCGCGAACCGCCCACGTGTGGGAGAGCCCTGAGCACCGTCTCCCGACCGAATGGAGGTGAGAGGGCGTCAGCCCCGGTTCATCTCTGATCCACTCACCCCGCACCGACCGAAGGCCCTCCTTGGAACAGCGCCATCGTTTTTCTTTTAAATGGGGGCTTCCTTCATGGAAAAGTAATCCGTGGCTAGACTCCCGGTCCCTCCCGGGGTCCGGCAGGGAGGACGCCGCCCTCCTCCCCTCTGATATGTTTTGGACCCGCGATTATCTCAGGCCTCTGGGAAGTCCACCGTTGCACTGTGCCCTCGCTGACCAGATCGGCAAGGCCCTGCCCGTCGGGGGTCACCGGGTGCATCTCTCGAGGTAGACAAGACCTCGGCGAACCTACTAGGAATACTCCAGACAGCCGCCGGCCTGCCGCAGCGAAGGCACGCCCTCCACGAGGCGTAACCGAACCCAGAGTCGCTTCTAGTCGCCCAGGCAGCGCCCCCGCGGAAGCGGCCGGCCCCAGAGCAAAGACGCGCGCGGCCCGGGAAGTCCGCCACCTTCCGATCCTTCTCCCAGTCCGAAGTCCGCCTGTTCTCTGAGTCTCCGGTCGCGAAGGGCACGATCAGACGACTGCAGCCATCAATCATCTGCTCCCTCAGCACGAGGGGAAGAAGGGGAGGGCAAGAAGGAGGAAAAAAAAAAAAAGTACCGCAAGCAGCTGCCCGTTCGCATGGAGAGGATCGCGCCGGAAAATGAATCAAAGTCGAATGAATTTTTGATGGGCTTCCTCACAAGAGGAGGGGGCTCGTTCAGGGCTGCCCCTACGGATCGCCGCCATCTCTAAGGAAGAGGGCGCTTCGTCCGCAGCGCAGTGCCTCAACAGAAACGCGAGCTCTCCTTAGCTGTCCCGGGAGCGCCCTCGTCCGGGAATTCCTCCCTCAAACGCTCACGGAAGCTTTCCCCGAACCCACGTACAGGGGCGATCACGGCCCAGTGACGTGGCGCTCGGAGGCGCCATTGGACACTCAGTAACTGGAAAACCAGTTACTGAGTGGCGACCAGGGCTGCATTCCCACGGCGACTGTCCTCCACCTATGCTCATCCCGCGCGCGCTACATAAGTAGCAATTCGTGCCCTGATCCTACGCATCCAATAGGCACCTCCCCATTAAAGAATACCTTCAGAGGGAACCCAAGGTGGCAGCCACGCGGAACAAAAGCAATAACCACGGCCGTTGGACGGGTTCCAGAGGGGTCCGGATTCAAAAAAGGACGGCGGACCTTCCGGAAAGACCGGACCAGGATCCCGATCGGGGGTCGAACTTCGGTCAGCCACACATGCGCCTTGGATTTCAAACCCGATACGTCGGAGCAAGTCCGGGATGCATTCCGTTCGCGAGCAGCTCGCCCGGAGGGGTCCGCAGAGGGAAAACCAAGTGGGTGGCAGTAAACAAAAAAGAGAATAAAACACAAAAAGGTTGTTTTGGAGAAGATTGGGGAGGGATGATTCAGAGGAGGGGCAAGCGAACGAATAACGGAAACTATCCTGGCACGTTCTCAGAGCCCTGTGGGGGATGCAGGCAAGTTCCTTCTACCGCGCTGGAGGGCGTGGTGGCGCCAGGCGTCGCTGTTCAAATACCACCCGAAGAAGGATCGACGACGCAAACAGAGGTGTAGTGGGTTTCGAGTGTCTTTCACCGCGAAGGATGGCTCCGGTTGGCCAGCTCGGGTGTGGCACCATGAGAAGGGGAATGCTCCCCTTGACTGACCGGAATCGGAAGTCGACCCTCCGGGTCCTTCCAGGACATTAAGGAGTCGTTCAGGGTGCCCCTCCGGATGGGAAAAAATGGACCTTCCATCGAGTGCCTTCGGGGTTCTCTTCAGAGGAGGAGGAGGAAGAGGAAAAAAGAGGCCCTTCCATTGCGGGTTTCCTCTGGAGAAGAAATTCCAGAACGGACCCTTTCCGGGGAGTCCTTTCGGAGAGAACGAGGAAGTGGTCTTCTTCGGGGTTACCCACCAAGCTCAAGAGGAGCACGGAATGCTTCCCCTGGAGCCTTCCTGGAGTGACAGGGCGGTTCCCTTCTGAGGTTTCCCCCCTCCCTATAACTTGAAGAGTCACGCGCACGCACCACTGGGAGGTGTGGACAGCGTCGAAGAGCTTGGCGAGCTCTCGTGAGGTGGCGAACGAAAAAAGAAAAGCTGGGAGGAAAGCAGTGTTGGTCCAAGACTCCGTAGGCCGGACGAAAGGGTGCGGGCTGGAACAGCGGTGGTCAACCCGAGGCAGCGCTTGTCCCATCGAGAATGTACTTTGGATGGTTGCATTCCCTATTCTTTGAATCCCGGTCGCTCCAGAACGTTTATCAGCAACATAAATACAACTGGTAAGGGGTCAAACTTTCAAGGGAAGCACGACCCAGCGGCGTGGGCAGTATCAAAGAGCTTTACGAGACCCCTTTCCCCTCCTAAGGTGGCGAACTGATTCTTCAGCAGTCCGTGTGACGTCTGTGAGGCATGGCCGTCTTTTCGCGATTCTCGCGAAGGAAACAGCGTGCCTCCCTCGCTGCAGCTTCTCTCCGTCGCTGGCGACGTTGCGCCACTCGTAGAGAAGCGTCTCAGGACCTCCTTTCCAAGTCGTCCATTAGGAGGATTTCAGGACCGCGGCGAAACATTCCCACGCACCCCTGAAGGCAGCACGCTCGAGCTACAGGTGTGGCTTCTCGTTTGCCACACCGGGCACAGTCCGGACCCCTGGTCCGGTGGTCTTGCGGCAGGATCCAATCGGCACCGAGAATAGAGGTAGACATGTCCCACCCACAACTCGGGAGCAGACACTTGAGGAAGCGACAAGGAACCAGAAGGGAGACCGAGCGATGAGGTCACGGCCTCCCGAATTCACCAGACGCAGCTAGTGATTCTCCCGCAGGCAGGCGCTTTAGACGGCGCAACCTGCCGGCTGTGGCAGCACGGAAGGTCTCTCGAACAGCAACGAGGGCGTTGGTAAAGAAGAAACCGCATGCACCAAGGACTAATGAGCATCCCCTTCAGGAATGCGTACACGAGAAATTCAACAGAACTGGCGCTGACCTCAGCGGCATTTGGACAGCGGGGAGACAGGAGTCTTCCAGGGTAAGCGAAGGATGTGCTTTCGGGGAAGGCCGGACCAGGATCCCGATCGGGGGTCGAACTTCGGGCAGCCACACATGCGCCTCCAGTCCAGAGCGACATCGCTGCGCCTCCATCGAACGGCACGCGGACCGGGCGGAGGCGCCGCCACGCGCAGGACCGCGTCGCGCGCGCATCTCCCGCTCGCCGGCCAAGACCCCGGGCTCCCCGCGTGCGGACTCTCGCGCGCCTCCCGCTTGGGCTCCCGGTGAGGCGAGCGGTGCCCCGCTGGGGAGGTACAGGGGGCGCGTGGAAGGGGTCCTCCAGCCACGCCCTCCCCCTCCGCATCCGGTGGTCAACGCGATTTGCCGCCTCCCACCGACCGACCCCTTCCCGGAGCTCCACCTTCACCCGCGGTGAAGGGGTTGCCGTGCCGTTGGAAGGGCGCGGGTGCGCATCCGGCGCTTCGCGTCGACGGGGAGGTCTCTCGCGGGGGCCGATGTCGCGCGCTTCCGCGAGCGGCATCGGGGCGGCGTCCTCCGCTGAAGCAGCGGAGGACGCCGCCCCAGGGGAGGGAGGAACCGCGTCGCCAAGAGGCGCGTGACAGGGAGCGGCGCGCTCCGACGAACGCCACTGCAGAGTGCCTTCCTGGGGGGGCCGGACATCCTGGGACTCTCGGAAGGGGGGCGGAACGGGGAGAGGGAATCAAGCAGACGGCGAAGGTGGGCGGCTGACGGGTGAAGGTGGAGACGGAGAAGGTGGTGAACAAACGTGGCTGACGAATGGAGATGGATGCAGCGGAGAAAAGTGGCTGGTGGGTGGAGCTGGAGGCGGAAAAAGTGACTGAGAAACGTCCGTCACTTTTGGCTGGGAGGTGGAGGACAAACGTGACTGGGAGGTGAAGGTGGAGACGGGAGAGGTGATGGAGAAAGGTGGCTGGCGGGCGGAGGTGGAGTCTTCAAAGATCGCCGACGTACAAATTTGGTTGGAGGGTGGAGGTGGAGACGGAGAAGGTGGTGGGCAAACGTGGCTGACGAGTGGTGGTAGAGGCGGCAAAAGTATCGGAGAAAGGTGTTTGGCGGGTGGAGATGGAAGCGGCGAAGGTGAAGAAGGCTGGTCGTTGTTCGTTCCCTCTGGAACATCACTTGTAGAACACCAACGCTGGAAATCCGACTACCGTTGTAGTGTCCGGGCTTCGTACTGGAATCGCCTCTTCCTTCGAACGTCCCCTGACGCCTCTGGAAGGAGAAGCGAAACAAATAAAGTTAATGCCTGAGTCTTCGCTTCTCATTCAAAGGGGTCTCCGTCCCAATATGGCACTCCTGAGTTTTCGTCGAGTGCCGGCAAGTAGGGAGCGATGCTTGCTGGAAGAATCGAACCTTCCATGGCGGCAGGAGGGGTACATCAGGAAGATGTTGCAGCATCCAGCGCTCCCGTGGCATTCGTTTGAATGATGTGCTGGGCCATCTGTGGTGACGGGGCAGCCCCTTGTAGATCGCAGTCTTCTCCGAAGGAAGAGGAGATCTTGTGGATAACGCCTCACCGGCGAGGGGGAGATGTGAGCGCGACGCGGTCCTGCGCGTGGCGGCGCCTCCGCCCGGTCCGCGTGCCGTTCGATGGAGGCTCAGGGATGGTGCGCTCCGCTGCTCTGGATGGCTGCTCACCTCCACCCCAGCTGGGGTGGAGTGCGCACAGTGCTCGTGCATAACTGGAAACACCCCTCGTCGTGTGACCTGTTTCACCCATCAGTCCGGGTCGGTGGCTGTAGCAGGGTAAGATGTGGCACCCTTTGTTCTCTCCTCGAGATCCTTGGCTACGTTTTCGACTGACTGGAAATCCCATCTGGATTTCCTTCCTCCGCTGGGATACTGCTTCGACTCATGGCGGGGCAGTAACTCAGTCCTCGGCTGCAATCGCAATTCCCTCAAGTCCCGATTTGTTCCTGGGGATTGCTCCTTGGCCGTAGCGCGCTTCCGGCTGGCTTCGGAGATGTGGGAGACGCGACGTGGACCCAGGTCCCTCGTGCTCCTCCCGCTCTTTTCCGACATCCAGCTCGGGTCGCCTTTCACTCTTCTGCTGGCGCGCGTTTTGTTCGTTTTCCTGGACGATACATCCTCGAGACTGCAGTGCCGGAAGCTGCTGGAATCAGCGCTCCGGTCCACTGCAAATGAAGATGCACACTAGAGGGTGCACTAGGGGTTCTCAATCGCCTTCTCGCCACCCGTCGGTCACCATCGCCTTCGTACTGGACGCAGACTGCAGTGGATGACTGGTGGTTGCGGAGTTAGCGAAAGGACTGGCGGATGAAAGTGGGGCGTTCAAGGTAGCTGGAGGGTGGTGGTGGCTGATAAGTGGATTCGAAGGCGGCGAAGGGTGTCGGATGGTGAAGGTGGAGGTGAAGAGCGGCTGGCGGGTGAAGAGTGCCACGAAGAGTCGTTGTTTGTTCTCTCTGGAGCTTACTTGCAAATCACAAGCATGGTTGGATGCTGGTGGATAGAAAATTTTAGCTACAGTCTATAGCATAAGGAACGGTAGGAAGAGACCACTATAGTGGTCTATTAACCTATGGTGAGGGAATGCTTTGGTGCATCTTCAAGACGATCTGTGGTGCGCAGTCTTGCCATCGGCAGCAGGCTGAGGTTTGAACGGGCGAACTGTGTTGGATGGGGTGGGAGAGGTAGGGACCAGATGAGCTCGGTATGAGACGGAAATCTGAGGCGAGACCTTGTCTGGAAATCGTGGGGCTTGGTTTCGTGAGCATCTTCATCAGAAAATGCGGAAGGAGGCGTCCTGCAAGGAGTGGACGGCTCTTTCCGCAGCAGCCGATCAGTTGGGCTAGAAAGCAACGGGAGGACCGTCGATTATCTCCCAAGCGACTCTTTCGCGTCTCCCAGAAGGGAAGGGTGGAGGATGCCAAGAATAGCAGATGGCTGGCTGCATCCAGTGGCTGCCAAATCCCTTGGCTCGAAGGGAACGGGTCGGCAAAAGAGTGACGCTTTCCTCCTGTTCTCTGAACGGCAAGCAGGCGTTCGACAAGGAAGAGAGGGGGGGGGGAGGGAGGGGGCGAATCCCGGTACGCTTCCCAACGCTGTCCTGCCGCCGTGGTCGACCGGACAGAGTCCTATTGTTCTATTGCCAGCTGATCGCACCTTCAGATCAGTTGGCGGGTGGTGACGGCGTCCCCTCCCTCTCATCCTCTCCCATGGAGTCGAGCTCCGTCTTCTTCCCAGAAAATACCCCGAGACTCTAGGGAGTCGCAGGAGGGTAGACTGGGGTCTCTCTCTTCACTTCGTTCTGACGGATCGGGCGGAACGATGCATGCCGCGGGTCGGGAGCGTTCCCACAAGGACTGGGGGAAGTCCGTTTACTCCTGCGCCTCCTCTGGTGCAGATAACCAGATGTAGTGACTGCCCCGAGCCAAGAACAATAAACTCTTTCTTTTGACGACAGGGCGCTTCTGTGGCCAGGACGCCGGATCCAATGGAAGGAGGACAGAGGAGGGAACGAGGCCGTTGCTAATGGTGCTGAAAATAACACCACGCCCGCGGAGCGAGACAGGGATCCCCCGGGTGTCTCGAGGGCGGAAGGCGTGCGGTCCCAATCAGTGAAAGTGCCCATCCAGCGGGGGCGCGTAGCACGCGCGGGAGTCATTCGGGGACACGAGATGCGTGACATCAGAGCCGCGGTGTTCCAGAAGGCTCCCAGAAGCATCGTTATGGCTGCTCACTCTTCCTCTCCCTTCCCCTCCGTCCTCCCTCCCTCCGGCTACAATGGCACGGCAACCATCAGCAGTCATCGGGGGTGCCAAAGCGAGCCGTGGCGCATCTCGGGTTGTCGATTCCGCGTCCTCCTCTCCTTGCCGACGGCTGTCTTTGCGGAAGTGATGGATGATCGCAGCTTCCTCCACCTCATTAGCCGACGTGGAAGCGCCGACGTTTTCCTTGATGAATTGGTGGTGTTGCGGGAGGAAGGCCTTCCCGTTCTTGAGGAGGGGGACGCTCGTCCCGGAAGAGAAAGACGGAAAGACGCTCACCCGCCTGATCCTCGACAGTCTCCTCCCACCACTCCCTGTCCACCTCCTGGAGTTGCCCACTAGGTGCAGGCGTCATCTCCTCGAACCTCTATCCTCTTTCCAGCTCTAGATCTTTCAGATGGATTTTCCCTTCTCGATAACCGCATCTCCATCGCTTTTTTCTCTTCGCTCAAGGCGTTCTTGCAGCTGTTCAAGAAGAATCTGCTGCTGCTGCTTCCCACGCTGATATTCCTTCCGTTCCCCACGACGCTTCCGTGGTCCGTTTCCCCGGCGCACCTGTTGCTGCAGTTGGTCTTCTACCCTCCTCCTTCCCCCTTCTACCCTTGCTTCCAGTGTTGTCCTTCAACCCTCCTTGCATGACTTCGCTCTTTTGGGAATAATTCTCCAGATGGGACCCTTTCTTGTACTTCTTGATGCCTCCCGGACTGCTCCTTGGCAACCGGAAGTTTAATGTGCGTTCGGAGTATCCTTCCATGCTCTGGTTCTTGAGCTCCCGCATCCTGATATATTCCTTCAAGCTGGGGATAAAGCTTCGGCGCTTCCATGTCGGCTAATGAGGTGGAGGAAGCTGCGATCATCCATCACTTCCGCAAAGACAGCCGTCGGCAAGGAGAGGAGGACGCGGAATCGACAACCCGAGATGCGCCACGGCTCGCTTTGGCACCCCCGATGACTGCTGATGGTTGCCGTGCCTTCGCAGCCGGAAGGAGAGCTGCTCAGCTTCCCTTCAAACACTCTCCGTCTCTTATGGTGCTTGTTGTTGTTGTTGGTCCGGTTTTTCTTGCATCCATCATTGCCGCACCTCAATTTGGTCTTCCAGCGACGGCTTTTGCTTTTCTGGTGATCTCGTTCTTGTCGTTCGAGTCCCTTATCCAGCTTTCTTCTCTGGTTTCAGTTCTTTGGCTTCTCATTTCGTTGTAATTGGTCCTGTGTTCATCTGCCCAGACCGACGTTCCCCTCCGTCTTCCCGCAAGTTTCTCTTCCGGTGCTCACTGCCGACTCCAGCGCTACGTCTTCAGTTGAGCCCTTTTGGCGTGCCTTGTGCTTCCAGGTGGCTGCTTGTTGTTCCTCACCCGGTCTTTGAAATTTCTGCTTTTGCTCTTCGGATCCTCCCTCGAAGATAGCCTCTACCACTCCCTCAACCATTCGAAAGAATCATAGCATGACCTCGAGGAGCATTCTCTCTACAGTCAGGGACCTTTTTCTACCAGCGGTCGCTGGAAACCTGTTGACCGCGCACATTAGTTAGTTGCATCCGCGGAGGATGGGTTTTCGAGAGCGAGGAAGCAGATGGCTAAGAAACGCTGTGACTGCACGGTTGGTGGTCACCTGATCTCGCGAGCCCTTCCAACTCTCAGAGAACCTCTAGTGTGCATCTTCATTTGCAGTGGACCGGAGCGCTGATTCCAGCAGCTTCCGGCACTGCAGTCTCGAGGATGTATCGTCCAGGAAAACGAACAAAACGCGCGCCAGCAGAAGAGTGAAAGGCGACCCGAGCTGGATGTCGGAAAAGAGCGGGAGGAGCACGAGGGACCTGGGTCCACGTCGCGTCTCCCACATCTCCGAAGCCAGCCGGAAGCGCGCTACGGCCAAGGAGCAATCCCCAGGAACAAATCGGGACTTGAGGGAATTGCGATTGCAGCCGAGGACTGAGTTACTGCCCCGCCATGAGTCGAAGCAGTATCCCAGCGGAGGAAGGAAATCCAGATGGGATTTCCAGTCAGTCGAAAACGTAGCCAAGGATCTCGAGGAGAGAACAAAGGGTGCCACATCTTACTGCTACAGCCACCGACCCGACTGATGGGTGAAACAGGTCACACGACGAGGGGTGTTTCCAGTTATGCACGAGCACGTGCGCACCTCCACCCCAGCTGGGGTGGAGGTGAGCAGCCATCCAGAGCAGCGGAGCGCACCATCCCTGAGCCTCCATCGAACGGCACGCGGACCGGGCGGAGGCGCCGCCACGCGCAGGACCGCGTCGCGCTCACATCTCCCCCTCGCCGGTGAGGCGTTATCCACAAGATCTCCTCTTCCTTCGGAGAAGACTGCGATCTACAAGGGGCTGCCCCGTCACCACAGATGGCCCAGCACATCATTCAAACGAATGCCACGGGAGCGCTGGATGCTGCAACATCTTCCTGATGTACCCCTCCTGCCGCCATGGAAGGTTCGATTCTTCCAGCAAGCATCGCTCCCTACTTGCCGGCACTCGACGAAAACTCAGGAGTGCCATATTGGGACGGAGACCCCTTTGAATGAGAAGCGAAGACTCAGGCATTAACTTTATTTGTTTCGCTTCTCCTTCCAGAGGCGTCAGGGGACGTTCGAAGGAAGAGGCGATTCCAGTACGAAGCCCGGACACTACAACGGTAGTCGGATTTCCAGCGTTGGTGTTCTACAAGTGATGTTCCAGAGGGAACGAACAACGACCAGCCTTCTTCACCTTCGCCGCTTCCATCTCCACCCGCCAAACACCTTTCTCCGATACTTTTGCCGCCTCTACCACCACTCGTCAGCCACGTTTGCCCACCACCTTCTCCGTCTCCACCTCCACCCTCCAACCAATTTTGTACGTCGGCGATCTTTGCAGACTCCACCTCCGCCCGCCAGCCACCTTTCTCCATCACCTCTCCCGTCTCCACCTTCACCTCCCAGTCACGTTTGTCCTCCACCTCCCAGCCAAAAGTGACGGACGTTTCTCAGTCACTTTTTCCGCCTCCAGCTCCACCCACCAGCCACTTTTCTCCGCCGCATCCATCTCCATTCGTCAGCCACGTTTGTTCACCACCTTCTCCGTCTCCACCTTCACCCGTCAGCCGCCCACCTTCGCCGTCTGCTTGATTCCCTCTCCCCGTTCCGCCCCCCTTCCGAGAGTCCCAGGATGTCCGGCCCCCCCAGGAAGGCACTCTGCAGTGGCGTTCGTCGGAGCGCGCCGCTTTCTGCCCGCGCCTTCGGCGACCGCGCAAAAATCGATGCTGGCCCAATGGCTGGCGCTGAGTGGGGTCATCGCCCGTGGCCGAGGCGACCAGCGGAGGACGCCGCCCCGATGCCGCTCGCGGAAGCGCGCGACATCGGCCCCCGCGAGAGACCTCCCCGTCGACGCGAAGCGCCGGATGCGCACCCGCGCCCTTCCAACGGCACGGCAACCCCTTCACCGCGGGTGAAGGTGGAGCTCCGGGAAGGGGTCGGTCGGTGGGAGGCGGCAAATCGCGTTGACCACCGGATGCGGAGGGGGAGGGCGTGGCTGGAGGACCCCTTCCACGCGCCCCCTGTACCTCCCCAGCGGGGCACCGCTCGCCTCACCGGGAGCCCAAGCGGGAGGCGCGCGAGAGTCCGCACGCGGGGAGCCCGGGGTCTTGGCCGGCGAGCGGGAGATGCGCGCGCGACGCGGTCCTGCGCGTGGCGGCGCCTCCGCCCGGTCCGCGTGCCGTTCGATGGAGGCGCAGCGATGTCGCTCTGGACTGGAGGCGCATGTGTGGCTGCCCGAAGTTCGACCCCCGATCGGGATCCTGGTCCGGCCTTCCCCGAAAGCACATCCTTCGCTTACCCTGGAAGACTCCTGTCTCCCCGCTGTCCAAATGCCGCTGAGGTCAGCGCCAGTTCTGTTGAATTTCTCGTGTACGCATTCCTGAAGGGGATGCTCATTAGTCCTTGGTGCATGCGGTTTCTTCTTTACCAACGCCCTCGTTGCTGTTCGAGAGACCTTCCGTGCTGCCACAGCCGGCAGGTTGCGCCGTCTAAAGCGCCTGCCTGCGGGAGAATCACTAGCTGCGTCTGGTGAATTCGGGAGGCCGTGACCTCATCGCTCGGTCTCCCTTCTGGTTCCTTGTCGCTTCCTCAAGTGTCTGCTCCCGAGTTGTGGGTGGGACATGTCTACCTCTATTCTCGGTGCCGATTGGATCCTGCCGCAAGACCACCGGACCAGGGGTCCGGACTGTGCCCGGTGTGGCAAACGAGAAGCCACACCTGTAGCTCGAGCGTGCTGCCTTCAGGGGTGCGTGGGAATGTTTCGCCGCGGTCCTGAAATCCTCCTAATGGACGACTTGGAAAGGAGGTCCTGAGACGCTTCTCTACGAGTGGCGCAACGTCGCCAGCGACGGAGAGAAGCTGCAGCGAGGGAGGCACGCTGTTTCCTTCGCGAGAATCGCGAAAAGACGGCCATGCCTCACAGACGTCACACGGACTGCTGAAGAATCAGTTCGCCACCTTAGGAGGGGAAAGGGGTCTCGTAAAGCTCTTTGATACTGCCCACGCCGCTGGGTCGTGCTTCCCTTGAAAGTTTGACCCCTTACCAGTTGTATTTATGTTGCTGATAAACGTTCTGGAGCGACCGGGATTCAAAGAATAGGGAATGCAACCATCCAAAGTACATTCTCGATGGGACAAGCGCTGCCTCGGGTTGACCACCGCTGTTCCAGCCCGCACCCTTTCGTCCGGCCTACGGAGTCTTGGACCAACACTGCTTTCCTCCCAGCTTTTCTTTTTTCGTTCGCCACCTCACGAGAGCTCGCCAAGCTCTTCGACGCTGTCCACACCTCCCAGTGGTGCGTGCGCGTGACTCTTCAAGTTATAGGGAGGGGGGAAACCTCAGAAGGGAACCGCCCTGTCACTCCAGGAAGGCTCCAGGGGAAGCATTCCGTGCTCCTCTTGAGCTTGGTGGGTAACCCCGAAGAAGACCTCTTCCTTGTTCTTCCCTCCGAAAGGACTTAGGTATCCGTTCTGAATTTTCTCCAGAGGAAACCTGGCAATGAAGCCGGCCTCTTTTTCCCTTCTTCCTCCTCCCCTCCGAAGAACCCCCGAGCCACCCCATTTTGTCCATTTTTCCCCATCCGGAGGCACCCTGGAACGACTCCTCATCGTCCTGGGAAGGACCCGAGGGTCGACTCAATCCCGGCGTCGCAGATGATATTCCATTATGGTGCCACACCCGAGCTGGCCAACCGGAGCCATCCTTCGCGGTGAAAGACACTCGAAACCCACTACACCTCTGTTTGCGTCGTCGATCCTTCTTCGGGTGGTATTTGAACAGCGACGCCTGGCGCCACCACGCCCTCCAGCGCGGTAGAAGGAACTTGCCTGCATCCCCCACAGGGCTCTGAGAACGTGCCAGGATAGTTTCCGTTATTCGTTCGCTTGCCCCTCCTCTGAATCATCCCTCCCCAATCTTCTCCAAAACAACCTTTTTGTGTTTTATTCTCTTTTTTGTTTACTGCCACCCACTTGGTTTTCCCTCTGCGGACCCCTCCGGGCGAGCTGCTCGCGAACGGAATGCATCCCGGACTTGCTCCGACGTATTGGGTTTGAAATCCTGCTACGGAGGAATGGCTTCTATTTGTATTGACTATGTAAGTGTAGGTATATTTTTTTTGACAATAAACGCTTCGGGGCGGCCGGGTGAAAGCTTCCTTTTCCCTGAGTCTTTGCCCCGGCCCGTACACCGATGACTGGCTTGCTGGGATCCCGGGATCGCCAGCGCAGCAAACGTCCTGTGTGTTCCTGAAATTCTCCGAGAGCATTCAGAGGAACATGGAGGCGAGGGGGAACGTGGGTTTGAAGTACACCAGCCTGGCCCCAACGAAGCGACAGTGCGACCTCGGGAGGTCTCGCAGGTCGAAGAGCATGGGCTGTGGGCATGGATGGCGCTGCGTGAGGCCACATCACGTGATTAAGATGTGACGATTCTCCTGCCCCCTTCCTCTGGCTCCCTTTTTTCTTCTCCGCCTCCCGGAACCGAGAGGGAAGGCGGTCTGGATTGGGACTGGGTCGCACGCAGTCCGAGAGAATGATTCGACCTTGCGGCTGCGCGGTGTGCACTTGTTCTACCCTCCCACCCCATCAGTTGCATCCACCCATTGGCATAGGCACTCCGGGTAATGGTGGTCGCAACTGGCAAGTGCGGCGGGTGCTGTGGCTGGTGCCAAGCGAAGTTGGCTCCTGGATCTTCCTCTGTTCGGAGAAGGTTCTGCTTAGCCTTCGCTGCTGCATCGGCTTTCGACCAGTGAACAACAAGGAAAAGAGGGGGGGGAGACCGTATGGAGGAAAATCCGAGTTCTGGAGCGCCACTGGGACTTCCTGGACGCTGGAGAGGTCGCTCGTGCACCCACCATCTCCGCAGACTCGTCACTTCTCCCTCCCTCCTTCCCTCCCTCTTTCAGGTAGACTTGGGGGTCCCCAGCTCCCGCTTCATCAGAATTCACTCGTGCGGCCGTTGGGGTGCGTGACATCGGAACCCGGCGGGCTCGAAACCCCGCAGGCCTTCGCCCTTGAGTGCGCTCGCCGTGGCGGCTGCTCGTTTCCAGTAGCAACGTCTCCTGATGTGCATCCAGCGCTGGTGCCGGAGATGGGCTCCGGAAGGCAAGCCGCTCGGCTGGCCAGTGGTAGGCACTCTGCGAATGTGCTCATTCGTCTAGAGAGCCATGCAGCATCCCATCCAGTTGCTCCACCTCGTTGCGAGACCGTGAAAGCGACCTTCTGACAGGAGGGAGGTTCGGGAGAAGTTATGGCCTTCCCGGATCCTTTCCTACGAAGACGGGAGCGATGGCCCTACACTGCATGGCTTCCTACGGGCCCCTACTCCCCCCTCTTGAGTGACTCCTCCTCTTTCTGCTCTTTCGGAGTCCTCCGTAGCGCCCTGCGGAGCGGTTGGGGAATGCTTTCGCGGGCAGACGCGCTTCACCCCACAGTCACCCGAAAGGAGCTGCTGCACCGCCGCGTCACGCTGGGCGGGACCTCCTCCCCTTCCTGCCCGTCCGCCTAACCGGACCATGAGTGGATCACCGGCACGCGTGTCGGAGGCTCACCAGCAAAGGTGGAAAAGCCACGGTATAGGGTCACTTCGCCACCCTTCATCCCGAGCTAGGTGGCGAGGTGAACCCATCCTCAACCACATGGAACGAAAAGGGACGCCGCTTGCATCGCTCCACACAAGTTCCAAGATTGACTGACGATCCCGTCCCTCCCTTCCCTGGTCCTTACTTGTTTTCCCTTCTCCTCGATCAACACGAATTTTCACGCACCAACCTGCGAGCCGTTGGTCCAGCCTTCCCTCCCTAGTTCCCGTTGGAAAGGTCCCGTCAGTCGTGCGTTCATCATTTGGAACATCGAACGGTAGCCGACATCTGCCGCTTGGAACACGGGATGAAGAGCGGTGGGGGACCACAGCCAAGTTCGGGGAACAATCTGCTGCCTCCCTCCGGCATCAGATAGGTTTGTCCTTCGGCAAAGGTCAATGGGACCCTCCCTCATTCTCCTCGCCAAAGGAAGGAGCGATCGCGAACTTCGTGGAAATTCATGACCCGGTCATTCAGGAACGTCGACTCCGAATAACGAACGGGTTGGGCACGCGGTTCCCTAGGGAAAACGAAAGAAAGGCCAAGGAGGGAGAGTGGGCCTCCGCGTAGGTTGGCCGCTCTGAAAGTCCGAAACGGCTGGGGGGAGGCAATAAATGAATAAAGGGTTGAAGTGTGGGGCTGGACAAGCGTCTTTGGCTCTGGCCGTCCTCATGATGGCAGCAGCTGAGCCATCACGGAGCGATCTCCCTGAGCGCCACCATATCCAGCGCATGGCGGACTGCGACGATGGAGACAATGCAACCGCCGCCCTTCGTCGCCATCTCCGTGCCATCCGCGAGTCCGCCGCGCCCAGAGAAGAGTCGTCGATGCAGGTCGCGGGCGGTGTCCTTCCAGTGTGGGAACGCCTCCGTCGCAGTTCCCGGGAGACCAGGGCAGCTCAGCAGCCACAGGCAAGTTTGAAGGATGCGACTCCCCCGGGAGACGAGGCGGCGCCGGCATCCAAAACCCTGTGCAAGAGGAGCACCTCCTGGTGCTTCCGTCGCAAGCGGACAGCGAGCGCTCAGAGCCCGCGGCTGCAGGGAGGGCGACCCTTTTTACCTTCCCTGTCACATCGGGTGGAACAGGTTACTGGTGTCGGTCTCACCCATTCGCTACCTCAGTAACCAGGCTGGCTCCCGTTGGAATGGACGTGGTTGGAGTACTTATCCAACCATAATCTCTGTAAAATTTTATTTTTACATTAAATAAATGCCCCGGAGGACCCGGGTGGACAACTGTACGCCGAGAAGAGGTCGGCGCGTCAATCTTGGACTTTTTCGGTGGCCGAATGAACGTAGGGGCGCCTCTCCGATGTGGACCACGAGCCCGTGGGCGGTGGGGCGTAAGGTCCTGCCAAGGAATCGCCCTGTTTTCGTCCCCCCCTGTCTTAGGTCACTATTGATCAACTTTCAGCTTTTTTCTGGTGTCCAGGGAAAAGGCGGGTGATATGTGTCATCAAAGAAGGACAAGCGCTGCTGCTCCTGCCTCCACCCTTTCACTCCAGAAGTGGATCTCCATCACAGACGAACAGCATTGGTGTTGCGAATGCTGAGCTTCCTCCCGTTGTTCCTGCAGATACGTCCGTGTTCTTGTGGTGCGTTAGGGAGCATTTTAAGAAGTGTTCTCAGAAGCTGGCGCGGAGCTCAGAACCGACCTCCTCCTTGAGTGCAGGAGGAACGAGGTGCGTCTGCAAGAGTCATGATGACGTCACGCGTTTTCAGCGACCTGCCTGCATCGGATGCCTCCCAAGGACACTACCCGCGTTGGCGGCCGTCTGGCTGCGCTCTCTGCTCTTGCTGCCAAGGTCCTGGGTTCAAATCCCGCCTGGGAGGGAGGGTCAAACTCTCGAGAACAGGAGTGAGCTGTGGGTTTCAATTCTTCCCCGCAGGATGAAGCTGATTGGCGTATGGGCTCCGGGTGCGGCACTGGTGAAAGCCCGAAAACTCCAGATGCTACCGTTGAGTTGGCCGGGATAGTAAGTTGATGATCCTCTGGGGCTGTTCCAGGAATCAAGGAGCCCTTCGGGGTTCCCTTCCGATCGTGAACCTCGAGTCGTTCTCCTCCTCAAGAGGGGGGGGGAACCCTCCATCGTGTTCTATGGGACTGGGTTGATACCCCTTTCTAGGGGTCGCCTCTCCAGAGTGTAAGGAGCGCGCTGCTCTCTTCGGGGAGCGCCCTTCAGAGAAATTGGAAAGCGTCTTTTTGGGGATTCTCTTCAGAGGAGGGAGTAAGGAGCTAATCATTCTTTCGGGACGATTCCTTCGGAGAGGAAATTCCAGGAGAGGTTCCTTTCCGGGTTCCCTTCGGTGAAGAAAACCAAAAGAGAAAAAGGGACGCTGCTCCTCCTGAGGTGGTCTTTGTGTGAGCTCTACGCAGAGCCAGCAATCTCTGAGGAGTTGTGAAAGAAGCATCTGGCAAGAAACTGATGGATCGAAGAGCCAGAGGCGGCAGCGAAATTCCTAACGGTGGGTGGAAGAAGCAAAAGTAGGCGATCTTTGCCAAGTGTCTTGTCCTCTCATCACCCCCCTCGAGACATGCGAACTGTTCTCTGATTAAGGGAAGATTGCAGAAGACTGGCAGTTCCAATGAAGGACGTGAGCCTTCGGCAGGGGATAAATTCAGCCGGAAAAGAGAACCATTGTATCCTGTTTCCCTGGAAACTGCGGTAAACCTGAATTCATTTGAGTGCTCCGGAGGAAAGAAGATCCGGAAAATTCGGAGGCTGCGTGTGGACCAGCTTGTGCAAGGGAAGGAGACGCGGAACCGAAGCTGCGAGCTCCAGAGTCCTGCCAGGAAGCTGCTGAGCACGGCATCTCGAACGTACACTGCGGGCATCGAGTACGAGGAGTGCGGTGTGACCTCAGAAGATGCAAGGCTGCAAACCCACTCTCCAGGACCAGGCAGGATGAAGGTGCCAATCTCAGGTCCTGGAACCTCGACGTGGTCCAGGGAGTGCATCAGTTTCATCCGTTCTAGGTGCTTCTTGAGCTGACAACGGAAGTGAAATATCACCCACTCCTCATTACCCGGAAATTGGCTGAAAAGATCGCATTGGGGGAGAGCATGGTACGAGGAGAGGTCCAGATGCCGTGGTGAGGGTTCCCGGACGCTGGGTGAGTGACGGCACTCGAGAGTGGCTGCTAACTAGGGCGCACAAGGAAAAGCGAGATCAAAGATCCGGCAGCGGAGGCTATGCACCCCATGAAACCCTGCAAAGGTTAGCGGCGATGCAAAAATGTATAGGGAAACCTGCGGATCAGGCAAACAAGGTCGCCTCCGGCGGGAATGAGAGCTCGGGCGAAAAGCGGCTTGAAACCTGTAAAAAAAAAAATTTCCAGCAAGGAATGATGGACCCATTTGTTATTCTGACCGAGAAGGAGAAAGGCATGTGAAGAGATTTCTAGACGAGGGGAGTACGGATGAAGTGGCCCTGGGGAGCTGGACGAAGAAAAAGTCCCTATGCAAAAAAAAAAAAAATACTTGGCGGAAGGGGGGCAAGTAAGGAAATGGACCCCTCAAGGAAATACTTCAGTTTGGTTCCACCTGGCTGAGAGAGGTCACCAAACTCTTCTGTTAGTTGCTTTGGAAGATGATGTCCACATGCTGTAGGCAATACTCTTGAAGGAGAATAGGAGCCTTCTTTTCTCCCTGTAACTCTTCTTTGTCTTCCTTGAAAGAAGAATAGGAATGTGATTCGTTGGCAAGGTGGAAAGTGACGAGGCGACCTTAATCGTTGTGATTTCGTAAGCAGGTGGGATGCGCAAGTGCTTCTCAAAGTTCATGGCGATTAATTTAATGTGCTAGTCATCGGATAGGTGGCGTGTCAGATAGTCGGCTGAACGGATCTTTTAGTAAATAGGAAATGACACGTTGCAGGAAGCGTCAGGTTGGCTCTGCAGCATCTTCCTGGTTCAGAGAACCTGGGATCAGCGGGTGGCTCCTTCAAGACGTGCCTTGGTCGCGAGCTCCGCACGACCTTCGTCCGTCGGCGGACATCCTTCTCACCTCCCGTTGCATCTTCTGGGCTGTAGGCGGCCTATCGTACGAAGTCCCTACCCCTCGTTTTCATGGCGTCTATGTGGGCGCGGACAGGTAGAAGGGAGGGGGGGAGAGTGGCACGACTCCTCTCGGCTGAGATACTTCGAGACAGCACAAGTGAATTTCAGTTGCGAGTGGTCCGATCTGTGTTGCCATCCATCTGGTGGGAATGCATTGGATTGTCATCCTTGTGCGCCGGAGCGTTTATTTAATGTATTTATAAAATAAACATTTACAATGCGTTGGTTGGATCGGTGGTCCAACCACGTCCGTTTTACCGGGAGCCTGCCAGGATACCGGTGCTCCGACCGGTGAAGTCCGCCACATCAACAAAAGGGGGAGGAGATAAAAAGGAAAAGAATAAGAATAAATAGACAAATTTGGGATGGGGAGGTGCAGGAAAGGGTCACGTCCTGCTGAGGGTGGTCCTCTGCATCCTTTCGAGGATGCCGGCAAGCTCTTGCTGCATGCTATCCCTTCAGGTGGGGCCATATCGTTGCCATCCTCACGAAGCGGATGGCAACGTGGATGTGGCACCCCTGTCGCTCGGTCCTCCTCTTGCGTCGCTCCAGACAGAGACGATCCCGCGTAGGCAGCAGGGTGCTGCTAGCGAGGATGCTGGCCGGAGAACGTCGCGTAGGAGGAGGGATCGTAAAGCGTGCCTGGAGTCGCCACCGGGGGTTGCTTGGGTCGCAGCGAAGCGTTTCCGGAGGCGCCAGAGGGCGTAACGATCCACGAGCAGGTTCGGGAGGGACTCGCGCTGCCCGCACCCGGCGCAGTTTGGGCTCACCCCGACCGCCCGTGTCCAACGATGCCAGCGGGCGTTGCACGGGAGGCTCCAGTGCAGCGGCAGCAGCGTCAAATCCCTCCACTTCAAGGGGAGAGCGTGTCTGTCCAAAAGCACTGGGGATCACTGCAGGTCATCCTCTGGAACATCCACAGCAGGTCGTCCCAGAGCAAAAGTCCACCAGGTGGGGCACTTGGGACCGCAGCATCTGTATGCAGGCCCGTCGTCCAATCACCCGGTCCTCTTCTCCTGCCAGAGATTTCCATACTGAACTCCCATCTTTGCCGGAAGGCTGCTGCCCATATGTTCACTCGGGGAGGGCGGCGCTGCCGGTGAGGGAGCTTCTTTCTGCCCACGCACTCTTCATAGGTTGTTCCAGGATCTCCCGGAGAGAGCAGTTGTTATGGGAACAGCTCAGCAAACGCTGTGCTTGTTCCCGCGCATCGCTCGTTTGCTTCGCCCACGTGCAAACGGTTTCCTGTAAGCAAGCACTAGTCTTCGGGGGGCGGCACGAGATCCAGCTGATATTCATCCTGTTATCATCCTCCGAAGCTGCAGTCGCAGTGAGAGATGTTGAGGCGACGGCATGCAAGGAAGGATAAGAGTCCCACGCTGCTTGTGGCATGCTGGACGAGGAGGCGTGCAGAGGCTAACCAAGTGGTGCTCCACATCTTCGCCACGAGGGCAAGCGTTTGGAACTGGAGCTGGAGCTTCATCCGCTCCAGAGTCAGGATGCCGAGTCCTCCGTCCCGACGCGGAGCACAGAATTCCCTCAGTCGGACTCGGTGTCTCCTCATGCTCCAAAGGGCGATTCTAAGACTTTCGTCCGCTTTCTGATGTGTTCCTGCAGGGGGCAAAGGAGGGAGACCACGAAGGTGTTCCGCACCGCGGCCCATTCCGGCGGGTAAAACCAGTCTCCTTGGAAACAGGTTTTCGCCGAGCGCCTGCTCTGCTTTCTGGAGACGTGGTGGCACTTTGTTTGGAGGGAACGTGTTGGAGGGCAGGGAGCAGAGCCATCCGCGTGCTTGAGACGTGAGCCTGAAAACAACTCTCGAAAGCTGACTGGAGGCGGAAGAGGAGAAGGGATGTGGAATGAGCGAGCAGACTCCCTCAGGCGACACAGAATCCAGCTCCAGGAAAACCATGGAGTTGGACCAGGGACTTCGAAAAGGCTCTACGAGCGCACTTTGCGTTTTTTTCCCCCTCTCTGTTGAGCATTGGATGTCCAATACCAGAAACCGGCGGACGACGTCTGGAATGGAACTCACCTGTATGTGTGGAAACCCCTGTGGGACCGTCGAAGAGCGCGAGTTGAAGAGAGCGAGCCGTGGCATTTGTGGTCGCGAATCCCCGGAAGCGTGCGACGGACGGGGTTTCTTCCGGGATGGGAAGCTGCTCGCAGAACCGCGGAACGCACACGCGTGAAGAAATCCTCACTCCGTGGTAGCTGGACGCGGGCGGTGACCGACAGAGCGCTGCGTTGCCAGAGGTGGGAGCGGAGACTCCAAGAAAGGCAAGCGGGAGAATTGGACTCAGATCCTGCAACGGATTCTATCCAGAATGAGGATACGGGAACATCCCACTGTATGCGGCAGTATGGGGGGGGGGACAGCATCGAGGCGGCAGTACCGGGAGTGTGGAACATGGCAGAGCGGCCGTTCTTTTGGACAGTACCGTGGTACAGAGCGGATCCGCCCGAAAGTTCCGAGGAGAAGAAGGAGACTCTCCCACATAGATGAAGAGCTGAGAAAGGGTAGAACTGGGATTGCACGCGTCCTGAGGTTCACCATTGCCCTCCCCGTGAGGTAACACGTACATACCTTTCATCTATTTATTCACTGCCTCTTTTCCGCGCATCGAGGGCATCCCGAGAGACGCTGCATCAGAACGGCTTCTGACCGTCCATGGATCCCTCAAAGGTCCTTCTCCTCCCCAATTTCACGCATATTGCTCACAAAACGTCCTGGAGAGGCCGGGATTCAAAGAATAGGGAATGCAACCATCCAAAGTACATTCTCGATGGGACAAGCGCTGCCTCAGGTTGACCACCGCTGTTCCAGCCCACACCCTTTCGTCCGGCCTACGGAGTCTTGGACCAACACTGCTTTCCTCCCAGCTTTTCTTTTTTCGTTCGCCACCTCACGAGAGCTCGCCAAGCTCTTCGACGCTGTCCACACCTCCCAGTGGTGCGTGCGCGTGACTCTTCAAGTTATAGGGAGGGGGGAAACCTCAGAAGGATACCGCCCTGTCACTCCAGGAAGGCTCCAGGGGAAGCATTCCGTGCTCCTCTTGAGCTTGGTGGGTAACCCCGAAGAAGACCTCTTCCTCGTTCTCTCCGGAAGGACTCCCCGGAAAGGGTCCGTTCTGGAATTTCTTCTCCAGAGGGAACCCGCAATGGAAGGGCCTCTTTTTTCCTCTTCCTCCTCCTCCTCTGAAGAGAACCCCGAAGGCACTCGATGGAAGGTCCATTTTTTCCCATCCGGAGGGGCACCCTGAACGACTCCTTAATGTCCTGGAAGGACCCGGAGGGTCGACTTCCGATCCCGGTCAGTCAAGGGGAGCATTCCCCTTCTCATGGTGCCACACCCGAGCTGGCCAACCAGAGCCATCCTTCGTGGTGAAAGGCACTCGAAACCCACTACACCCCCCTCCCCTGTTTGCGGCGTCGATCCTTCTTCGGGAGGGATCTGAACACGAGACGCCTGGCGCCACTACGCGCGAAGACCGCAGCTGCACGGCCTTCCACGCGGACCGCGTGGCTACGTTCTGCGTTGGACCAAGACCGCTGGCGTGACGTTCGGGGCTGTGCAGGTCAGAGGGCCGCTTGCCTCGTTTGGTGTTTCCATTTCCAGATGCTTCATACAACTGCCCAGTGGAAGTTAGGCTGTTCATCTTGGCCGCTGGCCCAAGGCGTGCGTCCCTGGTAAATGTCTAATGTTGGACATTGTAGCCTCTTCGGCACCTCTCTCTGTGTGCGAGGCTGCCTAGGGAGCCCTCCGTCCTCCTTCGGGTTCCGGGTCTCCGGGCGTGCCACCACTAGTGCTCTTGCCAAAGCCGACACTTTCTTGACAGCGAGCAGGAGAACCGGTTCGTCTCTTTTCTCCGCCTCCCTCCCTCCAGCGCGGTGGCTGCGTTTTCACGTGGACCGGCGACATCGACCACAGTGGTTCGGCTTCTCTCTTGGATTGAAGTTTCTAAGCCGCCTCTGGGAATTGGTTGGTTCGAGGCCTCCAGCTTCCCATTTCCCATGGAATGAGAAGAGACCAACAGCAGTGCGCCCATCACCTCCGGTGGCCTGGGCGTGCCAGTCGCCTCCGCTCGCTGTGGGGCTCCGGGTGGAAGAAGACGCGTGCCGGGGGACGCTTGCAAGGCTTGTCACGGAATTGGGATCCGGCATCGGAAGGGGGGCATGGCGGCTCCCTCGAAACTCAAGAGAGCTGCTCGTCCGACGCCGTGGCGGGCCGGTCGTGCGGCCACACGCGGGAAGGCGCACAGTGTGACCTCGCCGCAGTTCTCTCGAAGATGCGTGTGCTTTGGGAGCGGGTTCTGACACGCAGCTCGGTGGCCAGGAGGAAAACGCGCGCTCGGTAGAGGAGGAATTCACACACACACACACATATGTGTGAACAAGGCTTATAGGTGTGATGGAGAGCCGTGGAGCCAATGTTCATCGTCCCCGGAAGTGCGTGTGCGTGCGGGTGGAGCAGGTACAAAACAGCGCTGCCCCACCCTCTGGCGGCTCGGCTGCTCAGGTCCGGTGGATCCCGCATCCCGCTTTTGCAGGATGTTGGACGGCACACCATCGACTTGCTGGGCTGGTCCAAGGTCGCTGCGGGCGCCCTCACGCCGTGGCGATTCTGGCTGGCGACGGGGAGCTTTCTTGAGCGGCGGTGCTTTCCCACAGCGCCCTCGACCTGGCCTGGCAACGGAGTGTGCAAAAGAGGAGAGCGCGCCGTTTTCCCTCGCGGGAGAACTCGTCGGTCTTCTGGCACCGGAGGGAGTGGCACCCATGGCCTTTCCTTCGAAGAGCTGCGGTTTTCGCCACCGTGCCAAGCGTGTTCGCTTCAACAGTTCCTATATTCGGATATTTGTGTATTTAAACAGCATTGCCGTCCTCAGGAGGCGGCTCGAGTGCGTAGTGTTTGCTCACCCTCGCTTGGAGCAGAGAATCCAGAATATGCCGCCCCTGTTGTGTTTGATGTTGCACGACTCCATCACAGTTTTTCGAGAGCCTCTCTGAAGCGTTCTGGAATGTTCGAGGAAAAATGCAAAGACTCACTATCTCCCTATCAACGAAGGGTATCTAAGTGATTTTGGGAGTCCTGATAGGGTCTTGGGGTCTCCCAAAGTGCCTTATGGTGGTCTCGAGAAGGCCAACTATTATGGAACAGCGTGCTGCTTCCCCAGGATCTCCTCGGGGTGTCCTTCTATTCTCTAAAACCGATACAAAAACAAGATATGAGGAGGGTCCAACGCAAATTGCTGTGGAGCGACTGCAGGCCTTGAGTGAAACTGAAACTCGTGTGTGCCGCCCGAGGGATGAAGGTGGTTCCAGAATGAAATTGACTGACCGGGCAATCAGGCCACGGATGCTCGGTAGCTCCTGGAAACCACGGAGAAATGGGACGAGTGACCTTAAGATGCATACAAGTGATGCATGATGCATGATGCTTACCCTGGAAGCCGTGGACAAGTGGGGTTCGGTCGATCTGGGAAAGAGGCAGCTGGCAGGCATCCAACGGCTGAAAACAGTTGCGCCCAGAGGCAAGGAGGTTCGGAACGAAGGATCTGGTGATCCATCCAGAAGACCACATCTGAAGATAGTACAGTGAAAAGAGTTCTCCACGAGTGGAAATACGGTGCTGGCGTTCCCATGCATGACGAACAGGAGAGGTAGTGAACTCTGGAAAGGAGACAGCTGGCAGAAGATCCTGGAAGCCAACTGGAGAGATGGCATTTGAAGATGGAACTCGGCGGAGGCGGCTCAGTTTCCTGACGACGCTGGTGGGCTTCGGAGCAACCGACCCGATGATTGGAAGGACGGACTCACCACCGGATGCTCTAGACGAGCTCCTGCTTCCCTACCACGGAAGTCCCTGGTGCGGCGCTTGAACCCGACGCCTCACAGGGATGGAATGGGACAAAGACCTTCGGGAACGTGAAACCCAGCACTCCACGCTCGCGTGGCGGACGCTGACTCCCAACTAGACGCTGGTCAGACAAAAGACTCCTGCACAAGACCTGACCAACAGGAACCTTAAGTGGAGTCCTTCCAGGGGAGTAAAGTGGTCCCGGCGTACAGCCCCCTGGTAAGGGCAACCGTAGCCTCCTTCCTCACCAGCGTTCGTGGTAGGAAGGAGATGCCTGGGTGGACACCTGGGCACAACCAGCCTAAAATGCCCATGTTCCAGTGGGTGCAAAGCCAGACCAACGCTCTTCCGCTCCCTTCCTGGAATGACGATCCAGAGCGAACAGCCTTCAGAACGGAGCGCCAGGATGCGACATCCAGTGTGAGCTTCCGTGTAAGGTGCGGTGTTGCGCAAGTGTTGCTCAAACACACTTAAAAGTGTGATCGAACATTTGCTGAGTTTTTTTTTTTTTTTTTGCTGTTAGAAGATTGCGGACAGCGGAATCTCTTCGTCTCTTGTCGGATCTGGGGAAAATTTTGCTGGTTGCCCCTGGCAGTGCCTGGAGTGTGCTCCCCATGAAGAGAGATTTCCCATGACATCGGCGTCCAGGAACCGATAAGTATGAGGACCGACGGAGCATCTCCATGATGTTGGGTACCATAGCTCCATTCAGAACGGGACAAGAACATAGAGAGTTTACGAAGATAGCAAGACACGAGGAATCCCTCTGTCCCTTTTGTTGAACGTGGTCCCTTTCTTCAGATCCTCAAGCAGAGGCCGTCCGCGCAGACCCTCAAAGCATTTTTCCAGCTCCTGAGGGACGACGCCGTTGCTAGGGTCATCAGAGGAAACGAAGGCGATCTAGCAAGCGTCTCCGCCGCACTCGCTCGAGGAGATCATCGTGCATCCCGTCAAGTGTTCTTAAACGGGAGGAATTTCCTTAGCCTTCCTTGAGGGAGCATCCCAGAAGAATGAGAACTCCAGGTGCAGGACACGCTCACTGCTCGAACCACGGGCCAGCCGACAAGGACACTGCGATGCCAACCTGAGGGACGAGGAGTCTCGAAAACGGCGAATCAAGGCCAACTAGAAGAGAGCGTTTTGTTATCCGGTAGCGCGGGCAGGGCACGGGGAGCGTTCAAAGGCCTGCGCGCATCTGGAGAGGATGCAAGGTCTTGACAGGACCATTGCGTGAGCCTTCGGAACTCTCGCGTAGGGAGACCGGCGAACCAGTGGGAGGAGAAGGGAGGGGGGGAAACGAGAAGGAAGAAGAAAAAGAATAGCAACGACAACCTGGAAGACGTTGCCGCCAGCAGTCGTCGGGAAACCATCGCTACGGACAGCGAACGCACACCACTTTAATTTCTATGATGCCTTAGAGACGAAAACATTTATGGAATTCAGAAGTTGGCGGGAGCGCGGCTGAGGAATTTCATTTCCAGGAAGAAGCAGATGTGCAGAATGCACCCGGAGCTGCTGCGCTCTGAGAAAGCCCGTAAGAGGCCAGTGGGACGGGGATTTCGCGGCGGGAGAGCAAACTGGAGCGCGGGATGGGAATGGAGACCGAGGGCTTCACCTCAGGAGAAGCTCGCCCCCACTCCTTTTTTAAGCATCGTCCACTCCACCCCCGAGGGTGAGTGTGTGACTCTTCCGATTAGGGGAGGGACAGGGAGTTACCCCTATAGATCCGGGAAACCTACTGAGGGAGGAGTTCGTTCCTCTTCAAGAAGCAGGGAGGTCGAAAGGAAACCGTGAAGGGTGGGGACACCCACAGCCGCCCACTCGAAGAGACGAGAAGTGGCGGCCTTCGTGTGCGGGCGAGCAACACGGAGGCTTCCTGAATTTCTGTCCCGGCAGTGCAAGTCGTGGACTTTCGTCCGAGATCAGGAGCTGGGATGCTTCCAAATGGTCAACGAGGCGGCAGATTCCTGTTGGGTTATTCGCGGTGTCCTCTCGTGCCCTGATCAACACACGATAGACAGGGGAGAAAGGGGGAGAGAAGCAGTTCCCTTCCAGAAGAATGGAGACCTCAATTCTTCTCACTGAGAATAAAAATCCAGTTCTTCCTCTCCAAAGACGGAAAGCGCCCCCGCCATCCTTGGCCAAAGCGATCTGTTGTCGTGGCTCGCATCCACACATCCGGGAGCCGAATTCCAGACGTGCATCCATCAGTGATGCGGAAGAGACAGAGTTGGAGGGATGCAAAGGAGGCAGAGCCGAAGGGACGCCGAAGAAACCATTCCAGAATGTCTTCTCGATCCAGCTCGCCGCTCCGTGTCTCCAAGACCAAGGTTTCAAATCTGGAAATAGGGGACTCGGAGCCGTGAGGATACTCAGATTCTCCCAGCGAGTGAGGTCCGCTAGAAATGCACCACTCCCGGGTTCGTTCCCTCCCGTCTGCTCCAGGTCACGCGGTGATCGAATTTTCCCCCGGCAATTCCGGTAGGAGAGAATAAGCAGATGAGGGAAAAGGAGCTTTTGCAAACATCCTGGTCCGCAACCTATCTGGACTTTTTTGGGAGCTGGTATCGTCCTCGCAGAACGGGCCTGTCCTTCACTTGGGCCGCAGGACGCGTTTTGAAAGGGAACGGGAGGGCGGGTAGCGCTCAGCGGAAGGGCAGAAGGCGCTCGAGGAAGCACTCGAGGAAGCGCGCGGCCCTTGCTGGAGAAAGAATTCCAAGCTCCTGCGACCCCGGAAAGGGGCTCCTATGTGCTCCAAAACTCTGCTTCCCCTTCCCCTTCTCCCTTCCTTTCCCTCCCCCTCTCGAACTATCCTCTGTCCTGCTAGTAGTCGATTCAACAACCTCTGGGCCGACTCTCCCTTGACGTCCGCCTCTCTTCTGCTGTGTCAATATCTCCAGGTAGCCAAGGTCTCCCATCAGCACAACGAAGTGCAGCCACCGCTCCCGAACACGCAAGGACGGTCGGAACACGAAGAGGCAAGACACTACCGGGGGGGAGGGGAGCCTGAAAACCGTAGCAGGACTTTTCAGAGCGGAAGAGGCCACATTCGTCAACCTGGAGAGGTGATTTAGTGGAGGGCTGGATCGCGAACAAAGGGCGGCTGCCGTGCAGAAGAATGGGTTCCTTCCAGGGATGGCGACTGAAATTTCGAAATGCAGCAACCTCATCCCCCGTGTCACCCTTTTCGTGTTTCAGCTAATCAGCGTCTTAAATCGTGCTTCGTAGCCCCTTGCTTTCATCGGAGACTTCGGAATCCCGAAACTCATCGGCGCCAAGCTATAGACGGGAGGCTGCAAGTTCCCGACTGAGATGCTACCAACACCACTGTCCGCTTGCCGCTGTCATAAAATAGTCCTGAAAATTAATTCTAAACAGAAGCTTTCAAATGAGATGTGACATGAATTTTTTTCAGGGGATAAGAGCGATTATTGCAGGAGTACTTTGAACTCTAGAAAGATACAAAGGAAAGGAGAAGAAGAAAAAACATTAATTCATCCACTCCTTCGTCCGCTTCCCTTTATAGAAGGGCAACCCCTACGGGAATGGTATGATAAAGGAGGCATCTGACTAAGATAGTAGCAGTAGGTGAAACCGGTCCATCTTGTTAATTTGCTTCAGGAAATCGAGAAGTACCCCAATGTAATAGTTTCTGACACTGCATGACAGTTTCTAACAATGAGTGACAGGTTCTAACAATGAGTGACAGTTTTTAACAATGTGTGATATTTTCCAACAATGTGTCGTGGTTTCTAACAATATCTGGTAGCTTCTAACAATCAATAATATTACTAGGAATGATCGTTTGTAATAACGGATGATTCTGTGATTTAAAGGATAGAATAAGGAGTAGGGAAATGTTACCATCAGAAGTGACTTAAAAGGAGAAATTAGGAACTCAATAAGTGAGGGTAAGGCGAGAAAGAGGGTTTGCGGCAATTTGGGGGACGTTGAGGATTTTGAAGAAACGAGTTGAACAAGGGTGGATGATTTTTCCATTTCGAGGGAAGTTGGAAAAATTGGACAGTAGGAAGAAGGACGAGAGCTGAGGAGCGACATTTGCGAACATGGTCAAACGAAGAGCAAATGCAATTCTACCACGGCGATTTCGACAACTATTTATGATGACCTTCTTCAGAGAACCCGATACATGCAAACGGTAATAGCTGGTAAAGTCATCAGTGGAGCAAGCAGCAAAAATGTAAAGCAAACAAGAAAAGCTGCAGCCAACGATCCATTAATAACAGTTTCGAATTCGACTGTGAACTCGAGGAATTTCTGAGGACTTTGAAGCTCTGCTTTGCAAACTGAAGGTTCTCATCCTGTGCCTGGCTCATAACGACCGTTTCATCTTCAACACAAATTATCTCACAAAGCGGCAATGAGAAAACCTCCAAACTCTCCCAAATGCAAGAGCACGCTCCTCCGAGTCAGAAAACACCATTTCCTTCTGTGCACTCTTATTAGGAGAAACATCATCGTTTGAAACTGTCGGATACCAGCAGCTGTTCCTCCTCTTCGAAACTCTCGCAGCCAGCGACGAGAGTGCCTCTGGAATGGCATGATTTCTTCGCCAGTTCTCCTGGCTTCGTGAGACTCGGCGGAATGGCCATTCCGCTCTCGCGGGTCGTCAGACGAGAGCGCGGATGCTGGAGTCCCTCGCGTCCGACGCAGAAGACGCAAGAACGACTTCGAAACGAAGCATTTCTTTTCGGTCAGCATCTCGCTTTGTTGTCAGGAAGGATCTTGCGACTGATTAGTACGGAGCAGCATCTCCTCTTCCCCCGAACAAGAAAGGAAACACGTATCCCGGCGTGAGGGATTCCAGGTTCCATCATCTTTCCAAGATCCCAGAAAATCCTAATTATCTGTAGAGTCCGTTTCTTTCTTTTTCCCGACCGATCCTTCTACACTTTCGCACCTTCTTTCGACCGCATTCATTCGATTTCCCTTCCCCTCGGAGGAGGAGAGAGAGAGGGAAAAGGAAAAAATACGCCCCTTGTGGCACCAAAGGTCTGTGTCTATCCCGTTTCGAGTAGAAGAGAAGAATCTTGTTACTCTTCCCTGCATAAGCCTGGATGATTTCTGGACGTGGTGTAATGAATTCCGTGATAGCTTTCAACTCCTCCAGCGGATGTCTTGCAACTTCCGGCATCATCATCCCCCCTGCTTGGAAAACGCAACAGACATTTCACTTGCCTTGCCAGGAGGAAGCGCGGAGGGAATGCAGTCGCGTTCTTAAGAGGGGTTTGTTTGTTTGCTCTCCTTTAATTCCAGGATTTCATTTTTCACCATTCGTTCACTTCTCTCACGCACGTTAGCAAGGGAAAGAAGTAGAAGAAGAAGAAGAAGAAGGAAAGAAAAGAAAAAAAAACAACCAGACGAACGCCAGCTGCATCGGAGCAACGTCTTCGCACATTACGCGGGTCTGCTCTCGAGGAAACGAAACGCCCATAAATGCACGTACGTGTCGCCCCGCTTAAGAGGAACGAACGAGCGCGGCGCGATGGATGCTTTGCGTGCAAGCAGGTTACTCGGAGAACGCCCGAGACGCGGGGGGGGGGGAGAAAAAAGGCCGGAGAGATCCCTCCTTTCCGCGGAAACGCGAGGGCGTTCGACGCGCTGCGAACGCCGCCCGTCGGCCCCCTTCCTGTTCTTCCCGCACGGGGGATGACCACCGCGGTCCGCGGAGCCGCAAGGACTGCAGGACCGAGGTCGCGAGCGTTCCGACAGCGCCTCTTCTTCAGTCGGTGCCGGGTGCTGGACCTCGGGCAAGGGGGGAAGGGGGCCTCCGCGTGTGGAGCAGCGGTTGCGACGCTGCGGGGTGAGCTCCCAGCGCGGTTGTGGAGCCACTGCTCGCGGTGGCGGCGGGGAGCCGCTCAACTCCCTGAGAGACTCAGCAAGGTGACCCCGTTCTGCACGAAGATCGCAACGGCCCCCCCCCCTTCATCTTGCTCAAGGCCGTAAAGAAGAAGTGGAAGAAGCAGGCCCGCTCCCCAAGTTTTCAATTATTTCTCCGCTCTCCCTATTTTTCCTGCTCTGACTCCTCATTGGTCCGACCTGCTTGTCGGTGACCGCTCCCTGCGGACTCAAGCTCGTCCTTCTTGGGAATTCGCTTCCTATTTTTCGTGTATTCATTTTTTTTTTTCAAGGAATAAACTCCCTGGAGTGACCTCTCCATCGCGGATAGCCGGGCCGTCCATTTGAAATCGAATTTCACGGTCTCAGGCCGAGTCCGGAGTGCCTGCGCAAGGGATGGGATCAAGGAGGAGGAGGGAGAGGATAAAGAAATGGGGAAGGGGATGGCCCTCGTCGCGCAGGAACAGGGAACGGAATGGGGCGGCCCATCTGCCCAAGAGCAGTTCGAAGGTCCCCCCCCTCGCGACTCCGCTCTCGGACTGGGCTGTTCCGTTGGTCCCTCGCGCGTAGGAGGCCCGACGGAGGTCTCAGGAGGGTGGCCCTTGGGTGGATGTCGGGAGCGTTGACTCCTCGGAAGGGGCGGCGCCGAAGTGCCAGAGCGCCTCTCGGATCCCAGCAGTGCGAGCGGGAGTCCCGCAGCGGGGAGGGGGGGTATCTCTTGGGCGCTCTCCCTGCCGAGGCATGACGGGCTCCACTTGCGCCGGCAAGATTGCCACCTTGACTGTCGAGCCCGAGAGGAAGGAAGGACAGGATCCCGAATTGCCCTCCGGGGACTCCGCCCGTCTTCGGGGGCTCCCTGTGCTAGAACTCTGGAGGTGTCAAGGTGCTCCTCATTGGCCAACGAACTCGGTGACTTCGGGGGAAGGGACAGGTCAGCCTCCCTCGTTGCTCCCTCTTCCTCTCGATGAACCGGTGGAGAGCGACGGGCGCAGGAAGTCCTCACTGTTCATACGCTGGGGGTCCAAGGAGGGGATCGACATCGTGCGGTGCCCTCATAGGAGGGAGGAACAATTCCCCCGGACGAATGGTGGCGCTGCTGCTGATGCTGCTGTTGCTCAGGAGGGTCGTACCCTCCGCCTGCATCCGCGCTTTCGGCGCGATTTCCACCTCCGCGACGCCGTCCACTCTTCGGTGGACGTGTACTCGTGGTCCTCCACAAGCAGCGCGATCGGGGCGCGACGTGAGTCTCCTCTTCTGCGGTTGCGTGGGAGGACGGATGTTAATCCTCCGCAGTTCCCTGCATCCTTCAGGAGGATGCTCCAAGAGATGACGAAAATCCCTCTGGGGTTCTCCTGGTTTTTTTTTTTTCTTTTTTGGTTCTCAGGGAGAGCTGAAGAACCACTCGCCTCCTTCCGGGAGTCCCTCGAAGCTCTACAACGATGTCCGCGCCTCCCGGATGTGTGTCGAGCCCTTCAAGTGATGGGGGACCACTCTATAAATCCAGGAAGGTGTCCGGAGGAATGAGTCCCTTCCTTTCACGCTTGGGAGGGAACCCGGCAAGGATCCGCTCCTCGGTCCCCCCCCCCCTCCCCCAAAAAAGAACCCCAAAAGGGACGCTTCCCAGTTTTTCTGAGGAGGGAGCAGCGGGCTTCTTGGCACTCTGGAGAGCCGACCCAAGAGGGAAGCATCGACGAGCTCCATGGCACGGCCATTTTGAAAAACCAGAGAAGGAACCCCAGAGGAACCCTCGATATCTTGGAATGACCCGGAGGATCAACTCTCACTCCCGGCCAGGCGATGCGTGCATCCGGGGTTTCCGGCTTCCATCAGTGTCGAATCAGCACCATCCCGCGGTGGCACTCGAAACCCATGGCGCACCCCTTCATTTCTTGCGTCGATCCGTCGTTTCCCCGGCGGGATTGGAACCCGCGACACCTGGAGGCACATGCGTGCGGAGAGACCGCAGCCGCCCGGCCTACAGCGCGGGCTGATGAAGAGCCTGGTAAAGGCGTGCAAGCGTGGAGAGAGGTATCTTGCAGACCAAGAGACTGTCCCCATGGACATGCGCATTTTCTTTCCTTTTTTTTTTTATCGCAGTGCTGCCGGCGTATCTTGTAAAAGATGCAAGAAGTTCTCCATTAAAGACTTACCTCTATGGAGTGGGAGGAGCCGAGAGGTCCAGAGATCCCAGAGGCAAAGTTTCCAATGGCATCTAATGGAGAACAGGCGAGCCGGTGGACCGTTTCTCCCTTCCTTCCTCACCAAAAGACGCCACAGCAAACTGAAGCATTTCCTCGTCCCGTAATTCTACACCGGGATCGGAGTCCGTCCCGGAAAAGCGGCGGACCGGAATGAAAGGTTGCCGTCCCTTCTGGATTTGTTTGGCGGCTCTTGGAGCTGGGGATGCAAGATCTTGCCGGAAGATTCTGGAAGTGTAACGTAAAAGCTTCGGAACCCCCCCTCCTCCCCGAGGGCAATTTTCCCTCATTCCCATGGCCGTCGTGAGGAGAAGACGACGGAGTAGGGGGAGCAAGGGAAGGTGATCACGCCTCCCATAACCTCTAGAGATGGACGCCGCGCCTCCGGCTGCTCTCGGCTCCTGCAGCACACCTTGGAAGCGTTTCTCTTCGACCTCTGGGAGAATGCCGACCTGACCCGTCCCCTTCGAGTCATTTCACCGGCCATTCCGGGAGTCCTCGAGGCGCGAGGGACGACCGCGGGATTTTTCCTCGGCAGCCCCGACGGTTGTGCGCCCTTGCCCCTCGTCTCCGCTTCCTGGCTGCGATCCCTCCCCCGAGCAAGTGGAAGGGGGAAAGGGTCACTTCGATTCCCGTCGCCGGTATTTCTGGAAGGGAGTCCTGCACCGGTGTTCCCGCCGTGGATCTCCAAATATGGCACCGAGGAGTTCCCGGAGCCGCGCGCTCCTCAAGCGTGCCTCTTTCCCCCCATAGCCATCCCTTGGTAATGGGGGGAGAGGGTGCAGCGCTTCTCAGAGGCGCGCTCGCGATGGGGTTACCGGGAAAACCGCGCGTCGTCTCCCTCGTCTGCAGAGAAGAAAAACTCCATCCTTTTGCATCCCCCGAGGGCAATTTTCGCAGCCGTGATGGATGCGCGAGCCGGCGGCGAAATGAATAAGTGATGAGCGATGCGTGAAGATGCGCTCGGAGACGAACCGGCTGCGAGGAGGACGGATGCAGGAGATCTTCCGGGAGCAGGACGGTTTTAAAATATACATTTTGGGATCCGGGAAGATTTCCGAAGATCCGATTGTAGTCGGATTGGGAGCAGGCGGGATGGGAAGGGACGAAGGTGGAAGCGGAGGGATGAGGCGCGGGAGAGGAGGAGGCACGAAGGAAGAAGGAAGAGAAAAGATGAAAGGAGCAGCTTCGCTTGAAGCACTGACAGAGAAAATCTCTGCCTTCAAGGAGATGGAGCGCCGCATCCGTCACATCCCGATGCCTGCATCTTTCCGGAGAGATCCCCCCTCGCTCGGCGTGCGCCGCAGCCTTCCGCGCCACTGCCGATGGGACGTTCCCCCGAAGCCATCTGCCACGCATAAATTTCCGAGGAACCGGGATCGACGCGCTGTGGAGATGCTCGAAAACTGCGACGACCTTGGAGAGGCAGAGGTTTCGGGGGAGGGAGCAGATGATTCCTTGCCCTTCTTCTCCTTTTCCCTAAACAGGAAAGGAATTCGGAAAAGCCGAACTTTTTCCTAGCCTCTTAATAAAGAAGAACCGGCGCTAGGCAACCCGCTTAAGGAAGATGCAAGGACTCTTCTTACGGAGTTGCACGTTGCTATGAGCTCCCCTTTCTCTCCAGAAACCAAAGGGCAGTGAAGACTTCCCTCCTTTCTTCTTTCCTTCCTCTCTTCCTCCTCCTCCTCCATTCCTCTTCTTCTCTTCCTCTGTTTCCTCCTCCTGCTCCTCCTCTTCAGTTCCTCTCCTCTCGTAACCTGATACTGAGACGATATTATGGCCGTTTGGAGGGACTGGGTGGAAGCAACCCCAAATCGACAACGAGCTCTTCGATCCGTTAGACCGACGGAAGGCCCCTCTATAGCCGCCCCTTGTTCACCGGTTGAACAGTTCATCGCCATCTTGCGTCCGCCTGGTTCTTGCTTCTAGAAAAGGCAAAACATGGAGAAAGAAAGAGAAAGGAAAATCAGGAAGGTGAAATGGGAAGCCGAGGGAGGCCTTCTGGAGTGTCGGTGCGCCCGTCACCGAGGTTCATCATCCGCGGAGTCTCTCTGGCCCCGTTTTTCTGGATCCGCTCCCGATTCGCCCGAGGCGGAGACCGCGACCGTCCCAACAGCTCCCCGTCCGATTTTGTTCCTCCGGAGCATCCTTCTTCCAACAATAGGGGGAAACATCCTGACTTTCAGGATAATTAACGTCACTTTCTGAAAGGAAGATCGATCGTCAGCCATTCCCACGAGCCATTGCATTGTCAGTCGGGAGCCGGAAGACGCTCCCGAAAATAAACTCCCCGAGATGGTCATTTTCCTTCCTGCCGCATTGCAAGAGATCCCAGAGATCGGGAGAAAGGAAGGCTGGGAACCCGAGCAACTGGTCCTCCCTGGACTCCGGACTCGGTCGCGGAAGAAGACACACTTTCCCACCCTGTAAAGGGGCTGCGTCAGGTTTCCATGGGTGAGGCGGTGGGTGGGTGAGTGGAAAGGAGGATGGTGCTGCCATCTGCACCACTACCAACGGAACCTTTTGCCTCCTCCCCAGCTCCCTCGTCCTCGATCCGACGCAGCAGGTCTGAGCTGAGCAGGTGGGGCCGCAGCACTTGAACGGCGCCGCTCCCTCCCCTCCGCGCTGAAAGTGGAGCGGCAGGAAGAGGTCCCCATGGTGACCGCCTCTGAGGCATGCCGCAGCCTCGGAAAACCTACAGGATGGAGCCGGCTCCTGGCCTGGCGTCCAAGTTCGTGGGCGCTCGAGCGATGCCAAATGTAGGTCGGCTGTTTCTCCCGCCATCATGCACCTCTGCGCGAGGAACCTCCCCTCCAGCATCCGTCCAGCGTCCGGAGCGTTGCGGCCTCTCGCGCCCTTGCTGGAAGGCATCTCCCGATCGGGGAGGGAGCCTCTCCCCGTGTGAGCCAGCCGGGTAGTTTCCTACTCGACGGAACGCGCTTGCGCTGACCCCCACTTGCGGCGTGCATCCCGTCCCGACTTGCTGCTCAGCGTATCATCAGCAGCAACAGCAGCGTCCATGGGGAGAGGGTGAGGATGTGAGAAGACTGGCGTCTTTCAAAAACAACAGCGTGCCCCCTTCCCAGAGCACCAGCAGCAGCCTTGTTCGCCATCGCCCGCGCGCGCCGACGTGGCCGAGACTCGAAGGAGCAACAGGAGGGAACTTCAGGGCGGTTGCAGTCAGACCAGACGCCATTGGTTGAAGGCTGCCCGCACCTTCACGGACGCAGACACTCTGGTCGCCACCTGGGGGGAGGGGAAAGGGGGGTGGCGGCGCGCACCTCTTCATGGTCACGTCCCCTCCTAGAGCAACAGTCATCTGGTGTCAGACTCAGTCAAGACATGGGCGGCCAACTCGCTCTTACCCCTCCCCCCACCCAGCTCGGAGAGAAAGCCTTCCCCCTCCCCGCCGAATCAACCGATGGAGTTATCCTAGTGCAGGCACAGCGTCTCTCGACAGCCTCTTGGAGCCCGGATGCATTCCTTGTGACCTCCAACAAGAAGCCCACGCGACAGGAGCGCGCTTGGAGTTGAATGCCGAGTCCTCCGGGGAGGACCGAGGGTGCCGTCAAACAGGAGAAGGAAAAGAATTTTCCAAATGCAGGGGCGTGGGAAGGAAGAACGATCATCAACAGCCCCCTGCGGTCTCCTGGGCGGGATGCTGCCGAGTGCAGCCCTTCGTCGTCATGGCAGCGGCATCTCTGCTATCGCCTCGGTGCCCTTCCGGCTGCCCCGCGCTTCAAGAGGTGCTCCCGGGGTCGACTGCCGGAGACAGGAGGGTGGCAAGGTCGGCCGGTCGCACGTCGTGCCTTCGGAGCTTGAATTTCGGCCTGGAAGACCCTTGTGATAATAGGGTACGCAATCCAAAGAGTGGGATGCGGGAGGAAAAACGGAGCTGCGAGAGCGTTCTGTAGGCTGTCGGCCTGAAACACCATGCGTCGACCCGTGCTGAAGTCGGCGAGCTTCAGCCTCGTGGTCGAAGCGAGCTCTCCCGCGGGGGAGAGGCGGGAGCGAACCGTCCCGCCACACCTTCGCTCGACGGTTACAAACCAACAAGTCTGTGGCATGGATCCTCGGCAGAGGGAGCGACGGGGGAAATGCGCAAACCTCATTTTGGCGGACGTGTGGAGGTCACTTCTCCAGCGAGATGCCCTCCGAACCGGAGACAGAAGACGGGAACGGCTGGGAGCGAGAGCACCCGTTGCTGGGCGCGGAGCTACTCACTCGGGGGCTGGGCCGGGGTGCCCCTGCGCCGTGAGGGTCTCCGAGGGGCACCGGAAGCGGCTACTGCCCTGGACGACGGAGAGCTGCTGCCAGACAACGGCGCGCACCCGTAAGGCACGAGCGTCGACGAGTCCGGAAGCAGGGGGCGCGCTGCCGTCAGGGGCAAGGGAAAAGGGGAAGGGAAGGAGTCTCACGCCCTCGCGGTCTGCCTGCCTGGAGTGGGGGAGCGGCCCAGCGCGCGCGCAGGTGCCGAGGGACGGAAAAAGCGAAAGGGAGGGGATCTCCTTCCAGGCGGCATCGGGTGTCTGCTGGAGGAGACCCGTCCGGCGCGATGCGGCGGCAGCCGGAACGGGACATCCTGGTCGACTCACCCCTGCCCTAGGGGGAAGGGGGGGTGTCGTCACCCGGAGAAGAACGGTGGATGAACCCCGGGAGCGCCGCGAGAGGCAGCACCGGCAGTACGGAGATGCCGGGGTTCTCCATGCCCTTTGGGAAAAGCATCCACGGAGGGACTGCGCCGTGTCCGCCCGTTCTGTCCTCAGGACACCAGGTCACGGAATGGCGCTGGCCAGAACCCTTCGTGCCCGTTCCTCCAAAGGAAGCGCGAACGCGAGAGCAGTGGGGTCTCGCTAAAGACCCGCAGGTCGCTTGTGTGAAGGAAGGAGGAAAAGACCCTCCGGCGGACGGAGAGAAATGCTGCTGGTCGTCCCCAGTGAGGAGAAATGAGATCCTACTTCGGTAAGAGGAGCTTTTCGTCACGGATTGCCGGACCATTCGTTAATAGTGTTGGTCATCGACATGTGTCTTCTCTTTGCAGCAGGGACCGCCCTCACCGGGAACGGAGCTGATGTGGAATGGAGGAAGAGGAAGGGAGGATAACAGATGAAGAACGAAACAAGTGGGGAGTGGAGTAAACTGACCCCTCTGTACTCAGCGTGAATCCTCCGCTCAGCAGCGGATGCACTGAGGGGGAGCCATTCTGCCACCCGGTGCGACCTCAGGGGTAAAGTCTCCCTAGTCGGGTGGTGGCAGCACCGGACGCACAGGGCTTCCAGAGCCCAGCCTCCGGTGAGTCGGCGTTGGCGTCTTCCCGAGGAGGAACAGCGCGGTGCGGGTGGTCGTGGCGCTTTCTTGCCTGTGCCCCTGCATTTACCTTCCCACCTCTTTTCCTGCGAGGAGGAGCAGGAGGAAGAGAAAGAAGAGAAGGAAGGGAAGAGAAGGAAGGGAGGAGGTGGAGGATGACTTCTCCCATCGCCAGTCTGGCTGCTCCGTTGCTGCGGATGCAGCACAGGGACGGGAGCGTAGGATCTCCACAGGAGGCTATTCCATTCATGATGAAGTAGCAGATGAAGAAAAAAAAATTTCCGAAGAACCCGGAAGCGCAAACTCGCAAAGGCAAACCGCCTGGGGTTCTAGCTTCAGCCAGATGGGATTTCTCTCGGTCGGCCTGGGTTCGGTTCGCCTTCCAATTTGTCCGTAGCTTGAAGTCTGGTTAACGGGAAGGTCCAGGATATTCATAGAACAGCCTCCAGCCAGCTCGGCATCGCCAAGGTCGCGTTCTGGTTCGTGCGCAAGACGGATGGGAAACGGAGGAAGTTGACGTATAGGAAATGCCGTAATCTGAACGTACCGGATCGTGTTGAGCGAGGATTCTTCACTGGTGAACTGTTGTCAACTCTCAGGCTCGTATTCTCAGCATGATTAAAGAAGACAAAGGGAATAACCATTTGTTTATGCTGATCTCAAAAGGATGCTTGGATCGTATCGAATCTGGCAGGAGATCAAAAAGAATACGAGAGAAGGAAAGGAAAGAAAAAAAAAACACAAAATGGACGTGTGGCTCACAGATCTCCAGAGAGGTCCTCGCCGTTCCTGAGATCGATAACACCTTCGCGGTCAATGGGCTCGGAGCCTGAGACCTTGCGGTCTGAGGCGCGCCCTCGGGGCAGCAGCTCCTCGATCAGAAGAGGCGTGGTCCAGACTCCTGACGCGAATCGGAATTTTAAGGGAGAGGAGCGATGGCCACCCTGAGGCCATCATCGCCTGACTCGGGAAACGAGAAGGCCTCTGGATGACCAGCCTGAGCAGGCAGAGGCAAGCCGTTCGTTCGCTGGAGACCCAGAATGCGAATGTGGATGGATTCGATGCCCTCCGTTGCTAGGGAGCGCCTCCAGGAGCAAGGGAGGTCGGGAAATCACGGAGGAACGCCCACCTGCTCCGAGCAACAGTCGGGAGTTCGGTCTTTCGGAACGGGCGAGCGGAAGTAGCGGTGGAGGGGTGCAGTCCAGCGCCGCTCCTCCGGTTTTTCCTCCGAGTTTCCGAGCATCGTGCGAGGATGCCGGGAAAGCAGAGGCTGCATGCTCCCAGCTTACGATGCTCACGCGAAGCGTGCCGGACCCAGAAGATGCAGGTTTTCCTGGATTCTCACGAGAGCTTTACATCCATATTCGCGCAAAAAATCAAGAAAGAGCTCCGGGACCACCAAACCTTTCGTTTCTTGCGTGTTTTTCATCAGGAAGAGTAAGGGGAGCGCTCGGCGTCGGACGGATGCTCCAGGTCAGCAGCCTCCATCTCAAGGGAAACCTCTCGAGAGCATCGCAGTGTCGTGAGGAGGAAGAGTACCCCCCTCAACACCTACCATCGCAAGGAAGAACTAATCCAGCGCTAAGGTAACCCAGGCGGTCCATCCATCACAACACTACAACCGCCCAGCCGCTCTGTGACCTTTGGTGCGCACCTGCAGCTGAGCTGAAGCGGTTCCCTACGACGCCAGTGGGTCAAGGAGCGCCTCAGGGACCCTGCTGTGGGAGGACACATGACGCCTGGCGAACCCGCTTCCACAGGGAGGCGCAGAGTTGACGGGACGGTGGTCACGCAGGGAGACCAACAGCCTGATTACTGCCATGCTGTGTACGACGGCGAGTGGTCCTACGAGGATGGGATAAGCCCCACGGAGAGCTCAGCCCGTGGTGCAGATGAGATCACTGGCGACCCCTTCCCTCGTCCGCGGTCGGTGCGCCCTTCCATTCCTTGCTGCCACCTCAACTCCGCTGCGCACCTTGCTGGGTCGCCCTGCAGGGGGGTCACAGGAGCACCGTTGACCATCCTGCGCGTGGGAGTTAGCCGGCATCCTGGTCAGTGTGCGCGCGGTCACTTCGCGAGGACATTTCTCCGGTCAGTGCGAGAGCACCCAACGTGCCGTAGCGCGCTTGCGCCCCTCCGACCGGAGGTGGCAGCCGTTGTGGCGCCAGCGAGATGCTCCGGAGCTTCCCGGCCGGCCGACTCACACAGCGGCAGGTGCGCGGGTGGGGCGCAGAGGGAAGAGCGGGAGTTTCCGGAGCCCGCACCACTCTAGGCTGGCAGGGAGGAGGTGGGAGGGGCAAAAGGTCCCGAGACGCCGGCTGCGGCTGGTGGACACGGCTTCTTGCTGCCATGCTCTCGACGTGCCGCGAACTAATCCTGACATGCCGCGCCATGAATCCAAAGTCGCTAGATGGAGGCGCAAGAAGCAAGGGTCAGTCACGGAAGCGCGCCAAGGGAAGAAGGAAGCTGCAGGAGGACCAATCGTTGCGCTCGGCGCGGGGACCGGCCTCGTGGTTGTGGTCTCTCACATTCCCGATGAACCCTGCAGCCTGGAGGAGGGAGAGATGAAAGGGGAGAAAACCAAGGCGCTAGCTCCGATATCTCGGCCTCGTCCGACCGTCCGTCCCGTGAATGACGCAAGGCATCTGCCCCCTCGTCGCCCTGTTACCGCTCAGCTAGTACCACATCGTGCCTCTCGGTAGAGTGATGGCAGAGGCCACATCCCTTCCTATGCCTTGGACACCGCCATCGCTGGTGCGTGGCGGCAGGCAACTGCCGCTAGCCGGAGGAGGTGGTCGCCTCCTTCCGTGCTGGCTGCCCCGAGGGCAGCGTCGCGAGAGTGAGGCTCCGCCCCAGTACGCGCCCATCCCTGCTGTGAATTCCGAGCGCCCCTGGAGCGCTCGTTGAAGGAAGATGGTGGCGTTCCCATTCTGGGATGGGTGAGCTCCGTGGGTGCGATCCAATCCGCTGGGTCGCGGAGTCCCCACGAAAAGGTCGCTCCACCGGGCAAAAACCCTCAGCCGATTCTGGCAGCTGATGCGGGAGCGCTGACTCAGACGACCGCAGCGCTGCCTTCTGGGCGCTGTCGCCTCCTTTATTCTCCCCATGGAGGGGCTCAGGGCAGGTAGACTCAGAGGGGATTTCTGGATGCCGACTGCGCGTCGCGTGAAGGTCGGGTAGTCTCCGCAGTCTCGGGGGGAGGGAAGAGGGTGGAGGCGGCTGGACGAAGGAAACGTCCTCAATTTTCGCAGTAGACCCGAAGCTTCTGGAGATTCCTCATCCGGAACTCGCGACAAACCGAGGGTCCTCTCGTCGCGGACGAAGAGAGATGCCTTCCCAGCATCCACGTGCTTCCTTCCTCTTTGCTTCTCCCTTTATTTTCTGCTGGTCAGAAGGACCTGGGAAGCAAGGGATGAAGGAATGGAGGGTGGAGGGAGAGCAAAAGAGGGAGAGGAGCAAGAAGGGAGCTCTTTTTCGGCACAGCTTCCGCGGGACATCTCCCGCTTCCCTGCCGGATCCCTCCGCGCCATTACGAAACGACCAGATAAAGAGCAAGCCGTTCCAAAGAAACTTCCCCTGTCTGGTTGCCACGGCTCGACACACCCCCCGATTCTGGACCTGGGACTCCAGAGGTCTGCATCCCGAGTGCTGCTGCGTACACGCGTGGGGTGGGTGAGGTGGGAAGGAAACCCCGAGAACCAGCGGTCGCGGCCCCCCGCGTTCGTATCACTGCGCGGGGCAGCCACGTAGGCTACGCAAGGGCGCAGTCCCTCCGCCGCTGCTCCGACGTTCCTTTGCAACCGCTTCTTGCAGCTGGTCCTTCGGGAGACACAAAGTGCGATTGGACTTGGGCGCGGGTCTTCCTAAGGCCTTGAGACTTCTGGGTAGCTGGCTGGGCGCCGGCAGGCTCTCCTCGGAGGATGAGAGAGGAAGGGTGCCAAACGGAGGAAGGAAAGGACCTTTCAAGTGCAGGGACGTGGAAGGGCGGTCATCGGCAGCCCCCTGTGATCTCCGGGATGCGGTCTCCTGGGCGGGATACTGCCGAGTGCAACCCCACCGGCTGAAGACATCTTGTCGTCATGGCGGGGGCGGGAAGCCGCCGCCTCGGTGCCCATCCGGCTGCGCCGCTCGTCAAGAAGCGCTTCCGTGGTCAACCACCGGTGGAAGGAGGGTAGTAGCGGGCGCGCGCCCACGCGCGTAGAATAGGTGCCCTCGGTAATGCCCGAGCATCCCAGCGCTCCCTGATGGCGAGGAAACCTCGGAAGTGCACCGGAGGAAGGAATCCTTGAAACGGGAGGAATTTGCCTGGAGGGCACTGCACCGGTATTCAATCTCAGCCGAAAGCACTGAGATGGGGAGGGTCTCGGAACGGCGGCCGCCAAACGGGGAGGAGGGATGCGGTCGACCGTGTCCATGCCGACCGGTTGTCCACGAGGAAGGCAGCGGGCTCCGCCACCCGTCTCCCCCCGGTCCACCTGCCTGCCGTTTGCGCCAGCTCCTGCTCGTCCTCAACGCGCCACTTCGTCGCTGCCGCGACCTCACTCTCTCGATCCCACAGTGGCATCCGAACTGACCAGCACGCGGTGCATCGGTGACCGCCCGCTCGGGAGGCGGTGCTCTCGCGCGCGCCCACTGACCAACCGACTTTGCGATCGCAGGTGCGGTGGGGACGACGCGTGTGGATCGTCTCCGAAGCTTCGGCTTGGTTGCTTGGTTGCGACGGAAACACCTCCGGCTGGTCTGCGTTTCCGACCCTGGAGCACCGGCAGACCGCGAGCGTGCGACCTTCCCGCGTGCCCGATTCTTCCGCGCCCCGTTCCCGTCCCTCGACAGTACCTCCATGGAAGATGGGGGAAATGAGTGCACCTGGTGGAAAGGGCCAACCGCAGTCGTTGCGAGGAAGGTGGACCGGTCCAATCCCGAATGAATGCAAGACGAGTTTTGGGCGCCCGTGTAAGACGAACGCGCGCGTGCGGATGCTTGGTCCCGCGCGCGTTCGTCTTACAACGGCGCTCAAAACTCGTGCGCACGCTCGATCGCAAATCGGTGGCGTCCATAGCAAGGCCGATCCAGAGGATTCTGGAAAAAGTGCAGGCTGGGAAAAAAAAAAGGACTTCTTCCTGATCAAGTGCCTCTTTCCTGATCTCCAGAGACCCACTTCCAGATGCTCGAGCGAGGCCACTGAAAGGGTGGACTTGCGTGACCCATTCCGTTCTCCCAGTACGGGTCCCTGGAATACTGGATGCCCGTACAGACCTCCCCTTCCTCCCCCCTTCCACACCCGCGCTGGCGCCCGTGCGGCTGCAGTCTCTCCGCGCGCGTGGCACCAGGCGCCGCGGGTTCGAATCCCGCCTGGGGTAGGGTTCACGCCTCGTGAAACGGGGTGCGTCGTGTGCTGGTTGGTCCAGGATGCGGCAATGGTAGAAGCCGGATCCACCACTCAGATCGTGCCACATCGTGCCTCTTGGTAGGGTAACGGCAGCGGCCACATCCCCTCCTATGCCTTGGACACCGCCATCGCTGGTGCGTGGCAGCAGGCAACTGCGGCAAGCTGGAAGAGGTGGGCGCCCCCTTCCGTGCTGACTCCTGGAAGTTCCTACCAGTCCTTGATTTTTGGAGGTACCTTCCGGAGTCCTTCTAGGAATCAGGGAGGCTCTTCGGTTCCTCTACGGTTTTGGAAAAGGAGCCGCACCATGAAGCTGGTTGACCACTTCCCTCGAGGGGTCGCCTTTCCAGTGTCTTAGAAGTGCGCAGCTCCTTTCAGGGAGAGTGCCCTTCGGGGAAATCGGGGAGCATCCCTTCAGGATTCTCTTCAGAGGGTCACACAAGGCGGTGATCCTTTCCGTGTTACCTCTGGAGAAGAAACGAGGAGTAGCCCCCTCCAGGGGGCCCCTCCGGAGAGAATAAGAAACAAGATTCCCTTCCAGATTCCCACCCTAGCGTAGGAAGAGCGGACGCGTTTTATTTCGGAGCCTTCCCGATCCACAGGGTGGTCTCCCCTCAAATTGAAGAGTTTGCACGCGCCTTCGAAAGGCGTGGACAGTGGCTAACATCGCCCTCCAGGGATTGGAGATCGCCATTTGTGAGGAAGACACAGATGACCCTATGTCACAGCCCACACCGCAGAGTCGAGAAACCGAGGAGGCGCCATCGGGGCACCAGAGACTGCCGTGCCACAGAAATGGCACTTGGCGAGTCCGCGACCGACGCGTAGACGAGGGGGGAAGGGGACTCCACTCCTGCGCACGATCCTACCCGGTGTGGACATCCCTTTGAGAGGGGCTTGAAGGCGAAAGAGAGAGAGGCTCCACCCTGTACGCGCGCGAGAGGGAAGTGGCGTGGGGTGAGCGGACGCAGGAAGTTCGCTGCATCCCTGGTGGCAAGCAATCCCCGGACCGTCCTCGGACTGTCCGTGGAGGACGGCGAGAGTCCGGCTCAACGGAGGTGACGCTGGACGTACCCTCACCCCAAAAGAACAGTGCGAGGGGCCAGAATACAAGTTTGGAGGACTCCACACGTTTGGTACACACGAGGGGAGGAAGATGATGTCATCAGGGGACGATCCGATGCGAGGCAGCAGGCGAAACGGGCCGAGAGGGCGGCATCGCGCTTCCGGGCGTTTTCTGTCCAGCGACGGTTCGCGGGGACTGTGCTCGGCCAAACGGTTCAGCGCTTGCAGCGACGGCGCATGCGCGCACAGGGCTCACCTCGACAGACCGCGGAATTGCCCGTCGAAACAGCGCGGTCCAACACGGAGGAACGACACGGAAGGTCTCCGGAGCACCTTCCGTCCATGCGCTCGGTTCCTGCCAGCGACGGCACCGCTTGAGGGACGAGTCCTTGATCGGCTCACCACTAGCGAGTAGACCACGGCTGCTGGAAGACATGGCGAGCCTGCAGCAACAGAATGGGTGAAAGGGGGGCGGAGTTTCTCAAGCTGCCGGGAAAACGGTGGGGAAGGGCGGACCCCTGTCAGGAGCCACCATCACCGCCGAGGCGTTCTTCCCCCCGCGTCCTACTTGAAACCATCGCCTCGGCAACGCCCTGGCACGCGCTCCGCCCCTGCCGCTTACCCACCCTGCAGAGAGTCGTAGACCTGGAGCCGCTCCTGATGATCTGAAGAAGGGGTGGGCGCGTCGGCTGCCTGTCGCCAGTGGCTCAAAGAATGGCGAGATGAGTAGGACCAGTGAGGTCTGGCGGATGATGAGGTTCCCAGGGAACCCCCAAGAAGCAGACAGAGGACCCAGAAAGATGGGCGGCGCCCTGAATCTTCCAGCATTCCTGGGACGCCCGTGATGCAAGTTGCGGGGAGCGAGAGGAGGCAGTCGGGCGTCAGGGATGGAGGAGGCGCGCCGCTGCCCTTCCCCTTCGTCGGTTTCCACCCACCTCCCCACTCCCTCAGCGCTGCAGCGACCAAAACCTGACGGGTGGCTGATCCCAGTCGGGGAGATCGCCGATCCCGTTTCCTCCAGGCGAAGGCCACACACCTGAGCATTCGAACGCGGAAGCACCTTCAGGACTGCCCGGAAGAGCAGGTGGTGGAAAAACTCTAGAGCAATCCAAAAAATCCTAGAATTCCACCCCACCTCCCACTTCCGGAAACCTCGCTTCGAGGACCGGATATCCGCTCCCGCTGGCCGGGGGATCTGCCCGGTCCAGAGAGGGAGGAAAGCGGAGTGGCGGACGCGTGGTCCATAAGAAGGGTGGCAGGCTGAGGGCGCATGCCAAGGCTGGGATCTGGGATCTCGGTTAGCGATGGTCTCAAGTCCCCATTTCCTGAAGGATCTCTTGAAAGGTCCCACCTGCGAGGGGAGAAGAAGCGCTCCCACTTCGTCTCCGTGGTGCCAAATGCTGCTTTCTCCTAAGGAAGGGCTCCCCAGAGAGCGGTCGGTGCCATGATGCGACTCTACAGAAGAGGCCGAATGTGAGGTTAGGTAGGGTCAGGTGAGTTAGGGGTGCTGGCTTCGAGGTGCCCCCTCCAGAATGAGGCTCCGTCACTGCACTAAGATTGCGATAACTCCACATGTGGGTCACTCGGAAGCAGAATTTTTAGTTAAGGGTAGGTTACGTCAGGTATGTTTGGTTGAGTTAGGTTGGGTGGGTGAGGTCTCATCAGGCGGGTTAGGTTGAGTAGTTCAGATTGGGTAAATTAAGTAAGGTTAGGTAGATTAGGTCAAGTTAGGCTGCGTTGGATGAGTTGGGTTGGGTTGGGTTGAGTGGATGAGGTTTGTTCGAGTAGGTAAGGTTTGGCCGGGTGGATTGGGTTGGGTAGGTTAGGTTAATTTGGGTGGGTTGTGTGAGGATGAGTCTGGTCGAGAGCGCCAGTGTTGGATGCTCTGGGAAGTGGGCTTCAAATCCCAGGTGGGGAAGGTGGGCTGTAGAGGATGGCTGCAGGACGAAACGCTTTCCCGGTTGATGTGCGCCATCCGAGGGCTGTGGTGCACCTGCAGTCCCGCGAGAAGGGGGGAAGTGGAGGAAGATCTCTGGCATCGCCGCCTGCGCGCGCCTTCCGGGAGCAGCTTGCAGACACAGCGCGCCTGCGGCTGCCAGGTAGCCGGCGTCCTTTCTTTCTGCAGTCTCGGAGCGCGCTATTCGAAGAGAGAGATGGGAGCAATGGGGAGAGGGGGTATCTGGACCAATCGATCAGGAGGATTGACGGGATCACCTCTGCCCGGGAAATTTTTTTCCCCCGCACAGCCCTAAAACGCCCGTCAAGCCCGGGAGCGTCGCCTCGTAAACCATCGGTTGGCGCATGGAAGACGGAGATCCAAGAGGCAGGTGGGAAATCCTGATGGATGTTGAAAAGGTTGAGGGCGCTGACAGCCCTTGAGGATGGATGTCTCACCGCCAACGCCCTCCCCCTCCCGGTCTCTGTGGTTGCCAGCGTCGGTGTCTTCTCCTTGCCGGGCCCTCCTTGCAGATATCGCACCGGCCCCGGCGACCGGAAAATCGAAACACCCGTCCCCTCGCTTTCCCTTCCCCCACGGAGACGGGCGCGTGGGAATGCGTGGCGGCATGTCCTCTCGTCTACGAGCGATAGGAGCGGCAGGAGGCCGGGGGCGAATAGGGTGTCTTCGACGCAGACGGACGGCGATCCCGGTCGAGGGGCTTCCGCGGGCCAAGCGGGCAGCTGCTGTCATCTGTGGCCCCTCCGTCGGACGCAGACGTCCGTTCCCGGAACCCCGCGGAGGGAAAGAGGTGAGAGCGACTCTGGAGCTGGCGGGACCTGCCTGCCGTCCACCCGCGTTGAAGGAAGGGGAAGGTGGATGCGTCGGCAGCCTGAGAGGTGGCCTGCCACACCGCCGGAGGAGGGGGGTGAACTGTCCTCCTGTGTGACCTGCGATCTGGCAGCATCGGCGCAGCTGCTCCACTGCGCCACCAGGGAACGACAGGAGCGCCATCTCGGTCGTGAGCTCCTTATTCAGGAGGTAGACGAGGTGGTTCCATTTGGGAAGATGAAAGGAGCAACCGGCTCACATCATTTATAAGGCTCGTACCACGAAACCTTCCCCGAAGACCACATAAATAACTATTTATTCTTTTCCTTTTCACCTCCCGAAGAGGATGTCGTCGGCCAGCAGGATGCTGGCGCAGCGTTTGACGTCCAGCGTCAGGGGCAAGCTCGACCTGGCCTCCTGCTTGTGCTGCGCTGTCCAGTCTTGTGCAAGAAGCGGTTCGGTGAGGCCGCGTTCGAAGCGAAGCTGCGTTTCAGACGATCTAACCCCTGACCCTCAAAGGCACGAACTCTCCGAGGGCATTCCGAAATCGCACGCAGAACCGAACGATCCTTCCTCTCGGTCATCGGAACGAGCGGCAGGAACACCCACGGAACGCATCCATCTCAGAATGGGAGCTCCACCACTTTCCTTCCACGCGCGCTCCCGGGGCGCGCAGGGTTCGCAATAGGGATGGGCGCGCACCGCGGGGCGCCTCACTCCTGAGACGCTGGTCTCCGGGCAATTAACACGGAAGGAGACGCCCACCTCTTCCAGTTTGCCACCGTTGTGCGCCACCACGCGATGGCGGTGTCCAAAGTGCAGGAGGGAGTGTGACCGCCGACGCCACCCTGCTGAGAGCCAATACGTGGCACGAGCTGGGCGGTGGCAGAGAGACGAGGAGGCAGATGCCTCGGAGCATTCGCGGGACGGACGGACGGACGAGGCAGCGACAGCGGCGACAGAGCCCCGATTTCTCTCTTTCCGCCTCCTCCTCCTCCAGGCTGAGAATGAGGGAATTAGGCAATGAGGGACTGCAACAACGAGGCTGGTCCCCCGCGCCGAGAGCAACGATTGGTCCTCCTGCAGCCTCCTTCTTCCCTTGGCGCGCTTCCGTGACTGACTCTTGCTTCTTGCGCCTCCATCTCGCGACTTTAAATTCATAACGCGGCATGTCGGGATTAGGTCACGGCAGGTCGCAAGCATGGAAGGGAGCGAATGGAATTGCCAGTGCCAAAGAGGGTTTCGGTGGTTCCCCCCGAAAGAGAGGTGCGCACGAGACATCTGCTGTCTGCTGATTGGCCGATCCGCCTCCGCCGCTGAGGTTACCGTGGATGTGCGTTGTGGGACACTTCCGACACTTCTCCCTGTGGCGAACGAACGGAGCAGCGACCCTCGACCCGAACGGAAGCACCAGGAGAAAGCCTCGCCGGAGCTTCCAGGAGGCGAGAACCCGCCGAAGGGAAGAAGAAATCAGCCAGGATAAAGGGATGGAAGGGATGACTCTCGCAGGACGTTCCGAACAGCCCGACGTATCCCTGGACGTGGGTGGGAGCCTGGAGGAGTCCCTCGGGACTCGGAGTAGAAAGAGACGCGCGGGTGTGATCGGTTCTCTTCCCGAGAGCATCGAGGATTATCAGAAGAAAAAGTAGGGAGTTGCCAACGGTCGCGTTGCCAGGGGAAGGGAGGGAGGGAGGAAGTGGATGGATTTCTGGGAGCGCGCGAGAGGTTTTGTGTTCGCGCGGTGCGTTCCCTTCGCATGAGTGTTCGTGCTCGGGCAGTGCATTCCTCTCGTATGGAGTGTTCGTGTTCACTGATCCTTCCTTCGCCTGTGACCTCGCAGCTGTCCGTCAAAGATTCGTTTAAATGACGTTTTTTTGTTACTTGGGGCGGGGGCCGCAGAGATTCATTGCGTGAGGAGCAGAGGGAAGCTGGATGAGCCGATTCCTCTCGTTTCATCCGAGAGCATCTCCCGTCTGAACCAAGCGCAACCTTTTTCCGCCGGCCTTCATTCCTTCCCTCTGACCCTCTACGAAGGCTCTGCGTTCCCAGCGATCGTCCGGCACGTCTGGCGGTGTTGCTGCCGAGTTCAAGAGCCTTCGATGGAAGGTCCTGTCGTTGATCTGCCTCGAATGACGCCCGTTCTTGGGCGAGGTCGCAGAGCGCGGCATTCTGCGCAGTTGTCGGAGGCGGCGGGCGTGGTCCCGACGCGTGCCGGGACTCACGCGCGCCGCCACCTCAGGCCAGCCGCCCCGATCGGATCCTGTGTGTCCCCTCCTCCTCCCTGCCGGAGATTCGAACGATCGAGTCGCGCAGCCTGCCTCCTCCTTGGAGCGAAAGCGAGCAGGGCCACCTGTCGTGATGGCCTCCCCTTCGAGAATCGGAGCCCCCAACTCCCTCTGGAGTCCGCCACACCCTCACAGGCAACAAGGGATGCTCGTCGAAGTAAGGCACGCGCCGGTCCTTCCAGACACTCTGGAACTATGCTGCCCTGTTGGAGGGAGAGCCGGGTCAGCAAGTCGAGCGCAGGGTTGCACTCTGCGCAGATTCTTTTCCGTTACGCGAGTCAAAGAGCATCCGAATCTCTATTTCTGAGATTTAATTATAACGCTATGCACTCTCAACGTGTGATCCAAATATACTCGAATAAATAGAGATTAATTGAATATGCAGCAGTTGAATGAAGCGGAGGAAAGATTTCGCCCCTACGCGAGCCCCTACTTGTTGCCACACGTGAATAACGGTGACGGTACTCATAAAAGATATAAAATGCGTCTCCACGACAGAATCTTTATTTCACTCGAAGAAGAAAAATTCTAAAACCTAAAAGGTCTCGCCTAAATTTCTTGGCTCACGATAACAAAACAAAAACCAAAAACAAAATGGCGTCCCCCGTATTCTTCCTCGTATCGGATCACTTTAACCGACTCTTCAACTCGTCAGCTGTGCCGTTCGGATCGCTGGAAAACGCCATTTTTATTCCCGTTGTTTTATTCGCGAAACTGGGAATGAGGCAGGATGCAACCAGCTGGGATGACGCGTTCGTGTTCTTTCTAAAAACAGCCGACCTGTCAGTGCGCCAGAAAATTAAAATTCATCCACGGCGTCGCACGAGGCTGATTGACCGCGTTATGCGAGGACTGTCGCCATTTTGTCGTCGCTCGGTGCGCAGGCTTGCCGTATTGGTGCAGCAGCAAAGTGCGTGTTAATACCTACTCGAAGCAATCGCGTATTTCTTTTCTTCTTCTTCACAAAAAAAAAAAAATAAATTCAAAATGACTTCCTGCCCTGTCAACCTCATAATTAAGAGTGCGGCAGCGATTCAAGAGGACGAAATTTGTCGCCGCGTCTAACGGTTAGCCAAAAATTCGACACCTGGATACCACATTCCCTGTGATTATTTATCTGCCTTTAAAGATAACTGGATTATCTGGTTAAACGTCTCGTGCTTCCTCGCCTTACATGAAGGATGCACGGGAATCTTTCCTGTCATCCTATAAATCGCAAGAAAAATTTTTGCTGTTGCTGCATCTACGGCCGAGATGGGATCGCAGTATCCACGCTCCCTGTCGAAGATTTACTGCTCGCCGAAGGGAACGCGGACTCTCGAAAAGCGTCATCATCCCGAATTGCTGCATCTCCTTCCTCCCTAACTACAAAGAGAGAGCCAAATTGCACCTCGACCCACGGGGACCAGCAGCATTAATTTTACTCCAAGGCGCCATTCCCGTGCATTAAAAGCAAGGTGTGGTCCGAGCGTCGTTCTCCCTGAGCCAACCGCATTTTCCACAGAGAGGGCCGGTCTCCAGCTGCCGGGATCCCCGGCGTGACTGGCTCCAGTCTGGGAGACGGGAAAGCCCCAGGGGAAAGGGAGGAGGAGCGTAAACTCCGCGCGGACTTCCCGGGAGAGACTCCACCGGGCGGGAAGCGGGTGGAGGGTTTTCCTTGGAAATGCAAGGTCCCAGTATCCTCCTTCGTCAGTTACCTCCTCGACCCCGAACTATGACCTCCCATCGGGACCAAGAAATCCAGGGGGTGCCATGGGCAGCTGCATGCATTTCCACGCTACGCATCCAGCCCTGGTTCCCCGGCCGCCCGGAGGCACAGAGAAGAATCTCACGCAGGCATGACGGGGTGGTTTGGGACAGCAGCGTCCCTGCCTCGGGAGCAGCGGGAAGACGCGAGCGAACCGGGTGCAAAAGCAAGACGTGCCGTGTGCAGGCGAACGCGCGCGTCACCGAGGCGACGAATTCGCTCCGAGACCGGGACTCTCGTTGATGCAGCACGAGACAAAGAGATGCGATCGCGCTTGACATCCGGAGGGAGGGAGAGGTCCATGCGCAACATCCCCCGGCCGCAGGAGTCGCTCCTTCTTTCAAGCCGGTCCTCAACCGGCGGGCTCGGACGCCCTCGGATCTGCGGAACAGGAAAACGGGCAGGGCGGAGCGGGACCTGCAGCCGGGACGAACGGGAACGAGGATGATTCCCTGGCTGCAGACAGACGGCTACCCCGCTAACAAGGGGATGAGGAACGGAAGTGTCGCGCTGTTGCGCGCTTGTTCGAAAACAAAAAAAAAAACGCGGCAGCTCCTCGCTTGCGGCTGCTTCCCGAACGGTTGGGGACTCCAAACGGGATCATCGATCACCTCCTCCTGGTTCGCGCCTCGACTCCGGTCTGCGGGTGACTTGTGAGATGACAACCGGAACAAAAATCGGATCAGTCATCAGGGAGCGTGGGTGAGCACGCAGCAGAAGGAAGGAGGAACAGGGGAGGTGAAGGGAGGGTATTTTCACCAGGTCACGCCAGGACGTTGATTGTGAAAAATATTTACACACGCACAAAAAAAAACGGTCACATCTGATATTAAGAAAAAAGGCTTTTTCTTCGTGGTGGTTTCTCAGCAGCACCGCTACGAAAGGAAATGTCCCGGAGGCGCTGTTTCTCGCGAGCAGCTCCCACGATGATGCCCGCACTAAAGAGGTGGGGAGGGGGTAAACGAAAACAAAAGAAAAAAACACACAAAAGTTCAGTTTAAAAGTATGTTGATGGCGGGGAGGGGGGGGAAGGGGCTACAGATTTCTTCCTGACGTCCTCGGCATCCTCTGGAGGATGTTGGCGACTTCGCCCCTTTGTCTTGGCAGAGATGCGGTCGTCTTGTCGCCTTCCTCACGAAGGAGGCAGACGATTGCGATGACGTCACCGCTCGACCGGCCTCTTTCGGCGCGGCTTCTCGCCGCCACAAACCCACGGAGGGAGCGCAGGGCTGCGAAGGAAGCCGCAGGCGACGTCGAGTCGCGCGCTCGAAGAGACGCCGTAAGATCCCCATGCCGTCGTCCATGGGGAGTTGGGGGGTCTCAGAGACGCGCTCCCAGACACTCAGGAAGGCAACGCAATCTAATAAGTGCAGGGAGGTTTCCCGTTCCTGCCGACACACGTTCATTGCCCCTCGTCCACCGGTGGACTCGCACGCTGCCTGAGGTCGCAACAAATGCCATGCCGAGTCCCGGCACTCCAGGGTCAGCGTGGGGCTGTTCACGAACACTAGGGGCAAATTCTGCCTTTCCGGGAGGAATGTCCAGGAGCTCCGCCCAGCGGAGAATTCCTCTGGGGAAGGCAGCGGGAGTGGAAGAGTCAGCCAGTTGACGCGCCGTCCAGCATCCCAACTGCTGCTTCTTCCCGCCATCTCGTAGGATACTTCCCGTTTCTCAAGGCCATCGCCATGCCCACTTTGTCGCGTTGCGTTGGGCGTGGCTGAGAGAGGGACGTTGAGTTCCTTGGACAGTCCACGATCTCCTGCAACGGGCGGCGAGCATCATCCGGGAATCGCAGGCATTGGGATGGCTCCGGCCGTTTCTTCCCACCCACGCCCGAATCCTTCCCTGTTTCCAGGCACTACAGTTGGCGGGGCGCGTTGCGTTCCGTTCCCACCCCTTTGCGGCGTGCTTAAGACTACAAGAAGATTTCAGCAAAGGAAGTGAAGGTTCTTGGTGGGAGCAGAGAGTGGTCCAGACGCGAATCCCCGTCCTCCCGATGAGACAGCACGGTGCCTTCCCAGCAGCGCGAAAGAGCGTTCCCTCTGTTCTTTCCCTTCGAGCTACTGAGAGGAAACGAAAAATTTTCGCGACAGACTGTTGCTAGCGATTTGTTGCAACTGAATTACCGACCGCGGTCCAGGGAACGTGGCTGGAGCAAAGCTGGAGCCGCGGCGAGTGACCGCCGCCGCAGTCCGCTGCCTGGTCGCCAGCCCAGAAGCCAGATCTCCTAGCGGCCAAGTTCTGGACCATCAACAGGTGGTCCAAAACTAAGGCGCTGGACTCCTGGTCAAGCGAGCTGCCGGCGCCGAGGGACTTGGTGCCATTCCTCGCGCATGGACACCGACCGAGAGTTGCCCCGACGGCGGGTGCCAACTACGGCAAATAGTCGCCTCGGTCCAGAAGGACAGGCGGATTTCCTGCCACTCAGTGACTTCGCCAGAGTGGCCAACGACAGCAAATCCAGCGCCCTCATTTCCCGAATCCCTACCTACCTTGTTCTTTCTTTCTTTTTTTTTTCTTCGAAAAGGGAACGAAAGGAAAGGAAGGAAAGGACGAAGGGAAAATCTTGTTTTTCTTCTAAAAAAAGAGGAGCAGTTGCCTGCTGGGCAGCCGCCTACTCGAGAAGCCTCGGCGGAAATGCTCCTTCTGAGTGGATTCGCTTCCCGCGGGATGGAAAGACGAAGGCGAGGCGCTGCTTCGGTGCGTACCCCGGCCATCGTGCCATTTCAGGGGCTGGTCCTCCTCTGCCTTGGAGCTCGGGTAGACGACGGAAGCTTCCATTTTCCTCAGGAGTTTCCAGTTTTACGCCTTTCGAAAGACCTCGCTCCTAATAACGGCTTTGCATTTTTGGAACACACCGAGCCACATTTTTTTTTGTTTTTTTTTGTTTTGTGTGTGTATGTCATTCTTTCTTTTCTTTTTTTTTTTTTTTTGAGATCTTCTCTCTGACCTTTCGGTGCTCGCTCTGTTTCTGCGAAGTCTTGGATCCGCGAGGGAACGCTTGCGTTTCCCCACGTCTGGTGAGGGCTGCCTCGGGAACCACGGCGACAGGCCCGCACGGGGGCGATTCGCTCGAAGGGGAGCCGCAAGAGTCGGCTTCGCCTCTTCCCGCGTCAGGATCCCAATATCTGCATGAGAATGCATAATTGCACGCCGCTTCTGGGCATTCATTCAGGACGGAGGCCTCATTTTTCGGAGTCGTGTTTCGCGCGCACGCAACGGAGGCCTCCCGGCTGATCGCTCGTTGTCGACGTAGGGAGGAATCTGCCCCCAGGAGCGACGCTGCAGGGACGAAGGATCACGTGACCCGGCTTCGACTGCGGGACGCGTTGCCCGCTCCTCCGGAGCCGGTCCCTCACCCTTCTTCCAGGAAGAAGCAACCCAAAGAGCGTCCGCAACGTCCTCCGCGCTCGAAGGCACGAAGATCCTCCCTCGCGAGCGGCTGCGCGTGGGCACCTCAGAGGAAACGGATCGCACGCGGCTGTCTCCGTGGTGGTGGTGGCGGCGGCAAGCATGCGGCGGTGGGTGTCCTCTCTCCAAACAAGACCTAACCCCTTCTTGAGCTGCCAGGAGAGAATCCTGCCTCCCCTACGGATACAGATGAGCAAGGGCACTGGGCACGGATCACAGGTGTAGCATTTTCGAAAAAAGAAAAAAAAGGGGGAGGAAAAAAGATCCTTCGCCTGCACCTCTTGAACCAACAAACGCATTTCTGCACCTTCAGTCTCGCATCTTCAAAAATAGAAACTTTATGGTTTTGTTGTGTGCAATTACATAACTTATTTTCAGGGGGCTCTGGACAATCTTCCGCAGTTGTTGTTCTCTCACTTTGGGTTCCCTTATCCCCATCTTTACGGTGCTTCCTCCGCTTGCTCCATTTTCTCCGGTGGGAGAAGATTGTCTGGATTTTCCGGCTAGTTATCGGTTTTCCTTCTGACGTGGGTTGCATATGTATCACTTGAGTACCGGATACAAGTAGCCACCATCCGGTGCCTCAGTTCCACCAGCTCCTTTTTTGGTATTCCTATTTGCTGTGATACTTCCTCGCTACCAGGGTCCCAGAGAGCCGACGATGAACGCGTGTACTTTGCTTTGCTTTTCACCACTTCCCAGTTGCATTCGCCAGTTGTTTCCCAGTTGTATTTTTCTTCTTTTTTCTTCCTGGTTGTGCCGAACGCCTCCTTTCCATTTTCGTATGGGCAGCAGACGTCTAGCACACATATCCGGTTCCCTTCTTGTATGACCAGATCCGGTTTTAGGGTGGAAGTTCTTCCTGGCACTCTCTGGTTTCTCGACATGAGACTCCACTTTGCTTCATCCACTGTTGCCTTCCTGATTACTTCTCGAATCTCGTCGTGGCGTGCCATCGTTAGAGGAACGTGTTTCTTGCAGCATTTCATCCTCTGTCCCTCAACGCCAACATATACGTTCTCCTGGTTTTCTGGTCGGCCCAGAGTTGATTGGCAATAAGTTTCGCCTTGCAGCACGAATGATCCCGTGATCCTGGAATCTTAGGTGGAATCCATTAGGATGGAAAAAGCTTGAAGCGTGATGCATGCCCATACCCATACGCCCATGTCTTTTTCCCTTGACTCATGTGATGTTGAACAATCTTGCACCTTCATTCCTGTGCCTTCAGTCTGCACCTCCGAGGGGCAGCACCAGAAAGTTCTGGAAAAGATCTGAAACGCTTCGATCCTCGCTGAGCCCCGGAGATCCTGAAGACCTCGTGGCGATGCCTTCTGCCCCGGCAAGACTAGCTGCTCCTGGCGACAGAGTTCGCTCGAGGGTTGCGTCCACTGCGTCGATCGCTGCGACATGCGATGGATGAACTCCACAGAAGGCGCGAGTCCGGCATCCCCCCGGCACTGGTGACTACTCTCGGGTCATCGAGCAGGATTACCAGGTTTTAGCACAGCCCACTTCGCCAGCCGGAGCGTCCCGGGGCCAGGAAAATCCAGAAAGATCGCCTCCGTGTCCATCCGTTTCAAAACGCCTGCACGAGCCGGAAGGAGCTGCCATCTCCCGGCGCCATCTGCAGCGTTCCAGGGACCTCTTGGTTCCATTGGAAGAAAAAATTTTCCTGCTTACAACGAGCCGTGGAATGCCTGCTGCATCCTTGCTACCTCAACAGTAGCCACGCGACCCGCGTTGGCGGCCACTGTGAGGCTGCGGCGGTCCCCGTGCGCGGCTCCAGGAGGCGTGGGTTCGAATCCCCGCTCTCGCAGGACGACTCTGGTTGGCCCATTTGGGTGCGGCACTGGTGTAAGGCGGAAACCCCTGGATGCTCCTGATGACTTGCCAGGATTCAAAGTCCATCTTCCGGGGTCCTTCCAGGATGTCGAAGAGCCCTTAGGGACTCCCATCCAGTGGTTCAAATGGAGCTTTCCATAGCGTACCATGAGGCTGGTTGATACCTCCCTCCAAGGGAGAGCCCTCTCCAGAGTGCAAGGAGCGCGCGCTGCTCCTTTCAAAGAGCTCACTTCAGGGAAATTTGGGAGCGTCCCTTCGCGGTTTTCTCCAAAGGTGGAAACAGGGAGAGGATCCTCCCTTTCGGGGGGTCCCTCCGGAGAAAGTAAGGAGCAGGTTCCTTTTGGAGTTCCCTCTGGAGACAACCAGGGGGCTTTCCCTAACCAGCGTGAGAGGAACAAACTCCTTCCACCGGAGTCCTTCCTGGATCCATAGGATGGTCAACTCCCGGGGTTACCCCCCTATGACCTGAAGAGCTGCACGCACTCCCGAGTGGCGCGGACAACCTCCAATTTCCAAGTGCTACCTCAATAAGGACTGAAAACTCTCCTTTTCTTTGAACCCTCGCCTGAAGCTGAAGCTCGCCGTCCCGTGGCGAACCGGCAGCACTTCCTCTCTTGGCTGCACCACAAGGTGGAGCCAATCCAGCCTCCAGAGTGCAGTGTGCCGTGTGCGATTCCGCACACGCACAGCCCGTCCAAGAAGCCACCGGTAGGAGTGCGCAACGGCGACGATTCGTCTCTTGAACGTCTTCGGGAGCAATGCCTAGGGACACTTGGAAGAACGCCCGGAATAAAGCCATCGATGACTCTGTTAAGATACTTCTTTATTGCAACTGCACTCTTTTTTTTTGCTTTCGTGGTCGAAGATTCCGCCTGTGTTGTGCGTCGAGGATATCTAGTGTAAACAGAGTATTGGTTCCGATAGCCTCGTGACGCCATTGGTCAAGAAAACCGTGGTCCCTGCTCACGTGGGTTATCAAAATCCACAAAAACCCAAGCCCAGCCATTCTTCTCTTTGTTTTAAGGGCTGGAAATTCCCCCTCCTCTTTGCACCCCCCTCCCTCCTGCCTCTCTCTCTCCCCCTGTGCGTTGCTCGAGTTCCGCTATCTCCTTTCATGGACATGCGACACTTCTGGACAGAGCGCTGCCATCAGACCGGCGCTGCACCGATATGCTGAGCCCATTTATCGATTTCACAGCAGCACCACAAAGCCTCGAGAACTGCAAAACACACGTGTCGGACATACTCTGCATGCATGCAGCATCCACCACTAACGGCGGCGTCCATGGCGATCCCTGAGACGCCTCCGTTACGGCACGCAGTCAGCCGAATGGATCCCACATGGTGCCAGCGCTCGCGCATTCCGAAACAAGCGTGAGATCTTAAGTCCCTTCCCTCTGCCTGCGTCGTCACTGTGACAATTACCAACACCATTTCGTCCGCCTTGCTGTCTGCCTGGCCCCTGTTTCCATCCGGCGATGCGACGAGGTTCGTTTCTAGGGAACGCCATCTTGCTTTTCGCTTCCCGTCGTTTCTCCTTCGGGTCTTCAGGAAAGGAGGAACGCAACCCTGTCCGCCCTGCCGACGCACTGCGCGCGCCCTTTGCCCCGGAGCAGGGGCTCCTTCGCGCGACGGGAAGACAGCGAAGGGAAGTCAGTATCGAAGCATGGAGGAATCTGCTCGCTCCGGTCGTCGGTGGGACCGCTTCCAGATCTAAGGGGGGGAAGGGGCAGTTCGACCCGGCCTTCCAACGGCGGGAAGCTGAGCGGAAACCACGGAAAGATGCAAAGGAAGACCGACTGGCACTCCTCGGAGCAGCAGGCCTTTTTCATTTCAACGGATCTTGGAACACCAGGTGCACCCCGCGCGCGCATGCGCCGTCGCTGCAAGCGCTGAACCGTTCGGCCGAGCACAGTCCCCGCGAACCGTCGCTGGACAGAAAACGCCCGGAAGCGCGATGCCGCCCTCTCGGCCCGTTTCGCCTGCTGCCTCGCATCGGATCGTCCCCTGATGACATCATCTTCCTCCCCTCGTGTGTACCAAACGTGTGGAGTCCCCAAAACTTGTATTCTGGCCCCTCGCACTGTTCTTTTGGGGGGAGGGTACGTCCAGCGTCACCTCCGTTGAGCCGGACTCTCGCCGTCCTCCATGGACAGTCCGAGGACGGTCCAGGGATTGCTTGCCACCAGGGATGCAGCGAACTTCCTGCTGCCGCTCACCGCACGCCACTTCCCTCTCGCGCGCGCACAGGGTGGAGCCTCTCTCTCTTTCGCCTCCAAGCCCGCTCAAATAACCGCCCGAGACCCGAGAACCGTGTCGGCACGCCTCGCGTCGGATGCTGCAAGGTTTCTTCGGTGCAGCCTTCCACAGGATCCATCCCTTGTGCCAAGAACGCTCGCTTGCCTTTCTTCTGCACGACGCGTCTGACCAATTTGGAGAACTTTTTTTAGCTTATCCTCGGCGCGATTTTTCCTTCGCGACGGCTCATAATCACGACTTTTGAGGTTTATGGGAGCTGCAACGTCCGGTATCCGTCTCGTACCTTTCCGTTTGCAGCTCGCAGCTCATTATGGCCGCTTCCGCTGCCTTTTAAAGACCCCATTCTGTGCGGGTGCCTGAGTGTGTGGGTGGGTGAGTACCGAAATGACCGCCGTGATTACGACCCCGGGGATTCTAGTAATCGAGGGATAAGCCGCAACCGGAGTTCACGAGCGGCGGCCCGGCAGCTCCCCCGTTCAAGACGCCCGCGACCGGGTTCCCCCTCTCTTCGCGCTCCCTCCCGAAGGCACCCTTGGGGCCCCTTGCTCGCGATCCGCGCGGGCAATCTGCGCTCTTTCGTCGGCGTGCGCTGCTCTCATCACCCGAAGTGGTGAGGAAGCCCGGAACACGTCAGTGGCAGCAGCCGCCTCAGCAGAACCGAATCCCCCGAAGCGCCTCTGGAAGCAGAGGAATTCTTTCCTCCCATCCCCTCCCCCCCGTCGCCGTCGGATCCGCGCAGCTTGTTGGAATGTCAACGGGCTGCGCGACGACGGCAACAGACGGGATACAGCCGACACCCTGTGTGAGTTCGACCTGGCCCTGCTGCAGGAGATCCACGTGATCACCGCGGCAGACGTCCAGGAGACCGAGACGATCACGGGGGGTCGGATGTACCGGCAATGCGGCGCTCGCAACACCTGTGAGGTCGCGTTTTTCGTCAAGCCAGCCGTCGACGCTCCCGTGAAGGGCGTGCGCTTTGATGACGATGGTCCTCAGCTGATCCTCAGGTGGTCCCACTCGATCGACCTGATCGTCACAAACGTGTACGCCCCCAGCGGTAAAAGGGGTTACCACGACCGCACCGTGTTTCTGGAAACCCTGAAGCGTGATTGGCTGGCGGAAACGAACGTGCGGGAGCCTCACCTGATACCGGGTGATAAACTTCAATCTCCACCTGCTCATAGGTGAGCCCGAAACACAAGAAAACGCGATGAACGAGTTGTGCGCCGCCATGCGTGCACGCAACTTGTTCGAGGGCGCAGAGGGAATGGTCCGCAGCGTCGATCACGTCTTCCTCGACAGCGACCTCTGCCCACGGGTCGGCAAGCGAGGGAAACTTCCGTCGACGCTGTTGGGCCATTCCCGGTTAATTTTTGAGGTACGCCCGCGCGACAAAAGACCCCCATCCAGGGCGTGGCGGCTGCCTGGAGACTGGACGCGACTCTCAGGTGAGAAACAACACCTTCGCCAATTCCTGAGAGGCGTCACCCTCCGGAGTCTCGGCGACTGGGATCGTTTTAAGGCCTCGGTCCGCGAGTTCTGCGAGGGGTTCCCCGTGCACCGCCTGCCTCCCGGATTTGGGGCTGCCACCCGGGTACGCCCGGGGCGTTTATTGAAAACTCTACAAAAATGTGGTACGAGGCCCCACTAACGGCCGCACAACACCGGACCTGCCGGGACGCCGGGACGCAGCCCGGCGTGACGCTCCTCGGCAGTGGAGGGGAGTTTGGGAGAAAACAAAAATAAAATAAAGAAAAACAAAAGGAGTTTGGAGGGAGGGGAAGGGATCACTATCCACTAGGAGGAGGGCCCATCCTTCGCAGGATGCCCTCTAGGTCCTTCTGCGTTTGTCCCAGATGGGGCCATCTCGCAGCTCTTCGCATGAAGCTCACAGCATACGGGATGACTTCCCTCTCGTTGGCATCCACTCCTTCGTCGCGAATGTCGCTCCAGGCCGCCACGATGCCATGGATGCAGCAGAGGGCTGCGAGGGCTGCGGCGGGCTGCAGGGCGTCCCGCACGAAGAGGGGCCGAAGAACGTCTCTGGGCGCGCTGCCCATTGGGAGCCCGAGGGTCGTCCCGAACCGTTCCCACAGGGGTCGGAGGGCAGCACAGTCAATTAGTAGGTGGGAGAGCGATTCCCGCTCCCCACACCTGGCACACTCAGGCCTTATACTCCCCGGATTTGGGGAAGGGGCTCGCAACGAGAGGGCCTATTTACAGGCCCGCTGTTACGAGAGGACCCCCAATGTCCGTCGCCTGGCCGAATATCGAGCCGGGGTCGAGAGCCAACCTGGCAATCCGGGTCGGCCAGCTTGCTGGACGACCTGGGCCGGGAACGCTCGGCCCCGCCCGCGATTAGGCACCTCGTGAGGAGTTATTCCTCCCACTACGCTAGGGCACCTCCCTAGCGGGACGCCTTACGGCTCTTGCTTCCGGATGGAGTTCCGGCAATAGGAGAGGAGGAGATGGAAAGCTTCGACGAGCCTTTTAGGACCGGCGAAATTCTCTCTGGTATTAGGAGGCTCAAGAGGCGTAAGGCGCCAGGGGAGGACGGCCTGCCCGCGGAGTTTTTCCAATGCTTCGCGGCGGAGCTGGCTCCCCTTGTGCCCGAGCTGACGAGGCTGATCCGAGACGAAGGCGATGTTCCCGCCTCGTTTCGGTCAGCCAGAGTGAGGCTCCTTCCCAAGGGAGGAGACCTCAGGAAACTGAACAACTGGCGTCAGATCACGATCGTGAACACGGACGCCAAGTTGATTGCCGGGCTGTGGGCGTCGCGATTGGGGCAGGTGGCAGACTCCATAATTAGCCCGGAACAGACATACGCTGTTCCCGGGCGAAGTATGGAGGCCAACCTCTTCTTCGCGAGCACATGGTTCCATGTGCAGCGGAGTGAGAAGAAAGGGAACGAGGAAATTTGCAACCCCACTTTGGGACCGCCAGTGGGACAGGGAAGGGACTCCCGGGCGGGGGAAGGGGTCCTAGCGATCGCAGTCGATCTCCATAAGGCGTTCGACTGCGTGGACCAGGATCTCCTGTTGGAGCTCCTGGGTCGCATGGGCTTTCCACCCACCTTGATCACCTACCTGCGCTCCTGCTGGCGCCACGCGATGATTACCGTCTCTTTCAGTGGTCAAAAGGTGTACGGCGTGCCGGTGCGGCGGGGCATACGGCAGGGCGATAGCCTGAGTCCCCTACTCTTTAGCACCTACTTCGAGTTGGTGCTGAGAGCATACAGGGCGACTTTGGCTGCCTTGCCGAGCTCGTGCCCCGGCACGCCCGCCGTAGCAGCCTATGCCGACGATCTTCTGCTCCTGCTGCCCATGTTCACCCCGGCAGCGGCAGTCGGGGATTTCTTCGATCTGCTTAGCCGCGGGACCGGACTGCAGGTGAACAAGGCGAAGTCGTCGGTGGTGCCACTTGGTGCTGCGTGGGCAGGGCAGCGAGACTGGATCCGCTTGGGGATCCCCACGGCCAGGTACCTGAAGTACCTGGGCTTCCCGTTGTGGGACTTCTGTCCAACAGAAGCCTGGTTAGGTCGTCTTCAGAAAGTGGAGTTGGCGATCGGCCCGTTCCTGGAAGGCAAGTTTCACTTGCCGGAACGGGCCGCTGTATGGAACGCGTTTGCGGCTCCCATCCTCTGCCCCATACTTTTTGTTTGCCCGGTCCCCGTTGAAGTTAAAAAGAGGACAGAGGACCTCCTCCGCATTGCCCTTTGGGGCAAAGGGAGGCCCCGAGTCCCTTTGAAGAACTTGTGCGCTCCGCGTCGGGACGGCGGTCTTGGCCTTCTGACTCTGGGGCGCGTGGAAATACAGCTGCGATGGCGCAACATGGCCATCGCAGCGAAGCTGTGGAGTATCCCTTGGTGCATTCCGACCCGAATCCTTGCCAGCCGTGTGACCAGGACCCAAGGACTCGCGTCTCTTTCTTCTGTGCCGCGGCCGGAAGATCCGAAGATGCGGCCTGCTCCTTGGACGCATGGCCACCCTAGCAAAGAAGAACGAATGGATGGTGTGCAGCCCCGCCAACTCCTTTGCCTGGCTGGAGGAGACCGCTGGCACTTGGGCGAAGCTCAACGAGGGAAGCCACGAGACGTGGAACTGCCTGAGGACCGGCCTATACGCCCACCGCACTCTGCGGGAAATACTGGAATTTCTTACGAGTTGCACGTGGGCGGAGGCGACCCCCCTTGCCACGGCGATGCCCTTCCTGAGGAGGGCGCTTCACAGCAGCCGGATTCCGAGGTGGCAAGTATCCTGCCGAATCGCAGGCAGGGAGAAGTTGATAAGCGGCTGGACCATGGGAGAGCTGGCGGACACCATGACCCCGGGCGTTCAGCCGAGAGGATTGACGAGATGGGGCGAGCTGCTCGGCATGCTGACGGATGATCTGAAGTAGCCCTCATTGATGATTGGATCCAGGATTCGCCCCCTGAAGTGGCAAGAGTCGGCGCTACTGCTGTTGCATTGGGGTCTACCCTGCAACGCACGCCGCTTCCACTGGACGAGGGGAACAGTGAATCCTCAGTGTGCCAGGTGTGGGGAGCGGGAATCGCTCCCCCACCTACTTGTTGACTGTGTTGCCCTCCGACCCCTATGAGAACGTTTTGGGACGACCCTCGTGCTCCCGGTGGGCAGCGCGCCCAGAGACGTTTTCCGGCTCCTGTTCGTGCGGGACGACCTGCAGCAGAGTGCTGCCAGGTCGCAGCCCTGGCAGCACTCTGCTGTACCTGAGGCATCGTGGCGGCTTGGAGCGATGCCCACGACGAAGATGTCGACGATAACGTGAGGGATGTCATCCCCTACGCTGTTTGCTTTATGGAAAGAGCAACGGGATGGGCCCAGCTGGGACAAACGCAGAAGGACCTCGAGGGCATCCTGCGAAGGATGGGCCCTCTTCCCAGTGGTCAGGGATCCCTTTCCGTCCCTCCAAACTCTTTTTGTTCTTCCTTATTTTTATTTTTATTTTTGTTTCCCCCCCCATCCCCTTCCACTGCCGAGGAGAATCACGCCGGGCGCAGCCCGGCGTCCCGGTAGGGCCGGTGCTGTGTTGGCCGTTAGTGGGGCCTCGTACCACGTTTTGTAGAGTTTTAATAAACGCCCCGGCGCACCCGGGTGGCAACCCCTCCCCCCTCCGTTCCGCGGCAGGAAATCGAAGCAGCGCTCTCCGACCCCCCGCTCAGAGATGTTCCCCTCAATGCGCTCTCACTATGATGAGCCGCAGGTGGATCATCACGCATCACCAATGCGCCCATCATTACAACATGCAGCAGGTGCGTGAGCACGCGTTATGAATGCGCCGTTATTTGAGTGAGCTGTTTTGAGCGCGCGAGGTGTATTATCAGCCGTTATCACCGCGTTGTTGTTATAGTATGCTGCACTGTACCAACGTGCATTATCACCCATTATCTGTGTGCTATTATTATGATTGGCAGAAAGTGTGTTATCACCCATTTTCAGTGCTTTCGTCCTTCGGGTCTCTCTCAAAGATGCTATGGGCATGTGATTTCGGTTAATTCATTCATAGCTGATTGATTGAAAAGGAACGCCGATGGCAACTGATTGGTGTTTTCACGCTGCGTGGTGTGCAATGTTTTCGATGGAACGAAAGTAAACATTCGGACAGCCCGAAGCGTACAAATTAAACGCGATAGCACCGTTTCAGAGAGGGTTTGTTCTTCCGTTTGAAGGAAAAAATAAAAGAGGAAAAAGGTCTTTTATTCTTAATGTCAGCTGTTGAAAAATTCATCTCGAAGTTGGAGATTTAAGGGCTCAGCCGTGTTGGCAGTGCGCTGCTCGTCGCCTTGCAGTTAGGTAGGGAGTGGGTGACGCCTGCAAGAATCACACTGTCAGCACGTGTTTTCGGCAGAAAAGGGGACCCACATCCTTTGAGATTCTATTTTTAGGAGCAGATGCTCCAGAGCCGGATCCCAGTCAACGGGAGTGCGTGTTCCTCTTCGTGCGAGGCGCCGGGACAAGGAACGAAGAGCGCGCCCGGAGAGGGGAGCAAGCGAGGAACACCGCCGGATCCGCGGAAGCAGCCAGCCACGTGGTCAGGTGGTCCGGGAAGCCTCGGTACTTCGGGGGTCCGAAGACGCGCCTGTGCACCCCCTTCCCCCCTCCTCTTCCTCTTCCCCTTCCCCTCCCGCACCGCACCGGGCGGTCGGTTCCACGCCGAGCAGGGAGGGACCGGGAAGGCGGCGGAGGATCGCCAGGAATTTCGAAAGGACCTCGGCTGAGATCCCGAGGTCCGGCAGGTCTCTCGCTCTCGCGCGCGCGCTCCGCTCGCGGAAGAGCGGATGAGGAGGACTCGCTTCCTTGGCGACGAGTGGGAAGGGTCCCCTCCGGTCGTCTGCAGGCCTTTCCCGGAAGGAACGGGTTGCTCCCACCCCCCACCTACCGAGAGTTCCTGAAAAAAACGGATCCCAAGCGGAGAGCCCCCGGCAACCCGGCCCCCCACACACTTCGAGAGGAGCCACGCGTCGGGAGCGAGAGCTTTCATGGTTCCGACCCGCGTCCCGGGAAGTCTGGAAAGCAGGTGCTGCTGGGAGGTTTCCTTCCCGGAGGAAGGCCATCTGCCAAAAAGCGGGCGCGCGCCATTCTCTGTTTGCCTCACGCGATCTCGCCGCCCGGAAAAGCCCCGAGGGCGTGAAAACGTCGTGGAGGTTTGTTTTCCCCACCTCCAGGAGCGGGGAAATCCCCTCCGCGCCGGGACTGTCCGAGACGGCGGCGCGGCTCAGCCCGGAAGAACCTCCGCTGCCGTCGGGTCGTCCCTCAACCACCAACCGCGCCGGGGGCACAGGCACCGACAGACGCGGGGGGAGGGGGATCCTCAGGCGAAGGGTTCCCGAGGCGACGGCGGGCCACGAGAGGGGGGAAGCGCACGGTGTCGATGGGGCGGCCGCGAGGGACGCACGCTACCCTCCCCAAGACCCTGAAACTCGCGCCCCGCACCGAGCCGCCCGCAACTCGGCGCTCGCCCGGGAGAGGGCGCTCCGCGGAGAGCCCTGGGTGCCTTACGGACGGACCCAGCCGGCATCCTGGAAAGGAGGAAGAGCACTCCCTCTAGCGGACGATGATCCCTTCCCGACCGTCCGGAGTGCTCTTGCTTATTTATTTTTATTTATTCTTCTTTTCATTTTTTTTTTTTTTTTTTTGGGGGGGGGGGGGGCTGTGCTTTTGCCCCACCCCACCGCTGCCGAGGTGAGCGTTGCCGGCCGGCCTGCCCGCACCGACCGGCAACCCGGCAGGTCCTTTGCAGAATGAGACGTGGTAGGGCTACGTGCCCCACCACCACAGTGGTAGGTTCACGTGACCGGGTGGCAACGCCGGGACGCTTCTCGAGCACTCTGTGACGTCACCTTTGTTGCCGTTCCGCTCCGTGCGGCGGCGCGCACGGTCCGAATCGCTCTCCCGCTGGGACGGAGCGGGGGGGACGAAGTACCTGCCGGAAGTGCCTCTTTTGCTCTGAATGGGCTCGCGTCCGGAGCGCGGGAGTCAAGGGAGTCAGTACCCCCCCCCCCGCCCCTCCACATACACTCCCTCCCCCCGGGAAACCCAGCGCCTCCGCGGCAGCGCGCGCGTGCTCTCCCATTCCTCCCTCCCTCCCCCGCGCCTCATCTGCGGCTGCCTCCACCCCCCCTTTCCCCTCCCTCCCTAGCGGCGAACCGAGAAACCTGAAACTCTCGTCTGTGTGTGCCTTTCGGGAGCTCTCCCTGGCGCGCGTTTCCCCGGTGACGAAACGGGCGGCGGCTCCGGGTGCGCCGGTTTCCCCGTGTCCGCGCGACCCGGCCAACCTCCGCCGCAGGCCCGAAATCGAAGAACACGGAATTCCCATTTTCCTCCCCCATAAGAAAAAAAAAAGGTCCCCCCCCCCCCGCCTTCCCCCCCAAAAAAGGTCGTTTCGCCGAAACCAGTAGGACTTTTCCCTTTTTGGAGCATTTGGTGCGCTCGGGTACTTAACTCGCGAAAACCTCTCGCTCCAGAAATCGTTTGCAGAGGAAACTTTCTAAAAGTGAGAAAGTTTCCCGTTGAAGAAGTGCCAGGAACGCCGATAATGCATTCTTTCGCTTTATTTATTGCTCTCTGCGAAACTGTTAAAGATAATTTCCCGGAAGGCAAAGGAGGAAGGAAAAGAAGAAAAAAAAAAAAAAAAAACCCCAGGTAATGGGTTGTCGTCGCCAATGAAAGTGATGAAAAGCAGCATTTGCTTCCTCTTTTATGGTTCTCTTAGGATGCTCCTTGCTAAATTGCAGCTCCTGGAAACCGTTTTGATTCCTGCCGAGACGAGATGGGAATCGGCTAACGCCTCTCTCTGCTTTCGCGTACCGCAGCCGGCGCGCGGCGGAGACCGCAAGGATGCACGGATGACGAGAGGGCCCGCCGACGGCTCCCTGCCCGCAAAGCTGCCCCTTTCGCCCGTGTCCTCGGACAAGCGCGGGCCGAGCTTTCTGCTGCTGCCGCCGCCGTCCGTCCCCCCCTTCCAGCCGCCACCACCACCCTTCCTCTCCTGCTCTCTCTCTCTCCCGTCCGTCGTCGTCCGGCTCGCGAGAACGGGATGCTCCGATCCCCTTCCCTGCCGCCGCCGCCGCCGCCGCCGCCGCCGGCCTCCGATGGCCATCTCCGCGGACCCTTCCCGATCTTCCTCCCTTCTTCCCGGCACCGCGCGCGACCCCAGAGGCGGTGCGGAAGGAAGAAAGGCAAAAAAGAGCGCGGCCCGCCCGCGCACGGCGGCGGCGGCACCGCCGCACTTTCTCGCACTTTCTGGCGCGCGGCGAATCGAACTGCTCCGCCGTCCGTGGGCTTTTTCTCTTTTATTTTTTCGAGAACGTTCGAGCGCCTTCGGCTTCGTTGTTTTCCCGCCCTCCCTCCCCTTCTTTTGCTCCCCTCCCCCCCCCCTCTCATTCCATTTAACGACGCAAGCGAAGCCTACGCGAAGATGATTACAGGAAATGATGGGATCTCTGGCGCTTCCCGCAGTAAAAGCAGTGGTGAAATGCAGACAGATCCTGTTTTGCAGTTATTATTAGCTCTCCAGGACCTGATATCGTAGCTCCTTCGGGACCCTTTTGCATATCGTACAAGTGTCGGCGAAGGAGCGGGAGGGCTGCTGCCGAACGCGTGCAAAGGGAAGGGGGAGTCCCGGGATGTACCGACGGCGTTGCCGCTGCCGTACGTGGGGGAGAGAGGGGGACTCCACCCAGCCCCGTCTGGAACTCGGAACGGTCCAGCGCGTTGCTCTTCTTGCAGCTACTTTCCCGTCGGCAGCAAGCTCTGCGCTCCTTCCGGCCTTGAGGAATTTGCACCCGGTCGTGCCTGCGCGCTGGCTGCCCTTCTCGAACCGCGCGCCTGCGAGATCCAAATGGCACCGAGCGACCGTGGAGGGCAAAGACGCTGAAGAGACCGGGGGGCCCGTTCCTCAAGGGAAGAGCCCTTCCCCTCAAATGATGAAGACTGCTCAGCTGGTCATGTGGAATTGTTCCATCTGCCCTCTCGGCTCGCTCGGCAGCGGACCGCCACTGCCCTGCCTGCGCACAAGAAGAGAGTCCCCATAGTCCCCTCGGTGTGCCGCCTCCGCCAACACCACGAAGACGCCTTTGGCATCTCGGGTTTCGCTTGTGGTTGACTCCTTCGGGGAAGGATCCACAGAGGCGGTCGCCTGGGAGCGACGCTGGGAAGGTGGATCAAAGTCCGACTCGGAAAACGCTTCTTCGCCTCGCCTTTCCCCCCCTTCCCCCTCTTTCATCAGCAATCGGGGGGACTCCTCGACGGGAAGCGGGAAGACCGGGGGACGGACACGGTGCCATCTCTTTGCGCCGCAGTGCGCTGGTCCTGAAGCGAGCGTGCCTGGGACGTGGTCGCGTGAAAAGATGCCCTCCGCCCGCGCTCTCCCGAAGAGCACAGAAGCTGCTGCTGCTGCTGCTGCTGCTAGGTAAGGAATCCTGCTCCCGTGAGATCCCTCGATTTGTGGAACAAGGTCCCGCGAGCTCTTCGACGGAGGAGCACCGACGAAATGGTACGCCGCTCGGAATCCTGAAAGATTCCTTCCCGAAGGAGAAGCGATTATGTCCGCATCCTAAGAAGTGCTCCCCACGCCAAGACGACGAACTCTTCGTGCTCTAAATTTTCTGGATGCCACGCGCGGAGACAGCAGCCACACGGCCGCCAAAGCCGGTCTGAATTTGCACGTAGATGCCTGATGATGAACATCCCGAATTTCCCACTGTGTGCTCCCGATCGCGTCCGGGAACAACTTGGCCGCTTTCCTCTTCAGTGTGATCTCATGCGATTGGGATAGCTGTCGATGGTACTTTTGCAAGCCTCTCGCATCTGACGACAAAGCAGTCATCGCGTCTCTTCCCTTAAGAAGAACGTCTGCACTTGTCGTCCTTTTCCATTATAAGGATAAGAATAAAGGTCCACAGGCACGAAGAAATACCTCACTGTTTACATTCGACAATATGGCGGATGTCCTGAAAATTCAAGAAGGATTACCGATCCAAGAAGAACGAAAATTTGGAAAGGAGATGTCGAAACGGGAACTTAATTAAGGATGGGGCCATTAATAGCACGACTTCCTCCGAGAAAAGCAGCCGCTGAATTTCTAGAACCATTCCTGGGACAAGGATCTCGAGATGATGGCTCTCAACTAAGGTCATGACTGAAACCATGGAATAACGGTTTCCAGATCGAAACGGAATCACAGAACCTTCCCCACGGCATGGAATGCCCTGAACCTTGAGCATTTCCCACATGTAAAAACATCGTGGTTAATCAATTCGTCCCGTTGACCTTCTCGATTCATGAACTTGGTCCGCGGCCCCATCGAGAATCTGGAGAATAGGGGAACGGTGAAGATGAACTGTGGACTAGGGTTTGCTGAAGCGTTCACAGGCAAGCATCTGTGCATTCCGGATGGAGCAGCTTGTAGTAAACGTTGATCGGCAATTTTCACAAGCGATTTACTTAAATAAAAAGCGCTGGAATCCGAGCCATTGGCTCGTCCGCGTCGCCAAATGTGCTTCGGAGAGCCGTCCCCCTGAGATAGGTTGGGCTTTTCGAAGCACTGCTGGCTGGGGTAGGCTTGTGCGAGGCCGGCTCGCGCTCGGCAGCTGGCAACACTGCTTCCAACAGGAACCTCTTGTTGCGTAACGTGCAGCGTGAATCCGAAGGTAGGGACAGATAAAATGACGTCAGCGGCGTGGAAGTTCAGTTTCATGTTATCCCCTCGAATCGGATGCTGCATTTTATCATTGTTCATAAATTACCCTCCAGTGCCTCCCATAGCAGATAATTTTCGCAGGAAGACTTCGAAGCACTTTCCAACTGTTGTACGTTTGAAGCAGGAGGATCCTTTTCCGCTGGATGCCTTCTTGGAAACGTTGATAGATCGGAGTGCTGTGTGAAAGGCAGACATAAAACACTCTGGAAAGTCGGAGCTCTTGGTAAATCAACCGAGCACTCGGAGTTTTCTCCTCCGAGGAAGAAGCAAGGAGGAAATCCGTTCCTGGAGAGAGAGCGACTCGGCGTGGGGCTGAAAGTCCCCCCTCCCCTGTATGAGGGAGGCTCCGTTGCCTTCGTGGGATTGGTTCGGGAGGAGGTGCTGGAATGGACTCGGAACCATCAGGAGGACTGATGTTTTGGTGGCCCCCTCCCCCCTGCCCCCCGCTTCTGCTGCCCGCGAGAACGCGCACATTATCCGCAGAGGAATGGCAAAGTGGACAAGCGACGTCAAGCGTGCGCGCAAGACGTCGTCGACACTCGGGAGTGTCGTAAACTCGGGCGAGCAGCCGGCCAACTTTCTTGCGATACGCGGCAACTTTCAATGCGATAAATCAAACTCCGATCTCGAGGAAATGCACAAACGCACTTTTTTCCCTGTGATGCGAAAGAATGTGCTGCAGCTCCAAACCCGATTACCTAAATTGATGTCGATTTCCTCCGTTCGAGATAGGGCTGTTACTTTCTGTCGACCAACTTTTTATGTCCATACGTTAAGAACAAATGAAATTTCGCATGCAGGGCAGCTCCGAGTGGATTCCCGAGGACCGTAAGCAGCAGCCGAGAGACGCGCGGAGATCAGCGGGCGCTGCTGACAGAAGAGACCTGTCGAGATTCTCTTCCGCACGGACCCGGCCGGCACAAAGAAACGCGAGACAGCTTGCTTCCGGCTGCTCTCGCGGCCCTCAACTGCCCGAGGCCTCATATTGCTGGTCTGCCTGCTTCTCGGAAACGGGCAGCACGGGCTGGGAGACCCGCGGGCACGGAGAACTTCTTCTACGAGTCAGAGAGGAGCTTCCGTCCGGAGTAAACGGCTTTCCGTGCCTGATGGGTGTGTTTGAGCGACCTTGCGCTCGGCATTCAGGCTCTTCTGAAGGACCTTGTTGAGCTACGATCTTGATCCATCTTCGCCATTCTTCATCGGTCAGTTTCCGCTCTCTCTCTCTCTCTCTCTCTCTCTCTCTCCGCCTCCCCGGAGCTGGAAAGGGGATCACCGGCTTCAGAGTTTCGCGAAAATATTCAGTGGCAGAAAGATATTCAGTGAATTATTCAACTGGAGAAATTATATGTTGACCTGACCATGCACTCGTGCCGTTTCCAGGGCTGGAACAGACGGCCTGTGCTGGCGGCTGGGCGGCTGCGGGTTCGAATCCCTCTCCCGGGGAAGGATCGACGCCGAGAAATGGATGCTCCATGAGTTTCGAGTCCCCTTTACCCCCCGCAGGATGCCTTACAAGACACTGGTTGACACCCGGTCACGGCCGGGGCGATTATTCATAAATGATGAACGTCTGTGGCAGGACGTTTGATCCTGCCACGAGAAGGAACCTGCCAGGAACCGGTACGCAGGCCAGCGGGGTTCGCCTCGGCGGCACAGAGGAAGAGGAAGACGCACAAGAAGAAAAAAAAATAAAACAAAACACATACAGTCAAAAAAATGGCGAGTGGGTCATTGCTCGCTGGAGGGTGTATCCTTGTAAGGATGCCGGCAAGCTCCTGTTTCAAGACTCCCAGATGGGGCTATCTCGACGCCATCCTCATGAAGAGGACAGAAGAATACATGGCGTCCCTGTCGTCCTGACATCCTCCTCTGGCGTTGCTGCCCCATGGTCCTTGGTCACGCCGCATGGGCAGCAAAGTGCTGCTGGGGATGCGACACTGGTGGAATCCGGAAACCCCCGGGATGCCGGAGATGTTGACTGGCCGGAGGGGGTCCTGAGGAGCATCCTCATCAGGAGGGCAAAGCTGAGGACGTGCTTCTCGAGCAACGCCCGGGACATCCTGCGACGACTCCTCAAAAGAGAAGTTGACATTCGCGCGGGCGAAGGAGCGCCATCCTGGACTCTCCTGCACCACCTAAGAATATTAAGCTGTGCGGCCAGGACGGTGTGGTGTCTTACTGCGCGGACCGCAGTGACCTAGCAAGCGACCCAGCGGTCGCAAAAGTGATGGTGCGTGTTTTCGTGTGTGTGTCTGCTGCATGCAAGACGACTCCTTAATAAATTCAGCCCACCGCGAGTCGGACCGGGAAAAGACTGACGGGTGGGGATGGGAAGTCGACTCTTCGGGTCCTTCCAGGAATCAAGGAGTCCTTCGGGGTTCCCCTCCATTGCGTACCATGGGGCTGGTTGATACATTCTCGGGGGGTTGCCTCTCCAGAGTGTTAAGAAGCGCACTGCTCCCTTCGAGAGCGACCCTTCAGGAAAAATTCGGAAGCGTCCCTTCGAGGTTCTCTCCAGAGGAGGAAACAGGGAGCGGTTTGCTTGCGAGTTCCCTCAGGGGAAGAAATTCGGGAGAAGATCCTTTCCGCATGATTCCCTCCGGAGGAGACATTGGAGTGGGTCCCACGAACTGGAGGGTCCCTTCGGAGAGAATCAGGAAAAGTTCTCTTCGAAGACAACCGGGGCAAGGGTTCCTTCCGAACCGTGGGAGGAACGGGCCCCTTCCTCCGGAACCTTCCCGGATTCATAGGGTGATCCCTATGTGGTTGCTCCCTAACCTGCATGGTCAACACGAACTTCTGGGCGGGCAGCGTTGATGAGCTTCGCGAGCGCCCCGTAAGGAGGCGAACGGTCCTTCAGCGCTCCTTGAGATCCAAAAAAAAAGAAGAAAACACGAAAAAAAAAAAAAAAAAAGCTGGGGGGTGCGGAAGGCCATCCCTGACTACGCTTGCTGTGGTATCAATCGGAAGAGCCCCTTTCTATTTCGATTCGGTGCGTGGGGCCTTCCCGATGACTTGGGGGTGCATCTGCTGTGGCTTTCGAGGGAGCTCCCTTCCACAACCGAAGACCAAGGAGGTCAGGCGAGGCGGGGGAATGACCCTCGGCAAGGCGGATCACGTAGAGGAAGGCGGCCGCGATGATGGAAGCGGAGAGCTGGAGGTCTTTGCGGGAAGCCGGTACCCCCGGGCTATCCAAAATGCGCACGCGCGCCAGGACTTGCTGATGTTCGCCAGGGAGCCGCTGACTTCCGCGGCTGGCGACGTCAGCCTACGCACGCACGGCCAAGGCCAAGACCTTCCCGCGGACTTCTCAGAGGATTACATCGGGATTGCGCCTGTCTTGTTCGCCACTGGTCGTTTTTTTCGCGGGCGGCGAAGGTCTCCTGGACTCTAGCTGCTTCCCGGCGAGGTCGGTAAGCTTCAGTCTCTTTTCGCTCTCCTTTCCTTCATCCTCCTTTCTCCTCCTCCTGGCTGCAGCAGTGCTCTCTGACTGACCGTAGTCCAGACGACTGAGGTCGACTCCCGTGCCTTCTTAGCAGCTTCCGAGGTACGGAGGAGTGAGGTACTTCCGGGAGTTGTCTTGACCATGATTCATGGTCGTGTATGTCCTCATACGGCCATTCCTCAAATGCCTGGGGCGTGATCGCGGCCGTTTCCCTGCAGCTCCGACTTCCCGTTCCTGAGACGATGGCTGGCGGCAAGCTTCCGCTCGCCGCACCTGCATGCAACCGCTCCGGTGCCGCACAGACGGACGTCTTCGACGAACCCTCCGTTCGTTTCGCCGCCGCTGGTCCAGAACCAACTGCTTGGCAGGTTTTCGGGATTAAGGGAAGCAGCAGAGACGGCATGCAGTTTCCAAGGTTCCCGGAGGAAAGAACCAAACCTGCGTTCCTCCGTAGTGCCTCGAAGCTTCCACCTTTCCACCGCCAGTTGGCACATGAAACCTCCCTCCCCCCGTAAAAAAAAAAAAGAAAAAAAAAAAAAGAAAAAAGGAACAAGAAGAGTGGAGTGGGGCAGAAAAGGAACGCTGATGCGTCACCGCGGAGCTCGGAACACGGCGAGATGCCGCACGAAAGGAAGGATGCTTTGGCAGCATCTCGGAGGGAACTTTCCGGGTTTCGGGATCGGCTCTGACGGAGAGGAAACCGCGAAGAAGGCACGTGCCCCTTTCCTTTTCCCCCGTTGATGACAAAGAGTCGCTTCGCCAGGGACGCCTCTCCCTCGCCTTTCCGTCTTTCGCTCCAGCATCCCGAATGAACCCAGGATCTTTCAGAATGAGCTCCTCTTTGTTTTGTCTCCAGGTAACGTCGTTTCAAAATCTCCGTCAGACGGAACGTCCGGACCATTTTTTTTTTTTTTTCGAGGGGAGGATAGGTGATTTATCAATCAGCAGCTGTTTTCCGAATTCACTCCGTTCCCCATACAGGAACGGCACCCGACGAAATCGAGAGCGCCCGTCCGCTGGGGAGGTTTCCAAGGTGACTGCTACCGGTGTGCCTGGCGGCGCTCGATGCAAGGAGACCCCGCGGATCCGGACCCGTAGACCTGTCCTGTCGCGAGGCATCCCATCTCTCGTGCAAAAGGGGACGGGGGTGCTCTCTCGCCAGCGGGTCCTTGGTCCCCATGGATACTTTCTCCTTTCATCAAGGGCTAGCAGATCGGATCTTCTGTGAATCCTTCCCGACGAGCGCCGGGAAGCCTCCGGTGCGTCAGTCAGTGCCCGAAGATTTTGTTTGATCGACACGGGATCGTTATCCTCCTCCAAGTGGTAGTCACGCCATCTTTAATAACGCAGCATGGAAATGAAGACACCGCGTATCATCGCGGAAGAATAATGACAGCGGACTTTTTGTGTCCTGCGTTCCGACTCGAGATCATTATCCCTTAAGTAATCGCTTCCTGGTTACCGCCTCGGCTTGGAGAAACCCCACGAAATTAAAGGCATCCTTTTCGTTCCTGCTCTCCTGCCCTATTCTGCTGCAAATGGCATCCGATTGGGGAGAAAGGAAAATCCAGGAAAGCAGCGACCCGAAGAGAACACACATCCCTGGAGCGTGCGTAATCGCGTGGGCGTCCTGACATACCCTGTGGGAAGAACTTGGAGGAAGCGCTGAGTGAAGAGCAAAATATCCCTCCCCCCCTTTCCTCGTCCACGCCCCCCAACCTTCTCCTTCCCTCCCCTCTCCTTGAAAAAATGGCGATCTCCTGGAAAGCGAATTCCCTCCCTCCCTCTCCATGCAACGATCCTCGGAGCGTAAGGAGTGACCCGCACAGGGAAGCGACGAGGCCAAAGGGATTCCCATTCTGTCCCAGCGGAGTGCGGCTCTTCACGCATTTCGTAGCTGCTGACGGTACCGTTTAGAAGAACTTTGAGCTTCGTCTGGAACGCCACGAGTAGGGAAAACTCTTGCCTGGTTTCTTAGGAATGAATCCGCTTGAAAACTTTCTCACCCGGTCACGCCCAGGGGCGTTTATTTAATAAGAAAAAAAAGAAAAGAAACCGGTAGGAAAACTGGAGTTTCCAGCCGAAGATCAAAGAAGTTCACGGGAACAGTACACCGACACTCGGGACGGGAGGGAGGGGAGAGTAAGTGAAGGACAGAATGGGGACACGGGTCTCTGGTTAGTCCCTTTCCTTCTAGAAAAAGAAAGGAAAACGTGGAATGTCCGGGACATGGGTGGGAGAGGACAGAAAGGTAAATAAATAAGGGGCAGGGAGGGGGTAGCGGGTTACCGGGCCGCTCCCTCTTTTCACAGCCGGCGATCGCCGCACTGACTTCCGCTTCCAGACGAGGTCACCTAGCACCTGGCAGCGTCCTCAGAGGGGACAACAGCTGGGTGCTCGGCCGTGCTGCTCTTCCGCCTTGCAGTTTCGATGTGGCCCGAGGCGAACTTCTGTAGGCTCCGTCCGACGCAGGCGTCTATCGCCACAAACTCGGAGACGGCGACCAGCCTGCTGAGGTGAAGAAGACCTTCGTCCCGAGGAACCCTGAAGGAGGACCAGAAAGCGCCAAGTAAAGCGCAAAATCTTCCACCCCCCTTTTCCCCCCTAGCCTTTCTCTCTTCTCTCCTCTCCTTGAAAAAGATGGCAGTCGCCTGGAAAGCCCGTGCGAGCCTTCCTAACCAAATTTCGGGCCTCTCCGCGACGATCCTGGGGCGGAACGGGCGAGGGTGAGATTTCTGGAACGGCCGTGAATCTATGGAAACCGATCTGGGCAAGGAGGCTGTGGCAATGATGCACTTCATCTCCCACAGCGGAAGAATCTGATCCGAAATTCGACTCGTCAAAGACAGGGGTGTCTCCTGGTGGGGAGAGGCGACTGAGGCCCGCGCGCGCTCCAGGTTTCCTCCGCTCCCACTCGGGATCTGCAGACCCGATCAGGACAACCTCAAGAGCCGGTCGCGGAAACCCTACTGTCCTTAGGGATTATGGAAATCCTTTTGGGTCTCTCTTCGCTGTTTGATCCCTTCCAGCATTTTTTTTCAAGTTTTTCAGGTTTTCTTTTTTTTTTGGTTCGCTAAGTACCTCAAGAGCCGGTCGCGTGCCTCGCGGTGCACGTGGCTCTTTAACACTGTTCCACGCCATCCGCGGAGGGTGCGTGTTATTCTTCAAGATAGGAGTGCACTCCTGAAGGGGGTCCGCCCCATGAATCCAGGAAAGCTCGGAGTCCGTTTCTCTCACGCTTGGGGAGGGGAGGGATCGCACCTCCCACCCTGGTTGCCTCCGAAGGGGAATCCCGAAGGGAATCTCCTTCCTCGTTCTCTCCGGAGGGACCCCGCAAGGAAGTGTTCCTCTCCATTTCATCTTCTCCGAAGGAAACCCGGAAAGGATCCGCTTGTAGGAATTTCTTCTCCGGAGGGAACCCGCAAGGGAACCGCTCCTGTTCATTCCTCTGAAGAGAACCCCGAAGGGACGTTTCCGAAACTCAGAAGGGGCTCTGCAGCTTCCCGCAGGGGGATCGCGTTTGCTTCCTTGCACTCTTCTGGAAAGGCGGCGACTCGGAGGGTCCCCCCGTAACGGGGAGGGTCCGCTCCTTTAAACAACTGGAGAGGTGCCTGTGAAGGCTCCTGCTCCATCTTGAAACCGGAGGGGTCCCCCGGTGGGGGGGTCCGCTCTCCGTTGTATGACCGGAGGGGGAACTCCCCACTCCTCGATTCCTGGGAGGACCCGAAGGTCGACTCCCGTCGTTCTGGCCTTCATCGGGGGCCTGCGGCTTAAAAGACCCCTTGTGCCACGCCCGAATGTCTCGGCCAACCAGCGCCATTGCAGGAGAAACTCGGCACCCATCGACGCAGTGATGTCAGTTTCTGCCGGAGTATTCGAACCCGCGGCGCATGGTGCCACGCGCGGAAGCCTTAACCACAAAGCCTCCGACGCGGGCAGGAGAACCACGCCGTGTCGGCATCCGCCACGCTCCCATCTGCCGGTCAAAGCCCGAAGCTCACAAAGACGCCGGCGAGCGGCCGCGAACGTTACCGCAGACGGATCTCGCATCGGTTTTTTTGTTTGTTTGTTTGGAGGGAATCGCGCCCACTGAAGCATCAGGTGGTAGCGAGGAGGATCCGGGAATCTCTGCCTCCGCTCGAAGCTGAGGGACAGGAGCGACTCGGCATCGCGCTTCGTTCTCTTCTGTGTACCAAGAACGCCAGCAAAACAGGAAAAAAGAAGGGGGGAGGAAAGGGGGGAAGATATTGCGGGATAGAGGAAGACGCAGCTGCAAACTTTCGCTTCCCACAAATCCCTGTTCTTCTCCTTCCATTTTTGTTCCGTTGCTCACCTTCGCTGTGCAGAATGCTGGTGGCCGGACGACCCAGGAATTCCCGGCTTGTCGTTGGAAGAGACGAAAGGGTCCGCGGCGCTTGACTCGGGGAAGGGAAGGGGTTCGGGGTCTTGCCTTTGCCACTCAACGCACAAAGGTGCCTTCGGCTCTGAGGTGCCGAGGAGGGAAGTCGATCCCGGATCCTTGCAGGATCGGGGGTGGCTGTTTCCCAGAGATGAACGCCAGCCAGGCTCCTTCCCTTTACTTCCCTCCCCCCCTGCCTCGCTCTGGTTCGTTTGGTCCTTGCAGCGGGATCTCCTCGACTGTTCTCTCGTACTGCAAGACATGGCGGGCCTTAATAGTGCCGCTCGCGCGGAGACCCGGCTCCACGTGGACTGTAGGACGCACGTGGACTTTGCTACTCCGTGGGTCTCCGGCGCTCCCAGAGTGGAGTCCTGGGGCGCTGGGATGCGCCGTTTCTTCTTCCCCGGTGCGTTTCGCCTGGCGCCGCCGCGAGACCGCGAGGGAGTCCCGAAGGTCTTCCCCCTTTTCCTGCTGGTGCCGGGACCCCCTCGGGGAAGAAGGCGGGGCTCCAGTCGTCGGCGTCTTCACCTCCCACCTCCTCTCTGCCCTGCTACCTCCGCAGACATGTGGTCCCAGAGTCCATCCTTCTCAGTGGGTCCACCCTTCTTCGGCTGGAAAGAACCGCCTGGACGACCGTTGGACCCCTGGTTGACCCGTCGGCCGCGCCGTCAGCCACCCCAGGTATGTGACCTGGGATGCCTTGCGACCCAGGATCTTCTCGGACTACCTCGTCGTGTACGGAGGACGTTCTAGTGGACTACTTCTCCATTCCAGAACCCTGAGTAGAAGTATGGGATGAACACCACTGAGCGGGCAGGGAAGGGTCATTGCCCCGGGGTCTGGGTGTAAGCTGGACGCTTGAGCGCCGTCCCTTCCTAGGGGCGGCCGCTTCCGAGAACGAGTCTCATCAGGGGTCGCCCTTAGCAACCGGCGCCTTCCACCGGATGCCGGGCCCGAAGAGCGTCGCCTTGGGCGCAGCAGCCTGGCTTTTCGCCCTCACCGATGATGCGGGCCCACTGTGCGTGGCTCCGGCAGCCCGGGCTTGGGCGTTTGAGCGAGCCGAACTTCCGAAGCTCGATAATAGGAATTGGTGGAGGTCACCGGTTCACCTGCTTCGCCGAATGGGGATGCCCGTTCCCCCTCCCTCTTCAGAGAGTGCCAGATGTCCTGGGAGAAGCCTCTAAGGGAGACAGCCGATTCCAGGTGACCTGACCCGTCTTCCGCCTCCGCAGCCGGCCCCTGCCACCCGTCTGCAGCACGCAAGAGCCGCTGCGGAACCATGCCGGCGTGCCCTCCGGATTCGCCTCGCTAGGCAGAGCTGACCGCCATTGAGTTCAGGCCGAAGCGAGGGCGCGCTCTGGATTCGTGGGCGTAGGGCCACGGACTTAAGCCTCGGCGTGAGGGTTGCTTCCAAGGAAGAGGCGGTTTGTGGGCGATCCGCCGGCAGCAACGCTCGCCTACGCCCTTCTGGGCCGGCCCTTCCCGTCAGGGGAGCGACCAGCGTCGCATGGACACGGGCCACCTCGCGCGCGCACTTTCCAGACTTGGCTGCACGCCTGCGACCGGCGCACGGGACGGTCGCCAGGGAGCGACGGGGATTCGAGCGGGAAAGCGAAGACCAGGATGCCGGAAGTCCCGACCTGAGGAGCCCCAGAGCTCTCCCCTCCCTCCCTTCGCTTCGAGTCTCCTTCCTCGGGCTGTGGGCAGGTGGCTTTCCCGACACTACGCAACAGTCACACGGACGCGCGCGCCAGGAGCGGGCGGAGATGGTCCCTCCAGCGGCGGCGGTTGCTCCTCGCCAGACGGCGCTGCGATGCCGTTCGCCGCCGCCCCCCGCAGCTTCCGGCGGACGCATTACGGGAGAGGGGAGTTCCCAGGCACGCATCAGAGGGTAGGTCGGTGAAAGTGGGGGGCTAAGGAAGGCTGCAAAGGAGCTTGGGCGTGCCATCCCCTCCTGGGGCCAGCGGGAGCTCCTCGCCGGCGGCGGAGGGATGGCACAGGGGAGCGGAACACCTTCTCCCCCCACGCTGCCTCCTCCCTATCGGGATTTCCTTCCGGGGAAAGCAATTTGAGTCGATCCTGGCAATTACGGAAAGCCTGGCGGGTCGTCCCGGGAGGAACGCGCTGCGTGTGCGTGCGCCCCCGCGTCACGCAACCGCATCGACAAAACGAGGGTGTGCGCATGCCTGCGGGCGGGCAGCCTCCGGGAAGAGAGCGGGATGCGCACAGCCCAGGAGACCCTTCGTGACGCGGACCTGACCAAACGCGCGCGCCAGTCGTCCCAGTGGCGGCACCCTTTCTCCCTTTCCCTTTGGCCCGCCGCCGCCCAGCGCGCGCAAGGATGGCGTGGACGAAGGGGCGGATGCAGAGCCCGTGGGTCGGAGGAAAAAGGTGAAGGCAGGGGGGAACTCCCTGTCCCGTCCGGAGCGGTGGTCAGAGGTTCCTCCCAAGATGAGCCCTGGGGACGGATCGCTCCTTCCTCCGCGTCCCCCCCCCTCCACGGAGGGCGACCGGTACACCTGCGGGGCTCGGGAAGGTCGCTGCCTGCGGAGAGGGAGAAGCTGAAGAAAAGTCTTCTGGATCCGCAGTTCTCCCTCTGGTCGGTGTCCAGGGGTCACGTGCTGCCGCTCTAGCCGCTCCAACCCTGGACATTCAGCAGAACGACCGCTCCCCTTGGGCAATGTGTTCGCGTTGCGAAAGGGAGCCAAACGGGAGCGGCGGCAAGGAGGTCCCGTCGCCTCACCTTGTTGCCAAGGAGACGGAGGGTCGCCTGGAAGCCTTCTGGATTCCACATAGATCTTTCTGGAGGGGTTTCGTGACCCCCTCGGACACACCTTCCAGGACAGAACTCGAGGAACCCGGCAGTGGCACGGCCTCCATTTCCTCCCGCGTGGTCCAGAAGGGCGAAGGACGCGTTTCTTCCCCCTCCCTCCCGAGCGGGTGACCTCCACTGCCTCATCGAGGGCGCAGTTTCCCCGCTGCTTTTCAAGGGTCTCCGACGGGGCCACCAGCGGTAGCAAGGCAGGTCACGTGGGAGGCTCGCTGGCGCAGCGAGTCACGCCGCTCTTTCGCCGCGGCCGCCCCCCTCCATCTCCGCCAACTTCTGAGAGGAAGGCCTTTCGCGGTCGAGAATGGGGAGGGCTTCCTCTTAGAGACGAGAGCCATCGATCCTTGGGCGGCGTTGCTTCCCTTTGGAGCCAACTCGAAGTCGGTATCGCTGAAGGCAGCGGCAGCTCCGCTTTCGTCGGGGTCGAAGACACCACGCGGGAGGAAAGGGTCACGACAAGGAGTCACACCGGGATCAGTCACAAGCGCGGACCCTTCGGAGGTCACGGGGACAGGCACAAGGGAAAAAAATCTTCCCCTCCTTCCTCCCCCCGTACGCGCTCGGGAGGAGCGCCCGGGTCCCGCTGCGTTCACGCGCGGATGGAAGGCTGGAAGGGGTCGCGGGGCTGGGAAGGCATGCGGCGCGTGGAGGTCCTCCGAAGAGGTCCCCCGGAGAATGCGCTCGGATGGCTTGACCTCCCGAAAACGGGAGGTCGGGCCAACCGGCGCTCCGAGGAGCCGAGATAGCCCGTCCGAGGGCTTCGAGCGTTTCGGAAGACCACCGCAGGAGGCTTCCGGGAGTGAGTGGTCACATCCGGCCGTCTCAGTCTTCGGACGACGCCGCTCGGGGCCGACCGCTGGCTTCTTCGAAGCGACACCGCCGCCACGATACCTGCCGGGCGCTCGCGACGCTTCCAGTCGCGCCGGACGGCGGCGACCTCGAACCAAGACTCGGCTAAGTCCCGTCCTCTTCTTCTCCTTGCTGCTGATGCTGCTGCTGCCGTTGCCGCCGCCGCCTGCCAAGAGCGTCCTTCGGCCTCGGCAGAGGTCTGCTAGTCGGCAGTCGGTCGGTGGGCACCCGTACCCCGGCGGAGAGGGGGGCGGGAATTCAACAGCCAAAGGCCCTCCGTTCCCGGCGATCAAAAAAAACACACACACACACGCATAAAACGCAGGTGGCAAAACTGGAGGAATTCCTCCGTCCCAGACGCCACCTTGCCAGCGACTTCCTTGTGGTGTTCAGCTCCCCTTCTCGCCGACCAGTTCCCCTTGTGACCTCATGAGGGTCAAACCCCAACCAAAACCAACATAAAAGAAGAAACCTTGAAAGAATATCAAGACGATGATGCCCTCGATGCATCTTCAAGCCGCTATGGATGTTCCAATGCAGCTGGAGCCAGTTGGAGACAGTTGGAGATGCACTTTGTACGAGTGACCTTCCCCGAGCACTCGGATGACCTCCTGTTGTTCTATCACGGAGAGATCCCGAGCAGCTTCAGACTTCAAGATGGACTCTGCAAGGCGTGCAGGGCCGAAGAAATGCAGCTGCCACGAGTTCACCTGCCCCATTCTTCGACCTGACCGGCAAGCGATTAAGGCGGCGCTTGACCTGCAGGACAACGCCAAACTAGGAATCCTGTCAGGATGGTTTCAGGGGAATGGAAGCGTACCCCAGTGCACTTTCTATGGTACAAACCACACTTGCCCTCCTCATCACAGCAGTCGCTATGAGAGGGTCAGTGAGGCAAAAACCCCAGCGAGGAACACCAGCCATGGAATTCCTCAAAGGACGCATGCAAAAAGAGATAGAGATTAGGAATTGTGGAAGGATCGCTACGTTTCGAAGAAAATTGACGATTACGTCCGGACAGTCGGAATCATTCCTCATCCTCCCTTGAGGAAAATGCAACTAGAATAGTGCGTAGAATAGTAGAGTTTTCTTTGAGTGTGTTTAACTTGTAGTTTGCCTTAAAGAAGGCGGAATAGATTCATCCTTCCCCATATCAGTTCCGGGGATGGTGCAGGTCGGACCCCTGAAGCCGGATGCACTCGCCCTTGCGCTCCACGCACTTGCTGAGCGCAGGAGAGAAGGGGGAGAAACGGGATGTCGGAAAATGCGTCGGTCACCATGGAGCACGTCGCCATCGGGCAGGGCCCTTCACCAGAGGATTGCTGGAGACACCGGGAAAATAAGACAGCAGCTTCTCAGAGGAACCTTGGAACCCCCGAAGACAACCCCAGAGACGTTTTAAAGTGCCTCTTCCTGCGCGACGCCCTCACGCCGGCTACATCCTCAGCAGCACTGTGCTGCCTATGCGGCGGGATCGTGGCTGCATGGCGCAGCGCCAGAGGAGGCCAGGACGACAGGGACGCCATCTGTTTTGCCGTTTTCTTCATAAAGTCATTGTCAAGATGGCCCCATCTAGTCTTGAAACAGAAACTTGCCGGCATCCTTACAAGGATACAGAGGACACCTTCCAGCACACAGTGATCCCTTCCCGACCCTTCCCCCTTCATTTTTAAGACTGTATGCTTTCTACTTTATTTTTTTCTTTTTTGTTTGTCTCTTTTTCCCCTGTGCTGCCGAGGAAAACCCCGCTGTCCTGCATGCCAGATCCCGGAAGGTTTCTCCTCGTAGTTATTAGTAACATGGCAGGGTCAAACGTCCTGCCACAGACATCTATGTTTATTCTATAAATAAATGTCCCGGTGTGACCGGGTTGTCAGCTAGTGTCGTGCCCTAGTAGGTCAACCAAAGAAGGGTGCACTCGGAACCCACGACATATCCACCCCCATTTCTCGGAGTTGATCCTCCACGTGGGGATTCGAACACGCGACGCCAGGCGCCATGTGAGGTTCCATGAGCTGGCTGTACGCCCTGAGGGGGATGGAGGCGGATGTTGCCTTTCCAAAGCGTAAGAACGCTGCTCTCTCCATGGCCGTGGTGGGAATCCTCCTGCGAAATCACAGGCAGCAGGAAGCTGATGAGTGGACGGACCACGAGGCAGCTGGAGGACGCCTCGAGCCCGAGTACCTTTCTACGAGGACTACAGCGCTGGGGGGAGCTGCTCGACACTCTTAGAGAAGGCCAGGAATGGCCCCCGGTGTTCACGAAGTGCAGCGCCTCCGCCCTGAAGTAACAAGGGTTGGCACTTCTGCTGTTGCTGCACCGGGGTCTTCCCTGCAACGTCCACGCCGACCTCTCCGGACCCGGGAAGGGAAGAGAGTGATCCCGGACTGTCGCAGGTGCGGGAAACGGGAATCCCCCTTCCCGAGCCTGCCAGTGGATCGTATTGCCCTACGATCCCTGTGGGAACCTTTCGAGGCGACCCGGTTGGCATCTCCAGGGATGTTTTCAAGCTCCTCTTCGTGCGGGAGAGGTCCTGCCGCCGTCTGCAGCCCCAGCAGCTCTTTGCTGGGTTCGTGGCGGGGAGTGGCGGCCTGGAGAGATGCGGAACGAGGGCCGAACGAGCGAGACGCCATTGGGTGTGGACTTCCGTTTCCTGCGGACGGAGACCGGACGGCCCCACCAGGGTGCCGTACAGACGGACCTAGTAGGAATCCCGGACAGAATGCAGTGGACTCCCTCCAGCAGGCAGCGATCTCTCCTTGGCCCTCCAGAGTGTTTTCATTTATTTCCATTTATTCTTTGTGCTTTTCTCCCTCCCTCCGCTGTTGAGTCGACCCTTGCCGGCCTGCACACCACAGGCGACCCGGCAGGTCCACTGAGGAATCGGTTGTGGTGGGGATACACACCCCTCTTTGTCGAGCGCCGTCTGCCGCCGGGAGCGTGCTGGGAGTGGCCACCGAGGAGATCGCGCCAGGACCTGGCGTGGGACGAGAAGCGAAATGCGCTGGCCAAGCCCTCGAGGGTCACCGGCGAGCACGCCAGAGATACTGCCGACCCCGCCTCCGGCGCTGCCTGTCCTCCTCCTCCCTCCTGGGATCACGTCGCCGGACCGGCGGTAGGAGGGCATGGGATCTCCATTCTCGTCCCGCCGGCGCAGCGGCCGTGCCATGGGGCAAGCGTTCGGATGAGGGGCGCGCGGTCGAAGGGAGGCGGAAGATATGCTCCTCCCTCCCCTCGTTGCCGCCCGTAGCAGGGAGGAGGAGGAGGACGGATGCTTAAAAAGCGTTTCTGTTTTCTCTCGCAGCTTCCGGGAGAGATTCCCTGGACCCTTCGGCTGCAGCCCGCCTCCCGACAGAAGGGAGCCGCTCGGGATGACCCCTCGGAGTGCCGGAGACCTGCCTCCGCGCCGAACGACAGAAAGGGCCACCCTTCCAGAGTTTCCCGGGTTCCCGGGCGGAACTCCCGCTCGGGCACGAGACGCTGCCTGTCTCCGACCGCCGCGTTCGAGACGAGGGAGGCTGAGGAAGGGCCTTCGAGAAGCTTCCTCGGGACCGCCTGATGGATCGGCTGTCACGGGGATGCTTCCGACACCTGCCGGAGGAATGCGCCTCCCTTCGGAACGGACCTGGGGATTCTATCCCGGACCTCCGACGAATCCCGGAGCGTTCCCGGCGTCTCATTACGCCGCGAAAGTCTAGATTCTTGGGATGTCTGGCAACGCGTGATGCTCTTCCGCCCTTCGCCATCCAGTCAATACTGGACGGTAACTGTCCACTTACGGCCGGAAAGGAACCATCCCGGGAGGAGCTCCCTCCCAGACCAAGCGAACCTCCGCAAGGGTCGAAGGGACAACGAAGGGGCGACGGCGCCCAGCAGGCGACTGTGCGTTCATCTGGGTCAGCACTCCCTCACAGCTGCCTGAGTCCGCTGAGGGTTTTCATTCGGTGGTATCACCTTGCCGTAGGGGCGCCACCGCCTTTTGCGCGAGCTCCCGGGGAGCGCAGGGTTTGCAATAGGGATGGGCGCGCACCGCGGGGCGCCTCACTCCTGAGACGCTGGTCTCCGGGCAATTAACACGGAAGGAGACGCCCACCTCTTCCAGTTTGCCACCGTTGTGCGCCACCACGCGATGGCGGTGTCCAAAGTGCAGGAGGGAGTGTGACCGCCGACGCCACCCTGCTGAGAGCCAATACGTGGCACGAGCTGGGCGGTGGCAGAGAGACGAGGAGGCAGATGCCTCGGAGCATTCGCGGGACGGACGGACGGACGAGGCAGCGACAGCGGCGACAGAGCCCCGATTTCTCTCTTTCCGCCTCCTCCTCCTCCAGGCTGAGAATGAGGGAATTAGGCAATGAGGGACTGCAACAACGAGGCTGGTCCCCCGCGCCGAGAGCAACGATTGGTCCTCCTGCAGCCTCCTTCTTCCCTTGGCGCGCTTCCGTGACTGACCCTTGCTTCTTGCGCCTCCATCTCGCGACTTTAAATTCATAACGCGGCATGTCGGGATTAGGTCACGGCAGGTCGCGAGCATGGCAACAAGGGGTCACGACAGTTCGCCAACGTGAAAGGAAGAGGTGTCACTACAGTTCGCCAGCAGGGAAGGAAGAGGTCACGGCAGGTCGAGAGCATAGAAAGAAGAGGACTTCCCTTCACTCGCGTGCCTACGTGCGCAACCAGCCTGCAATGTGCAAGGAAGAGGGAAGCGGACGTTAGGTGGGTCAGAAGTTCTCAGAGCACTGCAGGTATCTCCCTCCGGCAGGGGTCGCGTCCACCAGCAGCGGCCGGCGTCTCGGGTCTTTCGCTCCTCCCACTCACCCCCACCCTCCCCACTGCGAAAAGGGAGGGTGGGAGCACACGCGCCTCGGGAGCCTCCAAGATGAGCAGCTGCTCTCCCGCGACACCTTCGCCCACTTTCCGCGAAACCCGCAGGCGATGGCGATGGCGGCGCTTCGGCGGGAGATCGCAAGCAACTGGACGGGCGCGGAACCGCCTCCGCGCGCAGGCGCCAGGCCGACCAGAGTGGTGCGGGCTCCGGAAACTCCCGCTCTTTCCTCTGCGCCCCACCCGCGCACCTGCCGCTGTGTGAGTCGGCCGGCCGGGAAGCTCCGGAGCATCTCGCTGGCGCCACAACGGCTGCCACCTCCGGTCGGAGGGGCGCAAGCGCGCTACGGCGCGTTGGGTGCTCTCGCACTGACCGGAGAAATGTCCTCGCGAAGTGACCGCGCGCACACTGACCCGGATGCCGGCTAACTCCCACGCGCAGGATGGTCAACGGTGCTCCTGTGACCCCCCTGCAGGGCGACCCAGCAAGGTGCGCAGCGGAGTTGAGGTGGCAGCAAGGAATGGAAGGGCGCACCGACCGCGGACGAGGGAAGGGGTCGCCAGTGATCTCATCTGCACCACGGGCTGAGCTCTCCGTGGGGCTTATCCCATCCTCGTAGGACCACTCGCCGTCGTACACAGCATGGCAGTAATCAGGCTGTTGGTCTCCCTGCGTGACCGCCGTCCCGTCACCTGTGCGCCTCCCTGCGGAAGCGCGCTCGCCAGGCGTCAGGTGGCCTCCCACAGCAGGATCCCTAAGGCGCTCCTTGACCAACTGGAAAATATCCAGCATGGAAGAAAGAGGTCACGGCGCGACCCTTTCACCCTGAACAGGCGGCCCCTTTATTTGAATAAATAAATGAGTTGGCTACTCACATGTGTCGTCCCTTAGCAACAGAAACAGCTCCCGCTGAAGACGGAGCTGAGGAGGAGGAGGAAGGGAAACAAATGGAGGGAGCAATAAATAGGGAGTAGGGTGGATCGATCCCGCGGTACTCACGCCTTCACCCCAGAGTAGGAAGTGGGTACGGTCAGCGGTGCGGTGGAGTCAGCCTGCCCCCACCGATTGCCCGAAGGTCTCTTGCATTGGACCATCCCGAGGCGCTCATCTTCGCAGGTAGGCAGTGATTCCCCGGGGCAACGGCCACGCCCTTCCTCAGTCTCGGTCGTCTCGGCTGTCACTCGCGGCGCGCCAGAGGGTCGTCAGCGTGGACCCGCCTGGGGAGACCCTCGCGGGCACCCCATGAGAGAACCCGAGTGCTCCTGCCCATGCCCGACGCAGCCTCCGGAGCACTTCAGCAGTATCGCGCGGGCGCACCCCTCGGGTGCTCTCTTTGCTCTCCCCGTGAAGGCGTTCAGGGAGGTTCATTGCGCCAGCCAGGAGACCGCCTCCCTCCTTTCTCCTGTCTCAGAGTGGGAGAAAGAGGAGAGGAGGAGTGAACCAGGAAGCCCGGGAAAGTCCCTTTGGGAACGCCGAGCAACCCGATCCATCCCTGAGGGCAGTGGCCAAGGCCTTCGGACGTGGCCTCGCGCAGCATCTGAGACGTCTCCCCAGTGAGACGGGATTGGTTTGACATCCGGTTGCACCATGGCGTTTATTTATATAAAAAATAAACACACAGATCAGTGGCTGGACGCTTGGTTCAAGTTACAAATATAATCTGCAGCCGGCGGCAGGGAGAGCACGAAGAGGAGCTTGGAAACGTAGCTGGGGATGCCAACCGGGTCGTCTCGAGACGTCCTCACAGGGACCAGAGAGCAATACGATCCACTAGCAGGCTCGGGAAGGGGGATTCCCGTTTCCCGCACCTTTGACAGTCCGGGATCACTCTCTTCCCTTCCCGGGTCCGGAGAGGTCGGCATGGACGTTGCAGGGAAGACCCCGGCGCAGCGACAGCAGAAGTGCCAACCCTTGTCACGTCAGGGCGAAAGCGCTGCACTTCGTGAACACCGGGGGCCATTCCTGGTCTTCTCTAAGAGTGCCGAGCAGCTCCCCCCAGCGCTGTAGTCCTCGTAGAAAGGTACTCGGGCTCGAGGCGTCCTCCAGCTGCCCCGTGGTCTATCCACCCATCAGCTTCCTCCTGCATGCGATCTAGCAGGAGTCCTGCCACTGCCATCTGACCGGTTCGCTGCCGCCATTCGCTTCCCTCAGGGGAGCAGCGCTGCGGCAGGAGGGGATCAGCTCCGCTCGCGCGCTTATGCCAGGACTCCCCAGGATCTTCTGCATTGGGTGTGGACGCCGAGCCGCAGGCGGTTCCATTCTTTGGAGCTCGGCTCGGTTTTCTTCGCTCACGTGCCGACTGTTTCTTCTAGCCAGGCGCTACAGTTGGGGTGGATTGGGGGACAGCAGGCCATCCAACCGTTCCCCTTCGCCAGGATGGGCATCCGTCCGAAGAGAAAACCGCACCTTATCACCTTTCGCCCGGAACACAAAAGGTCACACGCGAGTGCTTTGGTACCGGCAACACGGCTGGCACGGTGGCAGGCGGGAACTGCGATGGCCATCGTTCGTCATCGTAGCTGGACCTCCATCTGCTCCAGTTTCAGGAGACTGAGGGTGTCGCCCCATCGGGGAGTGCGCACGTCCTTCAGCTGGACTCTGAACCTTCGTTCACCCCACAGGGCAATTCTCAGGAGGTCCTTCGTCCACCTCGTTCTGGTATTCCCTGGTCCTTGGTGCGTTGGTATACCCGAGATGTGCCTACTGGATACCGAGGTGCGTTGGCTTGCCTTTTCATCCACGTCCTTGCGTATTGCAGAAAAGTCTTCTTCCTTGTCTGATGAGATCTTCGATCAGCTGGATCAACAAGATGATTGGGATGATACGCCGAAAATCATCGATTTACATCCTTGGGAACTTGAAAAATGAAATTTATTTCAACAGACAAAAAAAATCAAGATAATCATTTTTTGTTCGTGTGTGTGTGTGTGTGTGTGTGTTTCGCTCTCCAGAACTCTGGAACACAGTAAGGGCAGTGTTGGCTTTCGTCTTCTCTGAAACCTGCATTGCCAACATTCTATCGCGCGTCGCTCTCTGATTCCATGCCTTCGACATTCTCGTGACGCCATAAAGATCGAGTCGCTATTACAGTTGGCAGCAGCGTCTCCTGCATGTCACACATGCTACAAACCAAAGCTGAAAACCGACAGAGCAGGATCTGGCAAGACCCTTCTTTGGTATCCCAACAGAAATGCCGACAGGGCAAGGAGAAGGAAGGGAAGAGAGGCAGGAATAAGAGGAAGATAAGAAGAGAAGGATGGAAGAAAGAGGAAAAAAAAGAGTAAAAGAAGAGGGAGGAGGAGCTGTCAGTCCACCAGCCGATGGATTCCGAGTTATGCTAAACTTTCTTTCTACTCTTCTGCACCAAAACACAGGAATGGCACTATCACTGGGCTTTTGTTGCAATGTTCCGCCTGAGGCACTTTGTATCATAACTGAAGTTGCATGCTTCCTCGGAGCCTTTTCTGAATTCCACTCATAACATTCCCTTCTGTAGTAAGCATCTCTGAGAATTAGGTTGCATTAATCAGATTTGGTAAAAAAAAGAAGTCCTGGATACAGGGACTTGGCTAGGAGGAGGAGGAAAAAAGCAAGCTTCCATGCAGGCTTCACACATGCAAACTCATTAACATGACTCGTCTCAAAGGTAAACAAGAAATTTCTCACTTGTTGAAAACGAAATTCAGTCTGCTCCCCGGAGATGATGGCATGACACGTTTACTCTCTCACCATTTGCATCAGTTAGTTTCGTCAGATCCATTTGGTTTCAGTAGTGAGTCCTCTGGGCCAATGAACGTCTGAAGCGACCATGTGGGGTGTGTCTTGATCAGTAGAAAGACCACACCCATTCTACGGTTCGTGTGCCTGGCACATCGGGGGATGTCCTCAGATCATCTTTCGTTTCGGAGAATGGCGAAAGCATTTTGAGTCACATTGCAGTCCGTTCCTGGGAATAGAATGCTTCGAGTCAAGATTGATGCAAAAGGGGGAGAGCCGAATTTTCACTGCCGAGTGAAAGGGGAAAAAATTAAGAAAATCAATCGCTTACTCATTTCCCTTTATCTTACGTTCCGCATGCTTTGCGCTGAAAGTTGGGTCAAGTGTCACTGATACAGCTGACCGAGCTTCCTTTAGCTAATGTGCACCAGCGACACATGCCTTGCACAAATCAGTTACACTAAGAAAGCAGATAAACTGTCAAATGCTTCGGTTCCTCAAATGGAATCCGATCTCAGCTGCCAGTCGCTCCATTCGTGTCACTTTCCATTCGCATTTCCCAATGAAATGTATTCAGGCAGACCAAGGTGCTGAAATGGAATACCCGTCTCTGAAAGCGTTTGTCGTTTTGATAATGAATTCTTACTGAAGCACTACCATTTCGGATGATATGATTTACCTCACGAAGGAAAGAGGAAGCCGACAAGGATTGCAAAGACACAAGGAATTCAACGTGAAGTCCGCTGACCTCAAACTGGCAACGGCCTAAGGATTTCTGCATCCGTTCCTTCATTTCAAGGAAATGCACTCGCAGCCAGGTCAGCCACTTTTATCTTCAACATCTCTGATTCTCATATTTTCATTACTCCGAGTTTGCATCCTTCGTTTACCATTATTCATTCAGCCGCCCTTTTTTTTTTTTTTTTGATTCGTGAATTATCCCTAACTTTTGAGTACTCTGACTACTTTTGAGTACTTTTGAGTACTATGAAGACGAATCGTTACTGGCAACTTTCTAAAGCAAATGGTCTCGACCACCGACATCACATCTTCATGATAGCTTGTCGATTAAGAAAATATGAATAAGCACGAATAAAATACTTTAACGATCGATAGACGTCATGAATCTCAAACTGAATGTTCCTTTTCCTCTAAGGCTTGATAGGATGGTATTTTCTGAATAATGCCAATCCGTTATTTCAAAATAAGGATGCTAATCAGTTAAGTGTAGTTGGATGTACAGGTGCTTTCCAACTCTGTTATGTTTTTAAGTACACTCTTTGACAGCTTCTGTCAGTTAATCACAAACAGTAATTAAATTAAGAAAGAAAAAGGAACCTTTTTCCTGAAGCAATGTAATGAATTTTATGTCAGGTGCATGAAAAGATCCTTGTCACCTGTCATCAAAATCTTATCATCATTATTTATAGTAATAATTTACACATGGAATTTCTCGGTTGGTTTTTTTTATTCTATATGGTGCTTAGCAATAGCAAGAAAAAACTCTTTTTCAAAGGCTTTGTTCAAATTAATCATTGGCACGTGATTGATAGCATGTTTCGAAAATGTGTGATCATGTTTGAAGACAGAGGATTCACTGACACGATAAGAAAACGGCTGCATAGAATAGCAAAACACTTGACTGTTCTCGAGCACACTTCTTGTATTCGATAGCAAGATTAGGTCTTACAGTTGCGGAACAAAATTTTGCGGCATCAAACTCCTTGTTAGTTTGAAAATTCAAGGATGCTGCGTCTTATTAACTGTCTTTTTCAAACATGTAGCAATTTAAGTGGCAATTCACATAGGGGAAGTAACCTGTCAAGTCAGTTGTTTCAAACACGCGAATAACTTCTACCAACCCTTTATGATTATGGTATTCCCTGAATCACATTTCAAAAAAAAAATGGATTCCTTAGATTCCTAGAGCGGCTATTGAAAAAAGTGCACACGCACGCACAGGTCCATGACAAGCATCGAAAGATTCATGTGCGATATGGTATTCAAAATGGACTTCAACCGCCGCACTTGCACTTCAGATGTCTTGCCTTACAGTGACAAAGGGAAAGTGTCTAGCCACTCTACTAATCTACGTCATTTATGCTGTACTCTATTCGGTCTTCCTTCTTGATACCAGACAGATGATGTGAAGTGACGAAGCATAATGTGAAGCAATCAGAACTTTCCTCGACCGGTTGGATGGTACAGTGATGTTTCTGCGACGAGTTTCGTTATGCGACGACCAATTAGCAAGCCATCGATCTGCAAATAGGAAACACCAGTGAAAAGCGAAAGTGAAAAGCGATCCGCATTTCAATCCGTCAGATGAGAGCGGCATTGTCCACAAAACATCCGAAAAGATGGGATATCTCGGGGGGGGACCCTCCAACTCGTACTGACGGAGCTGGAGGTGTGTAGCCACCTCTCTAGAGTGCAAAGAAGCGAGAGCGATCCCTTCGAGGAAGCAGCGCCCCTTCTGAATTTCGGAAGCGTCCCTTCGGGGTTCTCTTCAGAGGAGTGAACAGGAGCGGTTCCCTTGCGGGTTCCCTCCGGAGAAGAAATTCCTACATCCTTTCCGATTCCCTTCGGAAACAACCAGGGTGCAAGTTCCCTTGCGGGATCCCCCCCCAGGCGTGAGGGTAACGGACTCCAAGACCTTCCTGGATTCATAGGGGCCCTTCCTGGGGTACCACCTATCTTGAAGAATTACACGCACCCTCGGGTGGCTTCGAAGACAATGTCGAAGAGCTACCTGAGCTGCGGGGCACGCGACGGCTCTTGAGGTACTTAGAGAACCAAAAAAGATGGAATATCTGATTTTGCACTACTTGCGAGAGCTAAACGGGTTGCACCCATTGCCCTAGACGTGCCGTGGTTTTCTTCCAGGCTTTTGCTACGCCCTGAAGGCCATGCTCCACGTCTATAAAAGACCCAGGCCCGTCAGTCTACTAAAACTTGGAATAAGGGACGTGGCAGACTGGGTATTGTGCTCTTTCATGAACGGACATCCCAGCAATCATAAATTGCGATCATGTTACATTTTGTTCACCTTTGCAACTGTTTCATCCAATTTCGTTGTAACTGTGCATTGAGTAATGCATCCAAGGCTGACGACCGTGATACAAATTACACGTGTGCTTATACTAGCACTATTCGAAGTCTGGTTTCACAATTTTGCATTAAGTAAAACGTAAGACATTTTATCCCAAAAAGCTTTTGCGATTTTCAGTTCAGTTTCTTTTGATTAAAGGGAATCTTATTTACCAAATATCGAATTGTCGTTTTTGCTTTCTGCCGTTGCCATAAAATTGTAAGTTGGCAACGAAAATTGAGAACAGTTTGGGCGTAGATAGATAGAAGCATTGGTACACTTATAATCTTGGCCAGTGTAATTGCCCGAAAATATTTGTGCCACGACTTATCAACCAGTCCACAAATTTATTCAGAAATGCCTTCCAAATTTGTATAAGTGTGTGCACAAAACATTAATTTGTATTAGTTATTGCACAAGATTATCAAGTGAGAGAATAAGTGAGAGAATGTTGTACGGTCCCTATGGTCAAGGCAACACAAGGCATTCCTAAACGAATGCCATTTATGTATGTTGAACATTCAAAATGTGCAATGTCTTGCATGCATGCTTAATGAAACAATATTTTGGTTCTTGGAATATGGATGTTTGCATCAAGGACTAAAGATGAGACTCTCTTCTAGCCATCTCTTGGGATTGAATTCCATTACAGGGCATTGATGAGTAAGTCAATAATCAGTAAACCACCCTTTTAACAATCCAGATCATTTAATTATTCTGCAAGTATTGACGATAATAAATGTTCATCTTTCAAAATTGCTGACACTTCTTCTTCATTAAATTTCATAGATACCTAGAAAATAATGTGTCTGACATCATATGCTTGTTCTTGAAAATACCTTGCTCATTTTTATTTCTTTGCCTTTTTTGATTGATATGATTCCCCTATCTTCCATTAGCAAGCAAATACTGGAAAATTCTCCATAAGAAACATGGGGAAGTCTTTTTTGTTTGCTCATCTGCTGATAAAATTCTTGCCACTAAAAAAGTTGAACTCAGGTTGATTGAAATTTTTAAACCCTACAACTAGTAACTTATGTCTTAATTACTTACCCTCAAGATTGTAATTTCCTTTTGTTTTTCTTTTCTAGTCAACAGTAATAGAACTGCTAGGGCAGCTTTATGTACAATAGGCATATTGTTTAATGAATGAATTCCAATGTTTCGATCAGTATCTTCAAAGACTGATGCAATAAATGGAACATCAATAGGTTTGACTAGACTTGCTTCAGACAGGTTTACGTTGTGATCTGTACGAAAATCAACATAATTTTTCAGGAACAAAATTATAAGCATGCTCACCATGTGCCTGAAGAATCTTTACATGTTTTGCATTGTGCTCTGCAATTAGAATAGCTCTGCAACAGATATCTAAAGCTCGACGCAGATCACCTGTCACAGAAGATATTTTGCTTGCAATGTACTGTACGGCAGTAGGTTTGATAAGTTGTTCACAGTTAGGTATCTGAAACGAAAACGAAAATTCCATGCAATAGATGGTAGATTTAGTCATGCTGAAGCTATACATCTGACTCAGTACTTACTGCTGATAATCTGTCATTGATGATCTTACAAATGTCATTTCTTGTATAAGAGGGAAAGTGCATCAACTGTGGTTTGAAAGTTTTCACTTGTAGAGGTGACAGAATACAGCCAGTTAGATCTAAAGCATTTGCTATTCCTATCAATATCAGTTTTGAATTAGGCAACGTTGTGAGCTCACAAAGTGAACATAATACATGGTTTTTTGAAGCGAGTTGATCTATTTCATCCAATACCAGTAAACTACAATAAACAGACCATTATAACTGACTATAAAAATGCATATTAACTTACGTGAAATCTTTTTTTGTAAATCGCTTCTGCAACCAAGTTAGCACATCTTTTTCATGATTTCTTTTATTACTTGATTTGAATTCAGTTTCTATTTTCTCAAAAATCTGATTGGGATTTCTGATATGCATGCAATTTATAAACATTGTCTTCATCTCCTTCTTTTCCTTCATATTTGTATACAGTCATCAAACTCACATTATGGACATCTTACCTCTAACATTTCCAAAATTTTCAGAGTAACTGCTGTTTTTCCTGTACCTGGAGGTCCAGATACGTATAAAATCCCCCCCGTATTCGCTTTGAAATGCTCGTCAATAAAATTTTTAATTGTCTGAAGTTCTTTATCTCGGCATAGTATTTTGTCAGGAATCGAAACATTTAAGCACTCGCGCGCTTTCTGGTGCATGGAAACTGCTTGAAAAATGAAATGCTGCTTGTAGCATTTTACAAACGTGAAATGAAATCACCTACCATTTGCATCCAGGAAACGTTTTGCGGGACTACAATCTTGAGAGGCATCAATATCATTGTGATTTTCGTTGAAAACTGCACCTTTGCTTGCGCAATTCTTCCTTTTCCTTCTTATTATAGCATTTAGTCGTTTCTGAATTGGCATTATGAATATCGGCTTATGGGCTCGGAATAGCTAAATCAATCTCCAAGCACGCAGCATCACCATGAGCCCCGTCACGAGTAGCAGCAGCAAACTTCGCGCCAGCTGGTCAGCTGATTTTTCGGCGGGAAGCGCACGGATCATTTTTCATCCTTCATGCTCATTGGGCGCAGGGCACGCATAGCGTGGAAGCTCACACGGCAAAGTTGCAGCTCGTAATATAATTTTGGATTCTGCAAGAATTAGTTGAAATGTGTTGGATAACAAGAAAACATCAAATAAAGCTTAGTTTTTAGGGAAATTTGGAGACAGATGCTTGAGAACCTTTCATCCCACTTTGCACCAAGGTTGCCAACGGTGGTATCTTTGATTTTCAGTTCAGAATGCAGAGTAAATGCGCAGAATCCTTCATCATAGAGCACATAAAGCAAAACGAAAAGGAAAAACAAGATACACAAACAAAATCAGAAGGAATGAAGGGGCATCTTTTTTGTTTTTATTCTAAAAATGAAAACACAGCAGTATCATACAAATCTGATTTCCTAACGCCGTATATGATATTATTCATTGTCGGCTTGAAGTGAATTTACCAAACCACAAAGAAAAGTTCACTAGGAAGGAGCAGTTTTTCAGTAAAACACTTTTAAACCATGAGTGCCTTCTTTTTTGGTATGTGCTGATTTTCTGCAAAAGAAATGCAAGCACAGTTGAGATACACATGCTACAAATGTTGCACGTAATCCATAACTATAACTTGTTAAGCACTCATGGAGGAAGGTTTCTACAGAAACGAAATCTCGATCCACATGTCAGGTTTCTGTTAGTCAAGGCACGAAAACAGATCAAGTTGCTTGCATGACCCCTTTGCAGACAGACCTGTTCATAGCATGGCAGTATCGGCACACACCTCCTAGTGGCACTAGAGCAATTAAAGAACCGCTTGTAAACTAGCAGTCCTCTCACCAAATAACTATCGTTTTGGACCTCTAAAGTGTCTTCTATCGGAATACATTAAATAAATTTCAGTCCGGAAAGGAAATGCAACGTTGTTGGAGTTGGTATGCTGCGGGAGTTGATGTTGCGAGCAACATGCAATTTATTTCATAATGCAGCTGGCTCCGGTAAATCCTTGAATGCTCTGTAAAGAGTAAGCAGGTAGTATTCAGATAGGAGCAAGAGTTTCTAATGCTGCATACCCATATAGGTACTTTGTAGAATAGGAGTTGTGTTCTGAATGATCCTCATGTGAAGAAATTAACTCGCAGTTATTACGGACACACTTAGATTTTACAAGGACACAAATTAATGTTATAATTAAAACAAGTGTAATTTGAATCCGGTACTATGAACTGTAAGTGAATTATGGCTATCTTATTCGAGAGAATTATCTTTCGTATTTAGAAATAGAGATTCGTCTGCAGCTACAAGACTTCAGCTGAAATTCTTTTATCAGGGCTTTTCAATATTAAAGTCTTTAGTATCATTTGGTCGCATATTGCTCGCTTATTTGAAAGAAAAAAAAAATGTCATTAATGTATTTTTTTTGTAATCTCATACCATTTTTGATTCACGATTTGATCATTCGATGAAGTTGCTCGATCGTTTTAATTCTATAATAACCTCTGTTGATAATTGAAAAGGGATTTATTTTGCGAGAAGTAATATAATTTATCCAAATTTAATTTGTACTATTAGTTCTCATCATAGAGAGATCTTTATAATTGATTTCCTAGATCAGAGGTATAACACTCAATACGTTAACATGCAAAACTCCTTCTTGGGGGAAGCATCATTATATGTCTTCCAGAAAAAAAAACTAAAACAGTCTACTCTAAATTTCTAAACCTTCTTCAGACTTAAATGCATAGGATTTTTACATCAAAGTAATAAGAAATACATGACCCAATGAATCATAGAATTTAACAAGATGAGGGGTGACTATTTCTTCAAGTCAGAGGGGGTGAATAATGTTCAAAATGAGGAAGCTTTAATTTTTTGATAAGAATTCCTTAATGAAATATAAATATGACATTCCTCTTAGATAAACCAATTCAGCCTCGAATGCAAATGCAAAATATGTATGTAATCATTGATGTGTCCTATAAACAAGTCATTGCTTCGTTTCTATCACATATTTATAAAATGCTTGGTGTACTTGATTAAGTTAAATACAGTCTTTGTAATTAAGAGATCATAAACTCAATTTTTCTCATCTCATGGGTTTATGGACGTATGTGTGTTTTTGATTCTCCTGGATACATAAGCTTTGGTCCACTTTGCGTTTTTTGTGCAGTTCCAATTTAAACTCTAGGTTTGCATCATTAATTAAAGAACTTGGTTCCGTTGCCTTGTCTTTGTTTGACACTAATTCAACTTCGACAAACAACTTAAAATTAGCGTAATCCTTCTGTTTAGCTACCAGTTTAGTCATGGGAAGTTTTTCCCCATCTATTGATGATTTCATGTGCAATATCACTTACCATTAACAGACAACACAGGAATAAAAGAACAAAGCTAGTCATCTGTTTTAAGTTTATCGAAACGACTTAATAATAAATGGTAGGAAAGAAATTATAGAGTATGCAGGCAGCTGAAACAAGATTACACCTGTAAACACGATACAATCAGGGAATTTACTAATCTACGATACTGAGATCACTCAAAAGACAGCATCCATCCGAGGTTTAAAAATTACATGTGGATAGGGTTCCTAGATAACTTCAGTAATACATACCGGAATTGAACAGAAGGTACCTCAAATGTAAACCAGAATTTTCATGGATAAAGAATTCTAAAGATTATTTGCATATATATAATCACCTAATTATACAATCAAAGTGACATATCTTCATTAGCGATTCTGAATGATATGAAAATGGAGATGTGAGAGACTTTTTATTGCATAAAATTATGGTCAGTTCGGAAGTTTAATAGAGCGCAATACATAAATTTCATGTTACTCAGTAGATGAAATTCTCGATTTAACCTTCGCCACAATTGTAGATCAGACATTTATCTTCAAACACTATCTTCTTGAGCGTATGTGCCCTTGGAGTTGAATACTGCAAGTTAATTAGACAAGCACAATTGATATTTTGTGAATCATAATGTTTTTTTCTTCTTCAGACTTCATCCAAGATTCCCCAAAACTTATTAAATTAGCTAAATTTATTTATTTCCAAAGCACGGTTGGTTTCATTCGAGATGTGATTTGTGAAGGTTGAATTGAAAGTTTCAAATCTACTTTCTATCAAGGTTTGACAAAATTGCATAGTATTTAAAATTTGGAAACTGTGTTGAAAAATTTACGTTTTGGTATTCTTACAATTTACTTCCTGATTCATGTGTTGCAGTTGACGTAGGTGGAAACTGCGAAGACCGGCTGCCTCATCGGCGAAATTATGTTTCATGATGCAGAAAAGTGAATCGTAAAAAAGTTCATCATCAATATTGAAAGCACTAGTCATATGATAAAAACAATGATTGTTTTAGGTAAATAAATTTTCCCTTATAGTTAAAGACAATATTTCTGTTCTTCTCATCGGCCGTTTGCTAAAATCCCATTTGTATTTGTAGATGGCATACTTTTGGTCAGTTTGCTGGAAATTGTTGTTTCCATATCTCCACTCAGTGTTAAAGACAACGAAAGATTGCTAGCACTTTTCGAAAATGGTTTGACATCAGATAATGAACTATCAGTTCATTTTGCTATCAAGGGAGTAAAGCTTTTTGATGCTGCATTTGATCATCAAAAGGTACATTTGTACTTGCGATGTATACGAGATTTTAGATGCATGTTGCGGGATTGCAATATGTAAATTTAAGCCTGCTAAGTAGTTTATTCGAATTTGATTTTTATTTTTAAGTGTAATTGACTTCATAAATGAACCTATTTTTCCAGGCATGTGAGAGTTTAAAAGGCTTTAAACATTCTGGGAACGTTGAAAAGATGTACTATGTGTATGGTGGTGCTTTAGAACTAGACAATTGTGACATTTCTGCCCAGGATCCCGAGGTTTGTAATTTATGGATTTTTTGCGTTAATTAAGTGGATTGAAAACTACAAGTGCTTATGCTGTGTGTTGGTCGTGAACCACTATTATTAAATGTTCTGCCTCTATTTAAGAAAATGTTTTCTGGTTGTGGCATTAATTTTAATGTGGTCTTTCATGGTAGAGGTTGTTAAAGCAGAGTAAGTGTTAATTTAAAGTTGCAAGTTAATTATCATTTTAAATTTCGCGGGTTCATCGAGTAAGTTTGTGTCTGTAGGGCACAAGGAGTTCAGTGGTGATTGCCTATTATTGAAAGAACACAGTTGCTTCATAATTGACTTTAGAATAGTGTATTTAATATGAGCATTAATTTTGGTAATGTTTTAAGGGACACTGTGTCCATCTTAGAATCGGTAATTGAATTACCTACATTAATTGAAACAAGGTTATTATTTTATCCTTTGAACTTTAATTTCACGTTTATCATTTTATGGTATGAGTAATAGAAAATTGGTTCATTGATGTTGAAATATTTACTGTCTCTAAAGAACTCATGCTTTTTATGCTTAGGAACTCGTACCATTATCTGCAAGCTGCAGTATCCTGTTTATTCCTTGGTCTTGTTTCCTTGTTTTTCTTTGTTCTGCTTTGCCTGACAATGAAATTATGGTCTTGATACTGGTTGGAAGATATTTTACAAACTTATTTTAATTTTGAGATCTAAATGTGCTCTTCTTTTTGAAGCCAATGCTTTTCAAAGCCATTGAGCAGCAATTTGTGTAATCATAAGTGCTTCCATATTTTTGAGGTAATTACTAATCCTTTTCAGGCAAAGATTTGTGTTTCTTGCATGTGTTTTGTTTTCAAATGCTTTTATAGTGTATTGATCTTTGTGCATTTAATTAAAAATTTGTTGAAGACTGTGATTTTGTGCATTTGGAAATGGAAGATTGCAGTCCTGAAATATGAAAATGCACTATATGAGAGAATAAAAATATTATCAATAAGTGAATAGTTTGTAACTTACCAAACTTGTTTCACATTTAATGTTGACTCATTAGATTCAATATTAAAAGATTACTATGTATGAAAACATTTGACTGTACTATGGGGCATAGTATGTTGTATATTTAAAGAAAAATCTTTGTATTTAGTCAAGCTTTGTAATAGTTTTTTAAGAATTTTTTGCTTTGTTTTAATTCTTTTATTGTAGGTAGGCATAAGAATTGCAGTGTTGTTCTGTTTGTGAATGAATAATATTTTCTTATTATTTTAGTTCCAAATTCTCAAGCAAAATGTTCAAGACAGTCATGCAATATCACAGTTGTATTTTAGCATTCTTCTTCTTAAGCATTATAATTATACTTTTAATGAAACCTTTGTTTTTGAAAATATCCAAACAGTTTTTAGAGAAAATAAAAGTCCAATGGAGTAAGTTATCTGTTATTTCAAAAATTGAGATTTTTGTGTAGTCTAGGATATGCTTTCCATTTGGGGAGTTTATTAAATAACCAAAAATTTAAAGAAAACTTACATGGTCATATAGAGAATACGATTAATCAAGCTGATGAAATTGATAAAAAGTATCTCCAGTTTGAAGGTGGACTGTTTGTTTCAGGTGATATTTGCAAAACTTTGTAATTTGTTTTTTTTTTTGTTTTTGTTTCCTCAAATTATATTTTTTATTTTTTTCGGAAATTTTGGTGATCAGATTTTGTGTGGTATGATAGCAAGGCTTTCTTTTTTGTTTTGTTTTGTTTTGCTTTTAGCACATTACGAGCAATTCTAGCAAGTTTTTGTTTCTAATGTATTGTTGACACTATTTTCAGCCAAAACTGTGTAAATTGTTGATTAAAAATTAACCTAAAATCAGTTTCCATGAGCTAGGAAATGAATGTAGCAAAATAAGCAAAAGTGAATCAAGCATTCGTTATAACAGTTGAGTTTTGTAGTTTTATATGTTTAATACATATCTCATTCCCTGAGCTTAATTTTGTTGGAATTCACTGGAAAAATGAAGTTTACTGTCCATCAATTTCAAAAAGTTTCACTGAATCAAAAGATAAACAGTTTGAAAGAGCTACATTAATTTGGCTGCAGTAAACATTACACATTTGCAAATGTTAAAATGTAAACTGCTTCCTTTGGTAACTGGTTGGAACTGTACAACATAAGGTTTCTGTCATGTTACACTGCTTACTTCCCACTGTGAAGGAGGCATTGCGAACATTAAAAGCTGTGAAACTTTTCAAATGAATTGTTCATGTTTTTGAAGTGCAAATGCAATAACTTTTATGATTATGTTTGCTTAGCAGAAATTGGTGATCATTAGACTTAGACATGGGATCAGTTAATATTAGAGTAGCAGTAATTTTTTATTTTCAATGATTAGGTGCCTGTAATTCTTGATCAACACAGTATATGCATGTATAACTTGATGTCCATTTAATGTTATTCTGTTAACACAAAGGGAGAAAACTGCAAGCAAAAAGTTAGTTATTATAAGTTTTATTGGGAATATTAGATTTAAGTGAAGAAAGTAGGAATATGAAATTGGAACTTTTCATTCCCGAATATTCCCGTAATGCACACTAAATGCTTTAACTTATATTGTGGATCATTGTCCCATTTAGGTCACATTCATGAATTCCTGTTGTAACTTGCAGTACCTATTTTATGTACGTATTCTCAGCATGTACCATGCAATTTGCATTTATGATCTATGCAGTTCTTAAAATTTTATCAAACAGTGGTGAATATTTCCATTATCCTTTTGAAATGTTTGTTACATTCATTGTAACATATACTTCCCGATGTACTGATTAACTATTTTGTTTTTGTGTTAAACTCGCAAATTGTCGAGGGTATCATTTGACTAGTTTTTAAGAGATATGTAGTTCAGAGATGTATCAAGATCCATGGCATTAAAATTATATTTAACTGTAAATTTTCTATATTTCTTTCAGGTCTTATTATATCTGGAATTTATTCATTGTCAGGAGCATCTGGTTTGCCTCCACAGTTATCAGAAGACCACATTGTGAAGTTTGTAAATTATTTTTTGAGTAGAAAATCTGTAAATACAGTTCGGGGAGCATATTATCTCTTGGAAGCATTGAAAGCACAAACTTATAATAAGGTAATAGCATGAACCTGAAGGCTTGAGTTTTTAAATTATGTCTGTCTCAATTGTGGTCTTCATAGAATTGCTTGTTGTGTGATAGTTTGAATTAGAGTTATTTGTTAGCATACAAATGGCCAAGGATGTGTTGTGAATGTGTTGACATCATAACACATCGTCATGTTGTACATACATGCATAAGATTGTTTTCCATTCTCAAAATACTATAGCTTTATGAAACATCTTTTATGTTTCACTAGATTTCATGAAATTATTTTTTTTTCCACCTCATTTCTCAAAGTTTTTCTACTTAGCTTGAAAGCAATGATTTCTATTTTGTTTTTTAGTGTAAGCAAGCTTCTTAAGTTGCCATAAATATGAATATATTAGCTATGTCATACTTTAGTATTTAACATTTGTGTTTACTGTTTATGGTGTACTTTGTGCCATAAGGATTGCGTATGTGTCTTTTAGTTTCATCTTCCAGGAGCTATAAATGTTGTTAGCTCTGCAGAGGTATCCAAATCTCAGCCAGATTTAATTATTCGGGTATCTGATGTGTTTGGCCATGCTTTACCTTATAAGTCATTGCAAGTGACTTTGGTAAAGGTTAATAAGCTTTCATCACAGCAGTTTAACAATATTTCTTTTTCCGTTAGTGATTCTGATAGGTAAGAGTGATTCTAAGGAATGTTTCATTCTGTTTTAGCTATGGCTTAAACCCCAAGTTCTACAATGCAATTACAATTAAAAAAAAATTATCTGTAAATTTTAGTCTGTCTGCTGTATACTGTACTTCTCTTTCAAGGCCTAATAGTTTATTTTCATTATTTTTATATGACATTGTGTGCATTCTAAAAGTTCTGTTCTGTTCATTCTGCATGCCATTCGAATTGATTTAAAACTCAGTTATAAAGGTTTGCAAATGGGACCTGCATAAAGCAAATAATGCTGCTATATTCTTTTAAATGATTTTATGAATAATTAGTACACAGGATATATTATTTTATTTATAATCTTATATCAGGATATTATTTTATTTTGTTTTTATTTCTTTTGCTTATGCAACTTTTAAATCTTACAGGCATCCCAATCAGTTTGCATGAGTTGTGAAAAGCAAACCTTGTTTCCCTTTAGTTCATTTAAGTTATGATCAATTAAAGACTTGGTTGAAATTTTTTGCATTGTCTAAAGTCATGTGTTCTCTTAAAATATAAGTATTTGTTAATATATGATTTAATTTTTTATGTTCTGCCCCTTGTTATGACAAAAAAGTTAAATCAAATATGGAAGTTCACCAAAAGTAAAATATCAGCATTTCGGAATGTCCAATTGTTAGCATTAAAATGTTTTAATTAAGCGATTTGGTTACTGTAACTTACAACTTGCGTTCTCTCATTTAAATATGCACTATATGATGACTGTAAAGTAAGGTTTTTTTCAAGTAGTCTTATTTGAATATTGTGCATATTGCTTTTAAATCCCTTCCATGCCATAAGATCCTTTTGCATGACATTAAAATGAGTTACAGTTGAGGCAATGCTTTCCAGAATGTTATTCAGAACAAGGCTTTACCAAGAGACCTTTGAGCCTGCATTTTATGATGCAATAATTTCTTTAACGAGTAATGAAAAGAGCCCAGTACTTATTGGTTGCAATAATGTACCAATTCCTGTAAAGGTGGTGGTACCAGTTTCTCTTTCATCCACTGAATTAGGTGTAATTGATTTAGATCAAGCTAGTCTTCCAAAAATGAAACAGTAAGAAAAATTCTTTTCAATCAGTTTAATAATTTCTTATGATGTATGTTAAACTTTCGTTCTTCTGATAATTCTGGATGAAATTTGAAATGCTGAAGAAAGGGTGGTGCTAAATCACCTTTGCTTCCATTGCCTTAAAAATGAAAGCAATACATTTCTTGTTTTCAGGTTGGTTCAGTATTCTAAACTCAAAGAAATTCTTGACTTGGATTATCATCAAAAGCTTTCATTGAAATTTACTTTGCTAAACAGCATTTCAAATGTGCCTGTAAAAGTACACCAAACATTCCTTCGATTTTGCCATACAAGCAGTAAACGTGAGGTTATTTTTATAGCTGAATCGGATGCAACTAACAAGTATAAATTTGATTTGGTATGAAATTGCATTGCATCATGCATTTTTTGATAATAGTCTATGATTTCAGGACTTGAATTCTAGAACAAAAGAATTCCAGTCTCTATCAGGGATTTATAGTTTTGAACTTTTAGTAGGAGATCCATTTATACAGAATTCATTCTCGTGGGAAATTGCTGATATCAGGATTAATTTTGGTGAATTGACCCAGAAAGCACATGTGCCTGCTGTGTCACCATTTCAGCCAAAACCTGAAATTAAAGTAAGTTTACTTTTGTGCCTTATGTACTGTACCACATTCTTATCAAATGCACAAATATTTTTATATTGAATTTTCACATGTAATATGCTAAAAGCTCCTTAAATTATAAATGATATTTTACTGAGATTTGTTGCAATAAATTGTATTAAACTGTTTCACATTTCTAGCATTTGTTTAAAGAACCTAGGAAAAATCCTCCAGCTGTATTAACGCAAGCATTCGCTGCATTTGTTCTGATTCCAATTCTGCTACTTGTTTTTATGGTAAGCTTTCATAATTAATTCATGTCAACAATCATCACCATAATTTTTAGTGGGTGAAATTGAAAGTGAACATATCAGGATTTAATTTCCATTTATCTACATTAGGTTTTCATTTAGGTCTAACAGGTAATTCTTTTTTTCTCTCTCTCTTTTTCTGTTAATGGTTATATGCCTAGCCATTTTTGCATTATATGGAATGTTTTGGTTCAAACTGGACATGTTTACCACCCTGAAGTATCTGTCTGCATTGGGAGCAGTGACTTTTCTGTTTGGAAACAAATTATTGTGCGAGCAAGCAAGTAAAAAGGCACAAAACCTTGGCTGAACTGTGGTTATAAAAATAAATAATTTATTTTAACAAAGTTTGTACGGAAGGTCAAAGTACTTATGCAAATCGCAGCAGTTTTTTATTCTTGCATGTCATCTTGAAGTCCATTGATTCCGATTTATTTGAGAGCATATGTAATGCGATAGCAGCTTTCGGGTCTGAAAGAAATTTTTCGAAGCACATAACTTGAAACCCAGTTGAAAATAACTGGAAATTCTAGATTTCCGTAGCCTAATTGTGTTCAAATAAAACACAGTAATTATGTATTTCACCTCGCAGGAACTTAAGTATTGTCCATTTTCAACATTGCTTAGGCTGCTGCATTCTGATAAGGTAATGCGACGGCGTGAGCACTCGGATCAGAATTTTTAGGTTACAATGTTTTTGAGACTTTGCAATTCCCCATTGATTACTGCCATTCGAGAGCAAACATGAAATTGGCGATGCCAAGTCGTCGGCGACTGCCGTTTTGAGGTTCGACTGCGACTGTCGCAGTCGAACCTCAAAGGGAACTCATCAGAGATTTCATCCCATCATCTTCACCGTTTTCCTCGGATGAGGGAAAATTTCGAAGTGGAATCGGTGCGTCCGGATGCAAGATCCGTGGGACTTCCCTCTCTCGTGGGGTTGCCATGGTAGCCGCAAACGCTCTTAAGGTGACCGCGGACATTTGTGAACGAACGTTTTTGGCATCGTTTGATAAGTCCGATTCCAAGTGAGGATGTATTCGAGTTAAGCAACTTTGCACCTCCGTACCGTTTTTCGGCTGTGCCGTGAATCTTAAAATGAAGGCGCGGACGAGTGAGAGCTGTAATTGAATGTATTTACTCGGAAATGAGGAGGCAAAAAGATGCAACAGGTGCTTTAGAGGAGCGGTGCAAGCATCAGGAAGTTGGAGTATTGGGATAAATCAACTTCGAATAATAGAGATTCGTACGAATCGTAGAGTATAATTCAGCAGTTTCACGATGCCCTTTTGGCTTAGCATTTGTCGAATGAACAAGCACTTGTTTGCCATGCAGGCTATTAGGGAAATCTCGAGATTGCCTCACATCCGGTAGTCATCTGTCCCTGCTCCGAGCTGCTGCATCTTCCGATGGTGGTCCGCTCCGTTTTTATTTGCAAGACTATTCTTTCAGCTTCCCTGACTCGAAACAACTCTCCTGCCTGGTACCTTACGAGTCGATTGCGGCAGATTGTGACTTCTGTGTGGCTAATGAACCACAACTGATGGAAGTAAGGTATCCGTGGAGTTTCCACTCCGCTCTTAGAGAGATTAAAAAAAACCTTCCCCCTTTCGTTAAATCTTTCCTGAGATATGTAGCTGATGTGGAAGTAGGCAAATTATAATTTGCTTGGCATTTATCGTTTTCATTTATTACAAGCGAAAGGGAAACCTTGCAACGGAATTCCAGCGAATTTCCACCGGATTCCATGGAAAAGAGGGGGAAAAGGATCACGACCAAGATGGGGCGGAGCACAAGGTAAAGGAAGGGCTGTGCTTACTTCGGCTACGAATATTTCCCATCATGAAAACTTTGGAGCGAAAAATTTGCAGAGAAGCAAAACGCCAATGTCAAACTTCAGTTGGAATGAATGGATTAGTAGAGAGAGATGAATACGTAACTATGCATCAAGTTTCCGTAAGGTTGCATTCAGCCTCTGAGTTTTCTTATCCTATTCACTCATTGCCATCATCTTTTTTTGTTTTTCATATCTTTCTAAATGCTCTTTAAAGTTATTCATCGTGTGTCGAAAATTTCACACAGTTGGCATTACAATCTTCGAATCTCCTGTTTTTTGCATTATTAAGGATGCATTTTCTTCGACCCGTTTGAGCTGAAGTAAGTTCAGCAATGGAAATTGGATGTTCTCCATTTGGGCGGATGCCTTTGGAGGTCCCATTGAACCATCAATCAAGTAGTTTATTAAATTCGCACCGTTTGAAGAAGAAACTGGAGTTCTAAATAAATTAAAGCCCTCGACTAATTTTGTTACTGGCGTAAGATTATTTGTAATTTTGGCGTATTTGTTTAAGCAACATCACTTTTCATAAAGAAATGTATTTTCGAATGAATACCGTTTTGGATTCACTTACGAAATTAGGTTGTTGGAGGTATATTATGTTCGATTTTTTTTTTTTTATTCAAGAACCGCTTACATTTTACAGTAGCTCTCGCATTTAAATGGGATCCTTCATAATTTTAGCAGGTTTTGGAATTTTCAAAAAGGCGACATGATAAATACTTCCTGTTTTTTAGTACCGAACACAGTTCGCATCTTATCTAAATAGCAATGACGAATCATTGTACCAAAACCGTGAATTAGCTTTTTGTAAAACCTGAATAATATGGAAATTGAGCCAGGTAGTTAAGAAGAATGAAAGAAAGTTCAATACGCAAAGAATTTTTCCATTGGTTTAAAGCATGTCCACAAACTTTTGACGAACAATAGCTTTTGCCCAGTTATTCATGATATGCTGTTGATTATTAGAAACATGAAATTAAGATCAGTAGCCTTCTAGCAAATGAGCGCCAGTGTAAAAGTGAAATGCAAAATGTGAAACTTGATCTCGAAATAATAATCACAACTTGATTCTGCCAATTTTCTGATAATTGATTTAATATCCTGGTGCACTTTATTTCTTGTATGCATTTTTGTTTGGATAACTGAAGTTTGATTCGGTTTCTGTAGCATGTTATGATCTGACAACAGGATAAGACGCTATGAGGATATATCATCTGAGAAATTACTTCATCCTATTATATTGCATTGCGAGCGCTAGATGTGGATTCTCGATCGGTCCCTCAGAGTGGTAGTAGAAACGTACCATAAATGGACAGAAGTAATGGGAGCATTCATTTGTATGCACTCATCGAATAAGTATGTTGTAGAATACTAAATAGTAAATACATACATTTTTAATGCTTTTTTTTTCTTTATCATTAATGCGTGGTGATCCATAAGTTGAATGTAGATTAGTTCTTTGAATATTCATACATGTATATAATGAAGTTAAAAGTAAAAAAAGATAAAAATTAATGAATATTTCAATTATGAAAATAGTATAACGATATCCCTCTCCAAAAAAATATCCAAAAGAAAGGAAACTCGCTTTTCTTTGCTCATCTGATTACATAATGCCTTGCATAACTTGTCTTTTTCTCTCATGTTTGCTTTTTTTTTCTTTGTCAATTTAGGTATGAAGTTTCCTTCAGTAGAAAAAGGTAATTAGTTTAACTATGGATGATTACACAGTAATGTTTGAATTAAAGAGATTAGTTCTGATGCTAATTTCGTAGCTACTGTTATCAAGTTTACTCTTCTGTTTACTAACTTGATTTGAAATAATATCAATCCTGTATTTATTGATAGTAGTCTGCATCTGGAGAGAACACAATAGAAAAAAAATCATTGTAGAATAACAAAATATGTGATTGGCAAGCAAATTACGAAGAAGCACCTTTGTGGTCTTACAGAATCGAACAGACAAAGAGGCACATTTTTTTTGGCAAATAAGCATTACATCCTGTCTACCTTAATTGTGAAATTCCTATTGCATGTGTTTCATGACTATTGCATAATACCTGTCCCTCCTCCACCACCCCCTTTTTTTTTTTTTTTCCCCCCTATATTTATACTTATTATAAACGGTGTCAAGTAAACCTAGGGAAAAGCATTTGCACTAACTCATTAAAAATATTACTGTAATATTGTGTTATAGGCTTTGAATTATTCACCCTTTTTATGTGTTTTCAATATGATGGGTTTCATTTTTTTTTTTGTTTTTTCCCCACCCCAAAAATCTCCATTTTACGAGCTGAGTGATTTGGAAATTCTGCCACATTTCGATGCTGGATATGAGGAACTACTCGAAGTTGGCGTTGCTTGTTTTCTCGGGTTTGTCGTTTTGTGGAATGGTATACTACAAGGTCGAACACGATAAGATTTACGAAACGTTGGAGGTACTCGAATCGTTTGGTCCATCGTACAAGTCGCTGGAGAAGCAGTGCAAATCCTTCTACGACGGTTTTGCCAAACGTGCGCATCTCGTGCGTAGCGACCGCGGGTATCCAAAACAGCTCGGCTACCACGCAGCGGCCCCGGCGTGGAGTCACGTGAAGCACAATGTGTGGACCTTCTCTGCCCACTGGAGATACGATTCTGCAAGCATCCTCATTCTGGGGTTGAATCCGCACAGCCTGCAAGACGTGAAGTGCCTCGTGTGGTTCGAGCTGAGCAAAAGCAGCGTTTCGGTAGCGGGAAAGCTCACCGGCAGGTGTAAGCCCACTGACTTGTGTATGGAGTGCTTGCTACCAAGGAGGATCATGAATCCCTATGCCCTCTCCTTGTTCGACCTACGTGGAAACCGAACATTGGCCACAATGCCAGTGATGGTAGTAAAGGACGAGAACCCGAGGAAAACTGCCAAGGAAGTTGGAGTTTGTGTGTTTGAGAGTGTTAGGCATGAAGATCCCCCACAAACACTCTTTGATCTTTTGTCATACTATGAAGCCCATGGTTTCAAGCATGTGTGGATTTTTGGATTCGTATTTTCACGATTCGCGCAAAAAGTGTTTGGCGAAGGGTATCAATCGGATTTTCATATTCACATAATACCATGGAACCCTCCACGTGGGTTTCATTCTGATGTGTTGAATTCTGTTGCAAAGTATCATTGCGCCCTTCAGTCACTTTCGTTGGTGGACTATTTAATAATTAGCCCAGCTTCATCCTATTTGTTATTGCTGAAATCAGATCATTCCACACAGTGGCAAAGGATTCTTGCTTCGAAACGAAGTTTTATTCTCGAATCCAGAATGTTTTGCTTGCCCCCTCAAAATAATGGATCCTTGGCTGTTGCAGAAAGTGATCTAAATAGTTCACTGTATTCAAAGAGATTATCACCTGTGGGCAGTAGCAATCAAAGCACATTATATCATACCAAAAACGATCCTTTCGAAACTCTCAGTGACAAAAATTTAACAAAGGTTGACGCCTTTGTAATGCTACATTTTGAGCAGTGCACATTAAACATTGCAGGAAATGTAACTGAAAATGACAGTGTGCTTTTGAGAAGTTTTTTAAAAATGATTGCAAAACTGCGTTTGAAAAATCTCGAGTTTTAGTGAGGCATCTTCACTTTTCACTTCTGGTTTCATGTGTAGTAGATCATTAGTTACCATCAAGGAAATGCCTTGAAACTTGTAGTAGAGCTGCCGAATTCGGTTTAAATCACCATGAAATTTGAATGAATTGTTGTCGGCATATGAGATTGAAAAACAAGCATATTTTTGGTTCTTTTAAATATGATTTTAAATGTTTTTGCAGATTGCAAAATATATCAAAGTTCATTTTTAAAGGTCTTTGTATACTCAAATGTGGATTGAGTTTTTTATGTTTATTATAATTTTGCATTCTTTTGTTTAACGGATTAGACTTTCCAAAAAAAAAAAAAACTTGCAATGTGTATACACTCTTTGTAATTTTCAGTGCTATATAATTTACTGATATAAATAGATTATAGACTTTATTTAGTGTATTGGCACTATGCCGGAACCAAAGGAGGAAAATACAGAAAATAAGCCCAAAAATGATGAAAAAGAGGCGGAGATGGTGAGAAAATTCTTGAAATTTTGTTTGTACATATTATTAAATATAGTAGTCAGTTCTTTGGTTACTAAATGTTCTCTCAAGAAAAGTAATCATGTTAAAAATGGTGGCATGCTTCATTTATAACTAGATTACTTCTCTGATTACAAATCATTGCAAAAAAAAAAAAAAAAAATACGGGACTTTTTTTTGCAATGGTTTGTATTGTTGGACATGCTCACTTTAACTAAGAAAGGTGGTGATTTGTTTTGTAAATATCATTTGATTGTGAAATTTCTACAGATGCTTTCATGGGTTCATTTCAGTCAGAAGAAGACAGGCAGCTCCAGGAAGAGCTTAACATGCTAATACAAAGATTAAAGGTAAATATTTTGTGTAATTATTTCATCCTTGTTTCATGATTTCATGCAGGAAGATGAGCCCAAACTGTATAGGCCCTCTTTGGAAACTCTTAGATCATATATTCGTGCATCAACAACATCCATGACAAATGTTCCAAAACCACTTAAGGTAGATTTTGTATTTTAATAAGTTTTCTTAATTTGTGTTACCCACTTGCAAGTCTCCGTTTTAAATGGGAGAGTATAAGAAGAATGCGAATTTCCAGTTTATAGTGTCCGAATTCTTTCTAGAAATTTAGATAGAGGTTGAAAAATTTTTAAAAAAATATGAAATGAGATGATTCAAAACGTATCATCTTGCAGGTTTATATGCTAAAAAGAAAACCTAATAATGTACTTTTAGTTTAGTTTGAATTTTAGTTTTCCAGTTTTATTGATCACTTATTATGTTTTCCTTGCACTGGAAATGAGGCAATACTTGGCCAGAAACATTTGAGTTTCCCACATTATTTTAGGAAAGTTGAAAATTCTGTGCGTTTATGCGATAATTTTTAATTAATGGGAGTCTTATTGTGGGTATCTAAGGAGCGTTCTTCCAATTATTATTAAGATCATGTGAAGACATTAATTTTTGATCCTTGTGAATCAGTAGCTTTAAGGTTCAAAACTCCAATACAAATGTAGCATAGTTGTTTTCCTGAAATGGTACTTTTGAAAGTGAGTCTTGGAACTTGTTTTCAAAACTACTGTGAATCGAAGGTGAAAATTTTTCGTTTGTTCGCTAAAACATTTGATGAGAAGTCATAAAGGCTTATGAATTGCTTTTTTCAACTGTTAAATTTTTTTTTTGTTGGCCATTTTTTATCATGTAATCCTTAAAGCCAGTAAGTTTGCGTACTTCCCATTTGAAAAAGGCCATTTTGTCAGTTGAATGTAGATAATGTAGAATGAATTCAGTGTCCTCCTCATTCTAAAATTTCCTAATTGATGTTATCTGCAGTTTCTCAGACAGCATTATGAAACTTTGAAGAATATTCATGAGAAAATAGTGGAAAAAGATACAAAACAGTTTTGTGCAGATATAATATCTGTCCTTGCCATGACCATATCTAGTAATAGAGATTGTTTAAAATACAAATTACAAGGATCTAACGAACCAATTGGAAATTGGGGTCATGAATATGTAAGGTAATGTTGACTGGTGATTGGTGATTATTTGAATATCTTTGTATATGTGTTTGGCACATTGTAATTATCTGAATATGTGTAGGCATTTAACAGGAGAAATTGCACAAGAGTGGAATGAAATCGAGGAAGGAAATCTTGAAATGAGAATAAATTTATTAACGCTGACTCAAGAAATTATTCCTCATCATATGAAATTTAATGCAGAAACTGAGGCATGTGATTTATTAATGGAAATTGAACAGCTTGATCTGTTAGAGGATTTTGTTGATCATGATGCCTTTCCACGTGTCTGCCTTTACTTGATAAGGTTGGTAGTGTGAATATAGATTCATTTGTAAAACCACCTTTTTTCCAGTTGTGTTCCATATGTTCCTGATCCAGAAAATACCGTTCTTTTAAAAACAGCCTTGAAAATTTTTCAGAAGTTCAAAGAATGGCCTCAGGCAATGAGGCTTGCTTTGCAGCTAAACAACATTTCTCTAATTAGAGATATTTTTTTGTCCTGCGAAGATACGTATGTTCTTGCAGTCAGTCATATTTAATCTTCATCCATGTGTAGCGGGATGCAGAAACAGTTAGCATTCATGCTTGGTCGTCAACAAATATTTTTGGATCTTGATGAGAATATGGAGCAGTATGATGATTTGTCTGAAATTATGTCCAACAGTCATCTGAATAATTACTTTATTTCTCTGGGTAGAGAAGTATGAAATTTTTCAAACTGAATGCAGTGGATTTTTCTCCATATTTTAGTTAGATATAATGGAACCGAAAACACCAGAAGATATATTCAAAACTCATCTCGATAATACAAGACAGACATTTGGGAATAGTCAGATTGATAGTGCTCGACATAATTTAGCTTCTAGCTTTGTCAGTGGTTTTGTGAATGCTGCATTTGGTCAAGATAAATTAATCATGGAAGATGGGAACAAGTGGCTTTACAAGAACAAAGAACATGGTATGATGAGTGCTACAGCATCATTGGGTTTAATTCTTCTATGGGATGTGGATGGAGGATTAACTCAAATCGATAAATACTTATATTCAACTGAAGATTACATTAAGGTAAAATGGATTTTATAAGTTGGACTACTTTTATTCATTTTCCAGGCTGGAGCATTACTGGCATGTGGCATAGTAAATTCCGGTATACGGAATGAGTGTGATCCTGCATTTGCTTTGCTTTCGGATTATGTTTTGCATAACAGCAACATAATGCGTCTTGGTGCTGACTTGGGTGAATTTAATCTCTTCTCATTTTGTTATTTTATTAGTTAATTTCGTGTTTTAAAGGATTGGGCTTAGCTTATGCAGGATCTAACCGTGATGATGTGCTGGGCCTACTGGTGCCAGTTATTTCTGATAGCCGATCAACGCTAGAAGTTGCTGCAATAGCTGCTCTTTCATGTGGTTTAATTGCTGTGGGGTCATGTAATGCTGATGTCACCTCAAGCATCCTTCAGACACTCATGGAGAAGTCGGAAAACGAAATGAAAGATCCAATTTTCAAGTTTTTTCCCCTTGGTATTGGACTGTGCTTCTTAGGTATACCTTTTCTGTGTATCATTTACAACAAAATGATCTTAAAGGTAAACAGGAAGCAGTTGAAGCTACTATTGTTGCTCTTGAAGTTATTCCGGAGCCTTATCGAAGCATGTCGATTACATTGGTAGACATATGTGCATATGCTGGTACAGGAAATGTTTTGAAAGTGCAGCAGCTTTTGCATATTTGCAGTGAACATTATGACACTTTGGACAAGGTGAGGCTTATCGGGCCTTTGCAAGCATTTTTTTTTATTTTATATACAGGAAGATAAGAAGGAGAAAAAAAGCGATCATTCAGATTTATCATCACAGCAAGCTGTTGCAGTTCTTGGCATTGCGTTACTTGCAATGGGTGAAGATATAGGTGTGGACATGGCTTATCGAACATTTGGTCATTTGGTGAGTGTAGCTGCAAGATATCAAAAATTTTCATGTTGTTCCTCATGTAGTTGAGATATTGTGAACCACCAATAAGGAGGGCAGTGCCATTAGCTTTGGGTCTCCTTTCTGTTTCAAATCCTCGACTGAACATACTTGATACTTTAAGCAAGTTTTCCCATGATTCTGATACTGAAGTTGCACATAATGCCATTTTTGCAATGGGTCTAGTTGGAGCGGGCACCAATAATGCTCGCCTAGCAACCATGCTGCGGCACCTTGCACAGTACCATACAAAGGATGCCAACAATTTATTCTTAGTTCGTATTGCTCAAGGCTTGGTGCATCTTGGTAAAGGAACATTAACATTATCCCCATTCCATAGTGATCGTCAGTTAATGAGTCCTGTTGCTGTAGCAGGACTTTTAGCAGTTCTTATATGTTTTTTGGATGTGAAAAGCAGTAAGATGTTGTTTGGCATTATTGCTAATCTGTTTCTTATCAGTCATCTTGTCTAAATCTCACTATTTGCTTTATTGTTTGGTTCCTGCCATACAGCCCCGAATGTTGCTTACTTTTGATGAAAACTTGCGACCTTTATCAGTGCCTGTTAGAGTAGGCCAGGTAAGTACATTCTGTGTCAAAGTCATCACGAACATTGCTTAATTGTAGGCTGTTGACGTGGTTGGTCAAGCTGGAAAGCCAAAAACAATTACAGGATTTCAGACACATACCACACCAATACTGTTGGCATATGGGGAGCGAGCAGAATTAGCCACCGAGGAATACATTTCACTTACTCCAATTTTGGAAGGATTTGTTATATTAAGGAAGAATCCAGAATACTTTGATTGAAAAGTAATAACTGAAATAAAACAATAATAAAAATATACATGGAAAATGGTCACACTGTTCTTTTAAAGTTTAGCGAATTGAAAATCTTAGAGGGAAAGGGGGAGAAATAGAGATGTTTGTTGCAAGAAGGGTAGCATGCTTCCATAGAGTCTTGAGAAGAGGGTTGTAACCAAAATTCAGTGAATGACAGAAATAATGCTTAAGCTTCAAAAGATAGTTCTCAGAAAAGAAACAAAATTCTAATCATTTCTAAATCGTCTTGTCAATTTTCTTGCCACCATATATTAAATGGAGAACACAGTATGTGCAAGTACAGGACAAAGTTTTCGTGTTCTTACTGTCAATGTCATCTGGAAACTGTAGTGATCTTTGATGGCATCCCTACATACATATAGCATACTTTGAATGTAACAATATCAACAGTGCACCTAATTTAACTGTGACCTATACATGGTGAACAATGCTAAGACCCATCACGACCTTGTCTTTAATACTATCGGGTTCCTTATAAAATGAAAATCAAATTCAGCCAGCTTCCAAAAGATTTAAGTGAAAACTATATTTATCACAAGGATCATGTAACAGATGCTATTTTCTTATTTTCATGAAACTCTCGCATGCGTTTCTGCAGTTCTGGTCTAAAGTGGCGTATCAGTCCTTGGACGGGCCATGCTGCTGCATCACCTAATGCACAAATTGTGTGGCCTTCAATCTGCTTGCTGAGTTCCCAAATCATATCTATTTCTTCTTCAGATGCATTACCTTCAACTGAAAAAAATTTTCAACATCGCTTTCATGCAAATCGGACTCACCAAAGCGATACATGATTTTCTCTAGCCAACCAGTACCCTCTCGACAAGGAGTACACTGGCCACAAGATTCGTGTTTGTAAAATCTTGACAAACGAGCAATAGCAAGCACAACATCTACTTGCTTGTTCATTACAATAACAGCTGCAGTTCCCAATCCTGAATTTACTTCCACGAGAGAATCAAAATCCATCATTACTGTATCACAAATACTGAAAACATAATTTTGAAGGCTTTTAGTTCGACACTTGGAAACCTCAGCACGACTGTGCAGAATATTAATATTAATTACAAACCTTTTGGGCAGTAGTGGTACGGATGATCCTCCTGGAATTATTGCTAAAAGATTATCCCATCCTCCTATGACTCCACCAGCATGTCTATCAACGAGTTCTTTTAACGGAATAGACATTTCTTCTTCTACAGTGCAAGGATAATTCACACACCCAGAAATGTTAAATAACTTAGTTCCAGAATTACGAGGTCGGCCAAATGACGAAAACCATGAACCTCCTCTACGGCAGATAGTCTAAGGCCAATTGCTTTTATGTGCAAGACTCAACAAACCGGAGATACTGCTACGGTCTCCACATTTGTAACCGTTGTAGGGCATCCAAACACACCAATATCTGCTGGGAAAGGAGGTTTTAAGCGAGGTTTGCCCTGCTTTCCCTCTAAAGATTCAATAAGCGCAGTTTCTTCTCCACAAATATAAGCTCCTGCACCTCGATGCATAAAAACATCGAAATTGAAGCCAGAGTTGCAAGCATCTGCCCCTATCAATCCTGCCTGATAAGCCTGAATGAAATCAAACAAAAACAGTTAAATTCAACCAAATTACCTTACGACCTACCTCGTTGATAGCTACTTGCATGTTACAAGCTTCATTATAAAATTCACCTCTGATATAAATGTATGCTAATGGAGAGATATGAACACGAAATAATATATAGTTCTACCTGCTCTGGCATTCATTGCTCTCCCAGCAATAAGACAACCTTCAATAAGTTTATGTGGCTCATGACGCATTATTTCTCGATCTTTACATGTACCTGGCTCACCTTCATCTGCATTCACAACCAAATATTGGGGTCTGAAAATAAACACTTACTGAAATATATTTAATGAAATTAAACATATTCATTGAAGAATTAGTTTGGTATTTAATAATTTCGCCTACAATAAAACAATAGTATAAGTAGTTTGCTATTCATTTTTTGGTCAAAAAAAAAAATTGTTTCACGTAATATTTCAAAAACTTGATTGTTATGACTGATAGGTAGACTTTCCAATGCAAGGTGAATGAAAAGAGCAGTTCAGAAATCTCTCTGCATCAAGCAATATAAATTTTCGACATTTTAGTTGCCAAACGTTCTATAACTCAACACACAGATGAAAAATCTCCACCAGTCATCGAATCATTTTCATGCGCTGCTAAAAATGAACTGTTAAAAACTTGAAAAAGCACTGGACTGCTTTAAGGATACATACTTAATAGAGCGCTTTCATATTATATAATCATGACTTGATTGTGCTAAGTTACATTTATGAAACGGATGTCCTCGAAAAACGTTCGCATAATTTGCCTCTTTGTGAAATGCTATGTCAACTTGAGTGCTATTGCATTTGAGATTCTATTCCAGTACTATTACTGCAAAGATAGGAGCTGACATCAACTTGCACACAAAATGGCAGCAGAAAAGTTCTTCTGATCCGTAGAAATATGTACTAACAGTAACAGAACGTAGTTGGAATGCAATGTGTATGGAGGTATGGGATTGTTTAATCCATGCCAACACCCATCGCTAACCACCTATATGAAGAGAAACTGGAAGCACACAGCACAGAGCAAAACAAGCATAATGCACAAAATGGAAAAGAAGTAAACAAGGCAACTGTCCATCCAAGTCCGCTTGAACGTGGCTGTCGCCCTGAGAGGGTGAAAGGTCCGTGTGTGTTGGCTACACTTCAATAGACGCCAAATAAACTATTTCCTTATGCAACAATGCACCAGGCTCACTGTTTCCTAAGGGATACCCAAATTATGCATGACTCATTTGGTGCAGGCACTAAATTAATGACTGAAGTCTCTGAATGGATTTAAATACAAGATCAGAAAAAGGCAGATGCATTGTTGGCACGATCATTTTGCCAAAAGAAACAAGCTTTAAATTGGATGGCAGCACAGATATCAATGTGTGCACTAGGTTGCTGCTGACTCCCAGCATTTGTGAAATGCATGAACATACTGACTGTTATGGAGTAATTGTTGTAATCTTCCATCCACGAGAGACGGTTTAAACATTTTTCCCTGACGACAAATGAATATTGTCTTAACCTCATACATACCACTTCCGATGCAATTGTTCCTGATAGAATGTACGACAACCTCCATCTTGCTATATGGCACTAATTCCACTACTGCTGCAATGTGGGAACACATTTGGATGAATGCTTTCCCAAGCAGCAGACTAATCAGAGAATCTGTAGAGCTCCCTACCAGGTCCTGTTACCAAGTCCAATAAAGTATGATGAAAGAAATTCACAGCAGTTGAGGATGTATCTCAGAGGCTAATGTGTACATCATAATTTCTGTGCACTTGTATCTGTTGTACAACTGCTCCCAGTTGCAATTTTTGCAACTGTGTTGAAAGTGTTACACATTGAGCATCTAAGCACCTATAAAAGGACCAGCCCTTGAAAACTACACCTTCATGAAAAAGCACACAATTGCTTAAAACGAAGCTGCCTTTTTCCAGATTATAACTTTGAAACGAAGTTAACGTTTTACATTAATTATAATCCTCATTTGAGAGGTCTCGGCTATTCTTCGATTAAATTTGATTTTCTGCTACCTCGGTAATTAAAAATGAAATTCCAGTCCTACAAGAATAAAGGCAACTATTTCACAGTGTGTTACTTTAAAATCTTAAACGCAAATTCGGACCAAATTACAAACTGCATCATAAGATCTTGCATCTAAAGGAACACAGCAACTTTTATAGATGTTTATATATTCAAAACAAATAAACCCACAAACACCACAAAAACATGGAATTTATATAATCACTGGACTGTTTTTGAGTAATTCTGCTTGATATGATTCGATTTAAACCACTTTAATCTGAAAGTGGCTTCATTGCAATTTGGCATTTAAAGAAAATTAAAACATACTGCTCCCACAAGAAAATTTTGTTGGACTCATGCATTGAAGAAAAAGAACATTTATGTGCTTATGGAGATGGGCATTATAGGTAAGTGAGAAAAATGCTAACTGCATGCTCAAACTATGTTCCACAAAAAGTTCTTATGAAAACTGATACAATTTTTATAGGAACTGTGTTTGGCTACAAGTGTTATAAACTATTTAATGAGTTTACGATTAAATCTTAAACATCAACTGAAAAACCAGAACTCTAAGGATTATGATTCTATAACTAAAAAAAAAATCATAAAATTTACTTTCATTGACTTACTAAAATCAGTTGCCTGTTTACATCAAATTACCTTCCTGCAATTTGTTTTCTTTTCACATATGATGCTGTTATCATAAACATACAAGAGAGCAAGATGCTTGATAATGTCCTCCAGCAGCTTTAACTTAGCACTGAACATTTTGTGTGTATGCATGTGTATTTTTAAAGGTAGTAATGTCAAAAGGTACATAAAAACATTCAAACTGAGTCAGAAAATGTAAATCACATTATAACTTAATTTGATCAATAAATAAAACATGCATTTCCTACTTACTAAACATGGATTAACATAAACATTAATTACCTCCCATCTGAAGGTTTGTTCATAAAACTCCATTTTAATCCAGAAGGAAATCCTGCACCACCCCTGCCCCGTAGTCCTGATTCTTTTACTTCTTCTAAAATTATAACACAAATAACAATTGAGTTTCAAATTATTATTTAGAAAATAATACGCCTACTTAATGACACATACTGATTATCCACTCTGGCCCCTTGAGAACGATTTCTTTTGTCTTATACCAATCACCTCTTTTGAGAGCCCCTTTTAACCTCCAATCATGTTTTCCATATATGTTTGTGAATATTCTATCTTCATCTTGTAAAGGACCATAAGTAGACTGTAACACAGAAAAATCAGCACCACGGAAATTCAATGCTTGATTAAAAGGAACTCCAAAAATTGAGTTTCAAAAGTGAGAGAACATATAAATAACAGCAGCCTACGAAACAAATCTACAACATTAAAGTAAATATGATGTAAGCAACAAATGAACAAAATAATGATATTAATCCTACAAAATGGTTAATGATACTGCAAAACAAATTCATGAACACTTCTAACAAAATATTAATGTCAAATTTAAACAAATATCAAATCTCTTTAAAACAGGAAGACTCTGTTAGTTTCCAAGGTTAGATTTTAATTTTTTTAGATCACAACCATCCAAACCAATTATGTTAGTAATGCTCAGAAGTGACTTAGTATGTCCAAAAGTACCTTTTATTTTGTGTTCAAATGTTTCAGTTACTCAGAATATTCATACAACTTGTAATACAAGAATGCTATTTCATCACCAATTAAACAGTTTAAGAAAAACGAAAACTAAACAAAATCCTGTGATGAAACAACATATTTACCAAAACAGCATTATTAAGTCCTTGGAGTCAAAAATCTCAAATTCTAAATAAACTATAATAGTAATTCAAGAGAATATTACTCTGAACTAAAACCACATGAGTATTCAGCAATACATACAACTGATTGTATTATCAGCAGGAAAGGAATACTTAGCTGTGAAAAACAAGATATTTATACATATTAAATAAGATATTTAACTACAGTCACTTTTTGTGCTAATATTAATGTGTTCACTCCCAGTCACTTGAAACTTGTACAAGAATTCAATGAATATCCATGCTTCTTCCAAAACAGCATCCCATGAAGTTAATTTTGGTTAATTATTTCTAAGAATGTAAAGACACTGAATGTTCAGAAACCCACCTAAACTCAATAGAACACTATTGTGAGTATGTATGTCATGAACAATTGTAAATATTCCACTCAATACATGCAACCGCACAATTGTTTTTGCATATCTTTAATAAACACTTTTGATACAAGATTATCACAGTTTTAAAGTACAGCAAAGTTTTAACAAAATTCCCATAACTACCATTATGCTTGCTTCAAGATACTGTTCAGAAATGCAATTGTTTCTGTTGTGCAAGCTCATGATTTTCAGAGTTCGCGCATGCTGTCATGGCTCATCAAAGCCGATCTGGTTTATAAATTATGGTTGACTCAATGAACATACATCAAAGCCAACTGAAATTGCTACACAGGAACCAAAATTAAATGCATTCATCAAAAATATTCTTTATAAAACAGTGCTCTTCAACACCATGTATATTCCTGTGAACTATGAAACTCCACAAGACACACATTAATAGAGGAAAACCAACTGAAATTAGATTCAACTTCTAAAGGAAATTTATAAAACAGCACAGCACTTCTGAATGAAATACTTTTTTCAGCAGAACAAGCAATGTGCTTCTCAAAAAAAAAAAAAGGATCAACATTTGGAAAGCATACCTGACAATTCTACATTTGATACATACTGCAAGTTAAAAAATAAATAAATAGAAATTTAGCAATAAACATATTACCATTAAGTTTAAGAAATTGGAAATGATAACAAGAACAAATATGACTGATATCATCAAGAAAACCTTTTTGAAAATGTGCTTTTTCGCAATTCGATTTCAAAAATTGAAATGTTTTCTTGATTAACTATTTGACAGTGGAAAAAAAATGAAAGCATTGCAATGAAAAAGTTGAAAGGCAATGCCAAAATAAAATAATTTCCTTCAGAACACCCTAGAATATGAACTGCTTCTTTACACATCAAAAATACTTCCTTAAATCATGAAATCAACGAACACATAAAAACTTAATGCACAAAACCTGGAATTATAGTACCAGTGAAGACTAAATTCTAACAAAGCATCCCAATGGATAATCTAACCTTCACTGACTGAGTTGTATAGGCTTCAAAGGGTTGCACAAAGAGTTTTTTCCAAATGTCCCCAGGATACCCTGAAAAACAATTATTTATTGCATTACTATGAAATGTACTTTCATGCAATTCTTGCACTTCCCGAAAATATTTATCAGCCACACAAAGGACCTACTTGGAAACAAACTATTCAATCCCCAGGAAGAAGGCTGCATTTTTTTTCAGTAATAAGAGATAACAGGAACGCGGAAAATGAAGTAAAATGATCATGGCATTATTAATCACCAAGGACACGAACCATACACCCACGAAAATCAACTAAAAAGAGCTCTATGGTCGAATGTTGTATGCGATCCAAGTTAAAAATAGCTGTATAAGAATGAAATCAATTTACTCGGAAACACAAATTCATGCTGAAAACTAGAATGAAACAATTTTCACCAAAGGGATGCGAGTACTTTCGTATTTCCAGTATCCTCTCAAATATCACAATTCAGAAGCGAAAACTCCATGGAGGTGCGCTCAAAAAAAACAGATACATATGTCCGATGATAAACATTTTATTTTATTTTATTTTCTTACTATCATAAAGACACACATTCACGTGCGAGTCCACGGTTTAGCAGTGATCCACGGGGTGATCCACGGTTTAGCAGTACTTGCCGATCATGTGTTCACGCAGTACGGCAGCACACACACAAAAAAAAGAAAAAGAAAGGTAAAAACGAACACTACCGGAAAACACGAGTCTTCGAGTCTTCCACATCTTCCGACATAAAAGATCCTCGAATAGCGATAAGAAATCACAGTTCCTAAGCACGGTTATGCATGAGGTTTGTACCCAACAAATGGACTTCCCGACTCTTTGCGAGGGCCTGGGCAGGGGTACGGTTTACATTGAGGGACCGGGTGACCACAGCAGCAGCAGCTTCCTTGACACATCGAACACAACATTCACATTCGACCGCGGGACACGGTCAGCACCTCCGGGCTGCTGCTTCTGACCGAGACGGAAACCTCTCCTCGCTCGCGCCCCTCGCGTTCGCTGGACGCACTTTCCCAGCAGCTGACGCGCGTGCGCAGCTGTTCGCCTAACACACGCTGCCAACATCACACGCCACGTTCCAAAAGTTTTCTGGCGGTGGGTAGCTGCTCCATGTTTAGAAAGGCCTTCTTGTCGTTTAAAGAATCCCTGCCCAAAAGTCGTCAAGACGATGATTCGGGGGAGCAGAATCTAGTGCGTGACACACCGATGTGTTTTCTTACGTGGATCCCTTAATAGTATTTATCTACAGATGCCAGAGTTACGGTATCATGGTTGCTTACTAATCATCATGTAGGAGTCAATAAGGACCAATCCGAGAGTGCAGGGTGCAAGTGTGCAGGTCACGATTTCTTCCTCCAGCCGGCACGCTGTGGTATGTCTTCAAAGGTCTGCTAGTTCGTCCCAGGCTGGAAATTGCCCGTCAATAGAGAACATGACATTCCTGGGTGGATCCTACGTAGAGATTATGACTGGGCCTGGAAGTCACCACATAGGAGCTCTGTGAGGTCGGCCCAAAGCAGCATTTAATGATTCCGATGCTGATAGTACTTTTGAGTAGGCTGGGTTCCTCTAGGTTCCTTTATGACCAATGTTTATCCTCGCTCTACGCTCTGCATTTCACCACACATATCAAAGGAGGAGTATTCTCCTGAATGGGACATTTCCTGTGCTAACGTACCTAAAGAAGTCTCCGTTTCTGCCGTGCCTGCTCGTACCGCAGACAGTGTCATTGCAGAAATGAGGGCCAACCTTTGTCGAGAAACCTCCCGATATGAGTCTACTAGGCCTGTAGCCTTCATTGTCCAGGAGCCCGATCCACCACCGAGTGTGATAATACGGGCTGCTGAACCACACTTATGAATCACTGAAGTGCCCTTCTTTTTCCAAATATTCACGTGAGCGAACGGTGGCAGTTGGCAACAGCGGATTTCAGCGACAGGTCGCAAGAATCCACGGTCGTGCCCTTGTGCCGCCTTCTGGCTCCCACTCCCCATCCCTTACTTTATGCTTCTGCCTCCCAAGAAAAAACGGAACCTGCAATACGATTTTTAAAGCACAGAGTGGCTCGGTTGCTCTGGAAGGACGCTTTATGTTGGGACAGTGGTTTTGGCACAGTGACGTTAAAACAGAATGAAACAGTAGATGAAAGGAAAGCTCGACTCAAGCAGGAGATCAAGACCTCAGTGCGTTGGTCATTTTCATGACTGGCATGGCTTTCGTTCATGCGTCCCAGCAAGCTTTCTGGTCAAGGAAGCAGTCATCTGAGAGCTCACTTAGTTCCTCGTTCGGAGCCACCAAGAGTAGCACGATGTATCATTTGTAGAAGATGAATTGCCTTGACCACTAATAATCACGAATAATAAACACGCCTTTAGCATGCTCTCCTACATTCCGCTGTAAAACTGAAGGGAATCAGGGAGCGCCTTTGTACCACAGGGAACCTGGAGAAGCGCACTTTTCTAGTCGATAGGCTAAGCGTCCCTAAGGGCACCGTCTACCAAAAAATAACCTACTACCACTGTAAACAAGACGCAGAATGCTGTAGGCCTTGGGAAATGGGTCTGTTAAGTGACCGCTCTATCAACTGTTCTTGTCTTGCTATACGGCTTTATTGGGAACAAAATAATTTAGAACCCAAGGAACTTTACCAACGTGCTTAGCCGTACTTTTAAGGAGACTTCCAAAGATCCACTTTTAACCACTTAATGAAAACTAATGCTCTCCAACAACTGCCAAGAAAATTGGTGAAGCATTCTAAGAAATGAAAACTTTCAGTTATAGCAAAGATGCTTCAGAATAACTGACAGTTGGCTGACTTCATGGTCTTTGGAGAACACTGTGATCCCGATTCAGTAAAAGGAGATAACACAGCTTGGGATACCTCCGGTCAGCAGCGCGTTCAGATGGTACAGTTGCTTCCCGAGACGGAGGGCATTCGGGACTTATTATTGGGTGTTGTGAAGGGCTGTCCACGGACAAACTTCAGCAGTTGGCGGAGAAGCGAGTAGCACAAGGGAGCATCTTTGTCTGTGCAGAACATGGCGAGCGACCTCTCCCAGAGACGTTGCTGGAAACAAGTTTCTTTTCTTATCTGAGGAATTGGTCATGGAACCAACGTTCTATCAAAAAATGCTCCGACTTTGGATGAATTGTGTACCGAAAAGATGACTGTCTTAAAGGCTTTTGTTTACCACAGAGAAATGCTACTCATTAAAAAAGAAAAAGGGATTACGACAGTCGACCGGAGTGTACTCTTGAAGCTCTCGGGGATGAGTGGACCGTAGCGTTCTACGTAGAACCCTTGAATACTCTTTTTTGGCTTTCATATGAGTTTGCAATGTCCTGTAAAAAATAAATAAATAATGAAAACGTGAAAATTTCTGAATATGGAGCTCACGGAATCGTGTTGAGCAGAACGTTTTTTGTAGTATTCCATGTGTTCTTCATCCATGCATTCTTCTGAAGGTATTTCCAACTCTGATAACCAAACTTCAGATAGCGAACGCACGTAATCCATCACCCGAAGTATTTATGCCTTCATCCATTCATTCACTAATTATGGCATTTTGGTTTTGAAACAGGGATTCCTGTTTGCAGTTACCGTTCTTGCATTTGAAATGGACTACGATGGTAAATGAAATTATACTACAGTCCCAGTTACTGCTGAATCTGCTTCTGGATAAAGCAAAGAACGAGAAGAGTAGGGAGGACGTGTCTTTGGAAATGCAGCCATGCCGATTCCTTGTTTTTGTGATTTGTGAAATGTTGAAGAGAAGAATTGTATTTTGGAAATGTCATTTTTCGTTGCTGTCAGGTGGAAACTCGGAACCATGCACGAATTGCTGAAAAACACTGCATGAAGTGGTGCGAAAACGACAAGACACAGTCTTCATATCGTTAAAAGGACTCAGCACATTGCAGAAACATTTTAAGCATTCCAACAAAACAGAAAGAACGCATTTGTTTATCTGAATTGTGCACTTTTTCTTAATCGAGAGGTCCGTGTGATTGTAAACCTCAATTCGAAACGACTTTGGAAAATTTATTCTGCTTCCACCGAGTCTATCAGCAAATAGCGTTACTCATCGTAACTTCTGATAGAATATTCGCGTGATCTATTTTTCTAGTTTTACGCCATTTTGGTGCAAGGAACACAACACACATTTTAGCAGGGTTGCTTTTCTTTCAGCATTTGAATGCACAGTGCGTCCACGTTTAGACTAATTGTCGAACTTGTAAAGTTCGGCAAAGACTTTGGAGGAAAAAAAAAACCCTTTCACTTATTTATATGCAGTGCTGAGATTCAATTCGACTTCCAGGAAAATGCACATCATTTGACTTTCCATCGACAGTCAACTTGGAACTTTCTGTGCAAAGATATGACAGCACTTTCTTGCTCCATTTTCATTTAGACTTTTTTTTTTTTTTTAGCTGCTATTGTGCCTTCAGCGGAACCGGTTCATTCATATATATGTATATATATATATATTATATGAATGTTTATGTCGTAAAGGGAAAATACAAAACGATCTCTCATCACCACTGATGGAAGATAATTAACCTGTTGAAGTGAGACTTTCCAGGAACCCTTTAAAAGTAAACCTGCCCTCGGAAATCAGGTATTTTGATTATTATAGTGACTGATTAGAGGTCTTTGGAGGAGATACCGAAGAACTCATATAAACTTATATTAGAAAACTTTTACGGGTTCCGAAAGCCTGGAATCGCAAAACAAAGAGAACCTTCAATCTTCAGTAGCTCTCCTATAATACATTTGATCCTTCTCAGCCTCTTCCTATCCGAAACATTGACTAAGATAAGTTCCTTCTTAATACATGTATTTAGATATGTATGCTTTTTAACTCTACAGCCCTGAATCAAAAATTGGCATCAGATTAAGCTTCGACATTTCTCATCTTAATTTTTAATTACGGAATTATTTCAATGAATGGCAATTCAAACATTGCGCAGAAGGGAATCACATAAAGGATCTTCAGAATTCCATGCCTTAAGAGTATCTTTGTTCCCAACTTTGGATCGGGAATGCATGCATTCCAGTTCCCTAATACTATCATGAGCTGGTTCTGTAAAAACAGCAAAATTATCCACAGGACCGACTTAGGACCGAAGCTGGTTGGGCCTATTCGGGTGCGGCACCGGCGTCCCCGTTGACTGGCAGGGATTGGAGTCGGCTTTCTGTGGTCCTAGCAGGAGTCAAAGAGCCGTGGGATTCCCCTTCGGTTGTGAAAATGGGAGCGCTCTTCAGAGAAATTTGGAAACGCCTCTCCGCGGTTCCCTCCAGAGGAGGAAGCGATGAGTGAATCCCTTCCTGAGAATCCCTCCGGAGAGGGAACTGACTCCCTTCGGGGATCGAGCGAGACATACAAGTATGGATACAGCAGATCAGGAGCATCTCCATATCCACTGTTGGAAGTTCGAACTGGGTCTAGATCAATATTGACACCGATAACCTCATCGAGAAAGGTTCCTTTTCTGAGATCAGTCTGTATCTGCCTAACCTTGTCCTCAGGGTTTTGTCAGTCAGCTGCCTCATTACAGCTCGACGACCGACCTAGAGGTCGCGGTGTCGGGCTCGGGGACGCGTTGCGTGTTTTCGACTGAGCTCTCTTCCGAAGGCAAGTCGATCCACTCCAATAGGGCGGCCCTTGCCCGATTCGGATCAGGATTGTCGTGCATTCTAGCCCTCCTCCTAGAGGATCTGTGTACTGCGTGTGGATTAATACTGGGGAATGAGGTAAAGTCGTATCTTAACCAGTTAGCCACAACTTGGAGAAGCACAGGAACCACGTTGTTCTTATCTACGTTGTAGTTTTCAGTGCTACGTAACTCACTGGTATAAATAGATTATGGACTTTATTTAGTGTACTGACACTCCGCCCGAACCGAAGGAGGAGAAAATTTAGAGAATAAAAAACATTATTAATGAGAAATGAGGAAACCTTTATCACTTTGCCCTTTCTTTCATTCTGCTTTGTTCGATTCGCTTCATGCCCGTCCATGAAATTGTCTTTGATTTTGTGTCTTTCATTTTCTCTTTCACTCCCGGCTTACTGGTTTCCATCCGGGTCTTCAGAGTGAAAAATTCAGGATGGAGTGGCAGTATCAATCTTTTTGCACATGATTGCCATACGAGAGTAAGAATACTTCTCTGTACGACGAGTTTCATTATTCTTAGAAAAACGATTGTAGTTTTGTAGAACATTAACACCATTAGCTACATTCCCACACACACACACACAAAAAAAAAGACTTCCAAAAATTAGGACCCATGCATTTGAATTTTCTGACATGAAACAAAAAATTGTAATATCCTTTGAATCTATCAAATATGCTAAAACCTTTCTACAATAAAACAAATGAAAAGAACCTATTAAAAACATAATCTTCTAACTACTTTTTTTTTAATGATTAGCGTAAGGAGCAAAAAACTGGCAATTGGTTGATGTAATTTCCAAAACCTTAAGCTCAATTAAGAATTCAAGAAAGTATTCAAAAATCCTCCCTCTTTCACGTGGTGAACTTGTGTTTTTATGAATGTTTATGAACGTTTTGGCTATCTGGAATATCGCTTGGCTAAAAACGGTTCCTTGAATCAGAAGCAGTAAGCTCTTAGGAACTTTTATCCTATACGTAAAGCCGATTAATTATTAGATAACCTAATCCTGAGTAAATTACGAAGTATGCTGGCCTAATAAAATTGAATACGTAAGCTGCTTTTCGTTTACCGATTTTCTGATTTGCCAATTGATTCATGTCCCAATGCCTCAATTGATCAAATGATTCTGCAAAACTGGTCTTCGGAGAGGGAGAAAATATAATTTATTCAAAACTTGGTAATAAAAAATCCCAAAAATGCATCCTCCAATGAAGACTTTCATGCTGCAAAGCAACACATTCAATCCTATTAAGCATTGCCACACGTGTTTATGAAGGAATATGGATAATTTTCGGAACTAGTGTTGCATTTTGCTGAATTCCTCGCTGAACAATTGGCCGTATGAAATTGTAAATGCATTTAGGTACACCCAAAGCATATACAATAATGTATATGTATGAATATGTCTACTGCATTTATTTATATCTTTGTATTTATCTGTATCTGTTTACTGCCTGTACTTGCCTTTTTGTGCGTTAAAGAGCGCATGCATACGCAGGAATGTATGAATTCTACATAAGTTTGAATTTCGTTAAAGTTGTCAATACAAACTTTGAAGAATTCACAAGGGATCAATTCGTTTCAAATTATACACGAGTTGAAACACTGTTTCTGACGTAATAAACGAAAAATGTTTAGACGTTGAAATCCTGCGAGTGTGTTCATTTTGATTGTTGGTGTTTTGTGGCTGGTTGTGTGTGATTATGATCGATAAAGAGACTGAAATTCTGGAAACCCCATTTAGTGACAAACGATTCCAGGATAAAAACACTGACTGTGAGATTTTATCGAAAAAAGGTAAAAAGCATAGAAGGGGTAAACGTAAGAAGAATAGTAAGTGTTTTGATTTAAAATCTCAATGCCCCGTTCAATCAGGTGACTATTTCGATGGGGTAATATTGAAAAATTTATCATTAAGAAAAAAATGTGCTAAAGGCAAAAAAATTGTTATAAGACCTTTCGAAGTTCCCAAAGCACCTGAAAATTTTACTCAGTTTATTATTGATAGTCATGAAGATTCCTCCTTTTTCAAGAGTTTCGAGAAGAGTTCATTCTCTTCATCTTGGCATGACAAAGATAAAGACAGATTAAATGTAGTTTCACCAGATGATGAATTATATTGGCAGCAATATTCCAAATTGGATTTTGAAGCCATGTATAGAACAGCCCAAGTTGATGAACTTGCAAAATTACCTCGACAGACATTAATTGAACAAATTCTGATTCTAGAAAATCGCCTCAAAGATCTTGAGAAGCAGTTCAAAAATCTTAACCCCAATTCCATCATTTTAGATCTACAAAGTAAGCTCTTGCTTCTACAAGAAGAAAACAAGAAGTTACAAGATGCCCACAAAATGATGGATGCGGAAGATTTATAGTAATAACCAATGAATCTTTAATCAACAGTTCCCAATTGTTTTCATCATCAGAAAGAAGAATTTCAAAACCAAACAAGTTTCAAAATTGATTTTGGAAAGAGATTTAGAGTTTAGATTTTAAATATTTTAAGCATTTGGAAAACAGTCATTTTTAATGCTTAGTTTTAGATGATGTGAAAACATATTGGCTTAGATTATTGATCTGTGTATGTAATAATTAAAATAAATATCATGTATTAATATGTTTAGAGATGACATGAATTTATAAGTTATCTGATGTGAGTGATGTAGAGTCTAATGTGGTGGAATTTGCAGTTTCATTACTTGCAATGAATTTAAAGCTCAGTTGAATATATCCCTGTCATGAATGTACTATCGAAACTTGCGTTTTTGTTGAACATCGAGCAGTCGAATCCCCCAAAGCTCATGGAAAATGTATTTTGATTTTGCACCATGGGAGTCATCTTAACTCGAAATTAGTTTTTGATAATTGATATTCAATTTGTCTAACTTCTACGTTTTTAAGTTTTCAGTAACAAACTGGTACTTATTTGTCATCATAGTTTTTTTTCTTCTTCCATGTAACTGGAACCATAAATTGCAAGAATTGGAATAAAGTTGAAATCATATCAAGATATTAATCCATAAACCTTGGTGTAAAAATGAAAAGGCAAAAATTGAATTTGATTGATATTAATTCATAAACCTTGAAGGCAAAAATATTTGCCTTTGTTGACTAAAGTTTTAAGAATTGCCATCATTAATCATGAAAGTTATTTTTAGCTAATGATTTGTGATATAAAATTTATGTCTGTTCTGTAAATAGAACGTTTCATGAAAAAATATTCCGTTCTTGTTTTTATGTTTTTGTTATTTTCTCTTTCTATTACACTGTTTGAAAGTAGAATATCCTTCAATATACTTACAGTTAGTATTTTTAACTCACTTGTTGCATATATCAAGGCAGTTTTTCACATCACATAATCAGGTAACACATGCATAAATTTTCCATGGCAATCCACGAAAATGTAAACTTTGTTTTGGTCGGTTTCCAATAATTAATGTTGAATTCGACCATGAATTCACACAGTGGGCAGTTTTAAGGAGTTTCTAAGCTTCAAGAAAACAAAAGTAACGATGTTAATTTTTTGAAAGCTAATTTTAAATCATCATGTTCATGGATCAGTATGAAATTTAGTGTTGAAGTTTATTTTTGCTCAGAATTTATAATAACACAAATAATGGCAAAAGTGAATACCAAGTGCAATATTTCTCACATAGTTTTTAGATTTAGCAATTTGATGGTATGTATACTCAGTTTTCATTCTTATATTACTCAGAACAAAGCAAAGTCTAGTTATTTTGACTAATGTACTTGATTTAATGCCATTTATGGTGTTCAAATATGCTAGTTTGTTGCAAGTAAGTTGCTGTGAAAAGTAAAAGAGAATTTGAAAGTTGTTCCAAAAATATTCTTTTATAGTGTATTTAAAGATAAAAGTTTTCATTTTCTTTAATTTTTCACATGTGCACTAATGTATTTTAAAGATAAGGTATATTTCTAGGCATGCTTTCATCTTATGATTTGAAATATGATATTTGTTCAGGGATGTGGGTTCAGAAGCTACATTTTAATGATGCTTACGTTTTTGTTTTGTTTTGAGCAAACCAATGATAATTACAATAATTTACAAATCCATACAACTCAACATGAAAGACATGACATAGGTGAGAGTTGTTGTAATCTGTGGTTATTTGGGGAGCTATTTTGCCAGCTTAGATTTTCAGCAGCAATGGATGCCAATAATTCAAAGCATCTCAAAAGCAAAACAGGAGTATAAAAATTACTCATGTGAAAATTGTAAGTGCTTTCATTCTACAATTCAGAACAGTTTGAAGATTTTTCAACATGGAATAACATCAGAAATGGTCTTACAAGCCATTAGTTGGTTAGAATAGATTTATTTTGAAAATAGTTTCAATGTTCACAAGGGGTGAACATTACCAAGTAATTGATCAGAAACTCTACCGTGGTAAGAACTGCTTCTTCCCAGCACGTTGTAATGGAATTGATCATTTCCTAATTCAAATTATGAAACATCTTCCAAGTATAGAATTTGCTTTGAATACAAGAGATTACCCACTGATTCACCGCAGCTCAGAAATCAAAGTTCCAGTATTATCATTTAGCAAAGTAAGCTAAAGAACTGTTTCTAATTATTATAATTTTCCAGCATTCAATATTTGCAAATTATTTATTGAAGCCAGGAATAATTGCACTGTGCACCAGATTGCTTTTCTTATTTGAACTTTAAATTCCACGTTGTCAGAGTGACAGGTTAGGAGTTTTGTCACCAATACCTATTTTCTCATCACTGCTTTTGTACATTTCGCATTTGTCATCACAACTTTTCAGTTTTTAGTGAAAGTTCTCGTAAAGTCGGTGCTTAGATTTTCAATGTGCGCAGTTATTCAATTAGGGATTGTTTAGTTTCTGATTCCATTCTGAACATGAAACTACGTAAATTCAATTGTGAAAATCATAATCATAACAATATATTTATGATGATTAATGAATTGGTTTTTAGTGGATCACTCGATATTTTTTCCTTAAATTCCAGAAATTTGTAATTTTTATCAACCAGAGCAGAATATCATGCATGTCCTCCGGAACTACTTTGTTTCCCATTCTTGTTCAGTTCGTTTTGACTGTTTGCATGCTAGAGATCCTTGATATTTGCTGTATCGAGATTCTGCTTTTGCTGTTCCATGTGGGTCTCGTATTCAAAATCTAATGTGCTTCCTTGTCCATGATTGTTTCCCAGTTTGATTTTGTAGACACTTTGATAAGTGAAAATGATAGAAAATAAAATGAAAGATAAAGGAGAAAAAAATACATCAGTGGAAATATTAAATTTCAATAAAATGTATTGCCAGTAGCAAACAGTTTGTACAATTGTGCACTACTTCACATTTTTAAAAAGTAAAAGTGTTAAATCTTTTGTGAGATGAAATGTGAAATATTCACAGAATAAAGAGGAAATTTTCTAAGGAAATTTCGCAATTAATGCATGCAAGAGTTTGACGGAAACAAACTTTCTAGCAACGAAAAGTATTTAAAAATTCATTTTCCAAATGGAAAAAGCTTTTTCCTTTGGAAAACGTTTGTCATGCTCATATGTATGCTAAGGTACCTCATAATATTATTGATCGCTCATTGAATGCAATATGAAAATTAAAAGGATTGATTATAATAATTTGTTCACATACAATGGATTTTCTGGAAGCACATAAAGGTACAAAACTGTTTGCATCCAAGATGGGATGTGTGTTCTTCTCATGATAAAATATGTGTTGTTTTCTTGATATTCAGGATGTTTGGTAGTCACACAAACTAGAATGCTATGCAACTCAGTCAATCAGACAGGAATGATGGTTTCAGGTTGTTCCCTAACACTGTTTGCTCATGAGATTTGTGGGATAAGCTCACTTTGGTATGACACATGAAGAAGTTCGTTTTGGAGAACAGCAATATATTTGATGGTCATTTTGATTCAATGTTGTAAAGAGATCCTTAAATCTCTTAGTGCATTTTATTTTGACAGTCATTAGAAATGTGATGAGGTGAATGAAAGGTGCATTGCTTTGATTCCAAAAATTGGTGCAATGAAATTTTCTACTTTTCACGATTTAATTTATTCAGGAGTTGTATTTTGTAATCAACAATAATTTCTCCATTTTCTTTATATTTATTTGAATACATCTGTAATGCTGTTTCAGAATTCCGATTATTTAGACATCATGTATCCAGCTTGGTCATTTTGGGAAGGGGGACCAGCGATTTCTCTGTATCCAACTGGATTAGGCAGGTATAAAATCGATTACCGCAAAATCTCAAGTTCATTTGATTTGATAGATGGGATATCATGCAAAAAAAATTACTTCTTTCCTCAAAAGAATGGCAGTGGCATAAAAAAATAGACAAAGCGTTTTTTCGTGGTTCCAGAACTTCCTCTGCAAGAGATAATTTAGTTTTGTTATCCAGAAAACATCCTGACTTGGTGGATGCGCAGTATACAAAGAACCAAGCATGGAAGTCGGATGAAGTATGTACAATACAAGACTGCTCATTGTGTTCAATAACTAATTGTAGGACACATTGTATGCTTCTCCTGCACCTGAAGTTGCTCTTGAAGATCACTGTAAATATAAATATTTGTTCAATTATCGAGGAGTGGCAGCAAGCTTTCGATTGAAACATCTTTTTCTATGCAAATCCCTTGTTTTTCATTACGATGATGGGTGGCAAGAATTTTTTTATCCCCCATTGAAGCCGTGGATTCATTATATTCCCATACCTCCACATGCTTCTCAGAATACTCTAATGTAAGTGAATAGGAACAGAACATATCTAATTTCGCAAGTGTATTGAAATTGTGCAACTTAACATTGTATACGTTTGACTAGGGTGGCGGATGTATGCCTGAAAAAAAGATGTTCGGAATTAGTTAAGGCAACATGTTATATCACATGTTAAAGATAATGTTGAGAGTTTTTTTTTTTTTTTTTTCCATTTTAAGATGTTCTAATCTGAGTTATATTTTAGGAATCTTATACAGTTTGCAAAAGAAAATTCTGACATAGTCAAAGAAATAGCCAATAATGGTTACAGATTTGTTAGAGAGTATCTCACTATGGAAAATATCGAATGCTACTGGTTAACTCTTTTGAAGGAGTATCATTCTCTCTTGAAATATAGACCCGTCAGAAATACAACGTTAATGCAAATCATCAGATAACCGATGTGGTCTTTATTTATGCATAACCTTGGTCCTCCAGGTGAATGCAGGTATCATCATCATTTTGGCATTATTTTGTAGTAGGTTAGATGAAAGATAATGTGCGCTTGTTTGTTCGGTCCACCGCTCCTTTTGTCCAGTCTTTTGATAAGGTCACGTTGCACGTGAGGCGGGAAAATTTTCAAACTGCCTTGCCAATCCTTTCGAAATCAGGAAATGTTTTGCAGCACAGGCGATAAGAAGTTGACAGATCTTTCAAGTTCTCCGATGCTTGGGGAAATACAACGAAGTCATTTTCATTATCGTGCACTATCACAATAGAAGCGCATAGGCGTTCGATGAATTTGGAACAGAGAGAGACCCTATGAAGAGCCAACCATTTTCAAGTATGAGTTGGAACACGAAAGGATACGTTTCGAATTCTTCGAGTACGACATTGGTGTCGCATGTGGTTGCAGCGTACGACACCAATGCTGTACGATACCGCTTCTTTCATTTCAGTTTCATTGTCTGCCTCAGTTCTGCGAGTTCACAGAAGAAGCAGAGAACAGTGTCCAGCGAAATTTCGAGTAGTTGAAGAACTGAAGCGTGGATTGTTTCCAAACATTTTCTCGAAAGTGTCAAAGAGTACATCCGGACGTGGGCAAACGGATCTTTTCCATAGCTGAGGCGCAAAGCAAGCGGAGAACTGCAACGGCTGGTGCCTTCAAAAAGCGGATCTTGAAGGAAGGGCCAGTACAGCATGAGGTCTTCGAAAAGCAAGTGAGCCGTGAGCACAGCTGAGTAGCCAGGCGCCCGTTTCGAAGATTTCACTGCAGCTCAGGGAAACGTTAGGATAGCGTTAGGGGCACACAGCATGCCAACGGGCAAAGCACCATCGAATTTCGAAACTTGGAAATGCTCCGCATTCCAATATCTTTCAAAGGGGAAACAAGCGTCCTTTCAGAATTTACGGAGATCTATACGAAGCCATGGGAACAGTTCGTTTATTCCTTATCTGAATGCGAAGAATACTCTGATCTCCTCCACCGATGATGCCCCGGCGAACTTGAGCGAAAAGTGTGACCACATTTTGCGAGGTTCGAGTGGTAAATGTAAAATTTCGCGCAGCTGCGTAAAGTAGTTGTGCCGCTCATTGCATTTTCCTCTTTATCCTTCCTACGAAAGCATAGTGGTGGCGAGGCCCTCAAGGTTTCATTGCTTGGCGCGGCTCGGCTCCCCAATGTAGCTCTTCTACGAGTCCCAACACCGTTCGCAATGTCGGAATCCGTTGGCGAGATCGGCAGAGATCTTTAAAGGAGAAGGAAGAAGGAAAAAGCAAACGAGAAGGCCAAAAAAAAGCCTTCAGCCCTTCGCCGATGTCCTCTCGTCAGACGTCATTCCAACGACGTACTCGGTAGGGCGCACTTTCCCGGCCCTTTGCGGCGGAACCGGGGGGTACGATCCGAGGCAGCCGAGGCGCACAGCGACTCCGGTCGAACTCCGGGGCTGCAACTCGGAGGGCTCACAGTCGCGTGCGGGCCCCACATAGCGTCGGCTGCCCCGATGCTTCGTACTCTGCTTCGGGTTTATACCTCCGAACTTGAAGCATCGAAGCGCCACCACGGCAAGGCGACCAAGCCCGAGGAAATGGCGAGCACCGTCGCTGTGCCTCGTTGTCGGCCGAATTTCCCTCAAAAGTGGCATCTCTGTTGTTCCGGACGTTGGAAAGCACCCGTGCAACTTTGGCCCCGGATCTGTGCAAGCGTGCCTGACCTTTCCCCAGGGCCGAATCTCACGTCTCTTCCTGACTTTTTTTTGCCAAGACTCCTTCCTCGCCTGGATCCACAGACGTTTTCCGAATGATTTCGAACACGGAACCTCACTCCCGGTTGTCGCTGTCGAACGGAATGGTTTCGGGGTGGCATAATATAGGCGCCATCGGCGAAGGCAGTGGCAGCATTTTCCCTTTTTCGTTTCCCCCTCAACGAATAGGTTTGGTTGTCGAAGGATGAGTGCATTCCTCCCGAACTCACCCCCGTTGTCGTCCGATGCTTCGCACGAGGTTTGCTCCCTCTCAAGAGAAGACGGCAGAATTGCAGCTCGAGCGCTGGCTGAAAGGTGGTGTGTTTCTCTAGTGGATTTCTGACTCCACAGTTACTACTAGGAAGCTCCTGGAGTCGGACCCCCTGAGAACAGGGGACCCGAGTTTCGTTAGCCGCTTCTGCATCGACAGAAATACTATTCCGAATTCGCATCAGCAGGCCAGCTTTTGAATCGCAAGCCAACACTTGCAAAACTTCAAAATGGGCTCCCAGTTCACGGGATGTATCCCTGAAGCTTCGAGGTTGGAATCCAAAGGCCATTACTTTCATAGCGAAAGCGACGATGCAAACTCTTCGAACCGAAGCATCTGCGAAGAAATTTGCAAACGAAACTGAAATTTCCTCTCCTTCGTGTGCTTGCACTATAAGAAAGAAAGGGGGGAGGGGGAAGAACTTGCCTGGTTGCTCACACACTTGGGGCAAGGGGTCTTTGGCCGGAATGACGAAGGCAGGCACGGAAGAAAAGTGCACAGCTAGATGTGTACATTGCCCCAGTTTCTTTGCGGTGGGAACATGCATGCCACCACCACGCCCCTCTGGACTGCAGCTGATCACATTTCCCGACTCGGGGTCGGAGAAAGACCGTGAAGCAAGCGATGTGAAGTGGCCTTCAGGGATTCTTCCAGATCGTTCCTTCGAACCGGCCCACAGATTGTTCCACTGACAAGCTCGACGATTTATTTATTGATGCAGGACAGCAATTCCGGGGGCTGCTGAACGGCAGGCACTCTTTTCCTGGCTTCTGAAAACCAACAGATACCGGGCGACTCGGAACCAAATTTTCCTCCAAAAGGCCATCCGAATTTTTTGCAGCATTCGGTTTTCGCGGTGGGCACGAAGGCTGCTGACGGAGCGTGGACTCCTCGCAGAGCCCGAAAAAATGGAACACTTTTTTGTTGCAAACGCTGGAAAGCAGCAATTGTGCAGCAGCTTTTGCGTCGACTGCCGCGTGGGGCCTGTACACACACAAAACAAAAAAAAAAAAAGGAAGCGACAGTCTCGGCCGAAACGCGTCTGCAAGGCCTTCGGGGCTCTCAGCGACAGCGAGGAATCGCTTGCGCTTGCGCTGAGCGCGGCTGCAAGGGAAGCAACGATAGGTGAAACTCAACTGCGGCACGGAGATGTAAGTGATGGAAACAAGCAAGTGTACGGAGCGCAGATGAGTGCCGAAGCGCAAAGATGCCATGCCAGCTGTTCACACGCGTGCTCATCTGCCTCGCGGGCGTGGTCGATTCCTGAGCCTGACCGTTCTCGTTGACTTGGTACCCCCAGTGGCGCGCGTAGTACGCAGAGGACCGACCGGCTCGGTCAGACGGACGTTTCGGTAGCTCACCTCGCAGCCGAGTGCGGGTGTGGATGAGAGGCAGCGACGGTCCTCACCTTCTCAGGGAAGTTTGCACCGGCCGCAAGTGGCGGCGTAATTGATGCGCAGCGTGCGGCTGCCTTCCGAGTCGCGCGGCTCGAAGCCAGAAATCCAGAGAAACCCTCCCTTCCTGGTTCCGCGCGGCATAGCATCCGACTAAAGCGGGACTCCCTCAATCCTGGTTGCGAGGATCCTACGGGCACGGGATGACGCAGCTTGGATCAAGACGAGCGCCGGTCTCCCTTCCGCCGCTACGCGTCTGGCTCGGTCCGCGCTCCGGGAACGCAGCAGCTCTCTGTTCCTGGAACAGTCACCGACTTTCCGCGTGGGGATGCGCTGGTGGAGCAACCGGCGCCACAGAGTGCATCGGCTCGATTGCCAGTGCGCCTAGAAGTCGGCTCCTCCGCAAGAGGAGGAAGTTCCGTGAGCATCCCTGGTGCTCCGTCGCCCGAGGTGAGCGATGGCCACCAGGCTGGAACCTCAAGGTCTGTCTCGGGGACTCTCTTCCCCGCTCGTTCACGAGCCCCGTTGCCTACCGCAACTGCACATCTTTCCTCGCCTCAGGAGGATTAGTGTGCTTGCGGTAGGCAACGGGGGCTCCATGCACCTTTGTAATCGGATGTGTTCCGACTTGCAGAGACGTAGATCTTCTTGAACGCGTCTTAAAAGCGTAAACCATAGCTTCTGCGTTGAATTTCTTCCGTTTCCACATCTGCATTTTCATGCAGAGGGCCTCCGATAGCCTAGATGCTTGGGTCCATGAGTCTTGTGATACTGCGCACCACGAACTGTTTTCTGCCCTTCTCGGCACAGTAAATAAATTATTTCTAGCCTAAATCGTAATTGTGCATCAGCTGTGGATAGCCCAATAGCATTGAGATCATCGCATTCGTTAAAGCAGTTGTAAGTGTAATCGGACGTCTTCCGAATTGCAGAGAAGCCTTCCGGCTGCGCCGTGAGGAGAAATAGAAACTGTTCTGCCCTTTGTATAGCCTTTCCCCTTTGCTAAAGGACCTCCTTTGAAAAGCATGGTGGTGGAATTGGCAGCAGCGCTGCTCTCTTGCTTGCACGATTTATTTCTACATGATCTGACCTGTCGTTAGAAACAAGCACGTTTTTTAAGAAATTCGTCCCCTCAAACGCTGTAACGGAGGTGTCCGGAATGCAATGCAAGCTCGGAGCGCCCATGTGGAAACATTCGAGTCTCCAGCGGACGTCTTTCGATCCACACGCGCGCAACGACCACGCTTGAGCCGTCGTCGGCGCTCAGGCGGCCACGCTTGGCGCGGTGGCGAAAATCCGCAGGGTCTGGAAAAAGCCCGTAGGTTCGAAAGCCGGCAGCGCATCAAAGAATAAGTGGCGCCGTGTTTTCCTTCGCTGCCCGTCCATGATTGAAGCAAGTCGGAAGAGTTTGTCCTGTGTCCCTTGTCCATGATTCTGCGGCATCGGTGTGCCCACTGAAGTCGTAGTGCGCCTACACACGTGGTCTTGCGTACGCCTGGGTTCTTCAGTGACACGATACGTGAAAATCCGTACCATGACCTCTATAGTCCATGGTCTGCGCGCGACCCGATACTCGGAGCACGCTGACTGGATGCGGTGACACGTTCTCATTTCCTTTCGCTTCCCACCTGGGCGCCTTGAGCAAAGTACACTACTGGTTTACTCCAATACTTCCTTATCTTCTCCAAGCTCCATCCCGACCGCGTCTCCGATTACGTTGGTTAATTTTTCGAACAAACCGATGTCCATTGCGAAGGTCTTATGCGTTGTCGGAAAAGCTCCTGTCGTTACTTTCGCTGCAACGATCGGTTTCAGTTTTCCACGGCCCATCTCCTCTACGAACGCTCATCCAAGCAGATTTGCAGTTGACTTTTGGGTCGACCTCTTTCCTTAGTCTGTTTCCCTATTCGGACACACGAAAAGTCATCATTCTTTGAAAGTAAATTGCTAAACTGACTCGACCCCCTTCTTCATTGTTCTAATCTTCTAATGCCGGATCAGAGCCATGGGCCATTGCATCCTCCAGACTAATTCCAACATATCTACCGGAGTTAGGGTTTCGAGTAAATCCCAGTTTGGAGGGCGTCCCGGCTGTGCTTATTCGCAGTGTGTTCCCAAAGTGAAGCGCAAATTCCGCCTTAGAGAAGCTCAAAGTCCGGTTTCCTGGGAAAACACACACACACACACACAAAAAGGATCAGAATCCGGCTGCAGAACATCAGCTCTTCACGCCTTTTGAGCTGCTGGCAGAAGTAGACCTTTGCCGTAAGAGAAGAGCAAGACTGAGTTTGAAAAGAAAACATGGCAACGAAAGGCGGCATTGAATGGATGGCTTGATGAGCGGATCAGCATGTTCGAAATCACTGGAATGTCACACCAGTGCGACGTATCGCAGGTGCTTCTATCACGGGTATCCTGGATGCAGCAGTGAGACTCTGATCCTGAAGAACGTGGGTGCCATTTCCAGCACAGCAGCGCCGTTCTCCGAACAAGGCGCCCTCACGACGCTGAACAATCTATATTGTACCCCTGCACGCTTGCAGTGAGCACGACTTTTGCAAAACTACTCATCGAAAGTGCGCCACGTGTGTCGGAAACCCCTTTCGTGCACGAAATGGAATCAGGCAAAGTTGTCTCAAAAGAACGAGAGGGGTTGTGGCACTTCTGGGCTGTGTGCACTCGCTCGAACACGATTCGTGTGTCGCCAGTTGATGCCAAAAAGTTGGGAGAACAGGAAAAGGTTCTTTGCGCGGGGAAATTCCTTTCCGTGCCCCAAAGCAAGAAAGCAAGCACGTTTTATGCCTTGCAACGATGCGCAACGGGAACAGGACGTAATCGGTCCTGGAAGCAGGGCCCCAGTGTATCTGCCTACTGATCACTTGAAGGGAAAGTAATTCTCTGGTGGATAATAGCAGATGGCTGCGCCGGCAGAAGGAATTTTTGTTACTCACCTCTTTTTGGTTAGGGTTTTTTTGTGCATCAGCGTTGGCTTTTTCGGTTGCCCCATATCGTCACAGATGCATGTTAGGGGCGTGGAAATGTGTGAAGAAATCGCTTCCATATTCCATAACACTGTAAAGAAAAAAAAAGAAAAGGGGGCGCCGAATGACGGGCTTTCAACTCGCTCACTTCGACCACCGTGATACCAGATGCACATGATGTTTCTTCACCACATGCTGCAAGCACGTGCAGCCTACATCTCTGGTATTATAGTTTCATCCTGACGTGCACTGCGAAGAGTGTGCCGTTACCAAGGGATCTTACGGAGGGTACGAGGGAACCTCCAGCATCACTTTTTCCAACAGAGAGCGCTCTTTCGAACACACAGATACTTCGAACACACGGTAGAACTCCATGGAAGGGTCACCAGTAAGCAAGCTCACTGAAAATAGCCGCTCGTTAGAACCGGAAAAGTGAGGAGAAATCCTTTTCTAAAGCCAGGAGACGAAGAGGAAATTTGCTCCCTCTGAGCGCATGCGTAGAGGAGAAACTTCCCATGCCTGGACTTTTCCGAACCCTGCCCTTTTCTGTAGCTTTGCTTTTTGTAACCTTTTTGTCCTTGGATCGAAGGATCGTGATATCCACAAGCAGGGATATTCTGAAGGGTAGGGTCATAAAGTGATTGGCAAGAAGTAGTTCCATCTTGTTATGGGGGGGGGGGGGGGAATAAGGAAAAATAAGGAAAAATCGACGTTAAGAGACGTTAAAATCGAGTAGGAGGATGAGGCAGGCGAAAGCAGTTTTCAAGAACGAAAGGTCATCGTTTCAAGTGGACGGAATCCAGGTAAAGAAAGGGGTGAAAACTGAATACGTGGAGGTGAACAATCAGGTCCTTCGTGTTATGAATTGCTGTCCTTTGTCTGGGCACTTGAGAGAGTCTCAATGCTTCCGGTTTCCTAAATGGCAATTTCCCTGTGATGGCGAGCACCTGAATAGATCATCACAGAAAATCGTTCAGAGTGCATAGGGATCGAATAAAAGCGTCTAGAAAGAGGACTGAAACTATGTGAACGCGATGCTCCTCAGCTTGGGACTTGAGCCATGCTGCTGAGCAAATGAGTTGCTGCCGCATGCAGCTGCATGGAAGAATCAAACAGGCAATGCAGTCAAAGGAAAAATTTTAATCAACGAGGGAATTTGGTTTATGGTTTTAGACGAAATTCCAGAAGCTCGAAATCGATCAATTGGATGGGTCGAAAAATCTGTGCGCTCTTCAGAGGGCTGGTGGTAACACTGCACTGAAGCTGCGATGGAGATCGAGTGCGCCTACATAACGAGTGCGAGTAAGCGTGTGAAGCACATACGAACTGTAGCAGAGGTGCCCCCTGCAATAATTTGGAGTGCAGGCATTCTTTATCAAAATTGAGGAAAATCGCGTTTGTCTCGTGTAAATGATAAGTTATTGCAACAGCGTATGCGTGCACATGTCGGGCATTCCCATTCGGACACTCGGAAATTTAATTCACAAAGGATTCTCAAATGCTTTACATGAATAAGCTCATTGTTTTTTATAATGTATTCCGCTTTTGATGATACTTGAGAAAGTAAAAAAAAAAAAAAAAATCGATTCCAATTCTAATTAATAGTAAGTTATAACCATCATAAGATGGATCTATAGATTAGGAAATAGCGCTAGAAAAAATCTTTCTATTCCAGTAAATTGCAATGTTTTTGATCCCAGTCTCACATTTTAAAAGAATCGTTAGAGAAGTTCTTTTGCTTGCGATAATTTCCTGATTACATGGACCAATGCATTCAGAGCATTTTTCCCTTTTTTTCCTTTCCGATCCGTGGATTACTATAGAAAACGTTCGCCGTTCCATGTGCTACGCTCGAATGGTAGGGAGGCACGAGACACGAGAGATACACTTCTACAAGCTTTCTACAAGTTGACAGTTTGCGGCTGGGACGGGCACAGTGTCCTCGCTATCTCTTAGAAGAAGAGAACGAAGCACCAAACAGCACTCCACGCAGCTTTCCGATGTGCTTTTCGAATATGCAATTCATGGGTTTCTCACGCACCGTAAAGCGGAAGAATCGTCGTCTCTTTACAGGAATTTGACCGCGCGTGAGAACTTTCAAGCTGGCAGTTTGTCCCGCGATGAATCTTCTACAACCCTTGCTCTTCACAAATTGGTAGAAAAAGGAAAAAAAAGAAAAATGCAGTGTTGCCATGGTAGCAAATGCCCGTTGAAAAATGCTGCCCGACGATTTCTCCACCATCACAAACCAATCACCCAACACGTCTTGTTACTCACAGGATTTATTCCGTGAACTGACATCACAGAATTCGATCCTTTTATTTATTGACGTTACAGAATTCAATGTATTCCCCGATGCCTTTCCCAGCACGTGTTCAGGCACCTGCCCTGCACGACGCGGTTTTTTCTCCTCCCGAGGTCGTTTCGACAAAGGCACTTTGTGAGGGAATGTTCGACTGACCTCACCTTACGATCGGAGATGATCGATTCGACCCAGGTTTGTCCTTGGAGGGAAGGAAGCAGGATGCAGCAGCACCGGGCAAACGCCCGCTGGCCACGTCAGGGACGGGTTCGGGGTTTCCACCGGGGTACGCCCGGGGCGTTTATTTTAAAAACTCTACAAAAACGTGGTATAAGGCCCCACTAACGGCCACACAACACCGGACCTGCCGGGGCGCAGCCTGGCGTGACGCTCCTCGGCAGTAGAGGGGGATGGGGGAGAAAACAAAAAATAAAAATAAAAGTAAAGAAAGAAACAAAAAGAGTTTGGTGGGAAGGGAAGGGATCACTATCCACTGGGAGGAGGGCCCATCCTTCGCAGGATACCCTCGAGGTCCATCCGAATTCCACCCAGCTGGGGCCATCCTGTAGCTCTCCGCATGAAGCGTTGCGCATATGGGATGACAGCCCTCGCGTCTGGATCCACTCCTTCATCGCGGGTATCGCTCCAGGCAGCCACGATGCCTCGGATGCAGCAGAGTGCTGCCACGGCTGCAGCTGGCTGAAGGGCGTCATGCACGAAGAGAAGACGAAGAACGTCTCTGGGTTGGCTGCCCCCCGGGAGCCCGAGGGTCGTCCCAAAACGGTCCCATAGGTGTCAGAGGGCAGAACAGTCCACAAGAAGGTGAGGGAGCGATTCCCGCTCCCCGCACCTGGCACACGCAGGATCCACAGCTCCCCTCGTCCAGTGGAAGCGGCGTACGTTGCAGGGTAAACCCCAGTGCAACAGCAGCAACGCCGACTCTTGCCACTTAAGGGGCAGGATCCTGGATTCTTGAAGCACCGGGGGCCACTTCAGCACATCCATGGGGATGGCGAGCAGCTCGCCCCATCGCACAAGTCCTCTCGGCTGGACGCTCGGGGGGACGGGTTCGGGGTAGGCCACGCGGAACGCGCACGCGACGGACGCCCCGCGACAATGGACACTCGCCCAGCTCCGGCCCAATCAACAATCCGGAGGCGTAGTCAAGGAAACGCGGCACGCGCCGTTTCGGCGACCTATCGTTTGTTGACGATGATTGTTGTCGATCGAGAAGAGGAAGCACACCACCTGCCTTTCCGTCAGGCGTTGCAGCGATCTCAAAGTGAAAATCCGCACCGCCCGAGAACCGGAAATATCGGAAGTGGCGGCGGCGGCGGAGGAGTTTCCGTCCGACCCGACGTTCCACTCCGTTTCAGATTCCCCTCTCATGGGGCACGAATTCAAGTTTCCAAGCCAGGGGCTCCTTTGGGAACGGCTGCCATCTTAGTTACTCTATTGGAAAAAGAGGAATGGAGGAATGTCCAGTCTTGTTGTGTATTTTCACAAACGTCATCCGTCACACTGTTTCATCATACTTAAAACTTTGTGTTCACGTTGCAGCATTCACAAAAAAATCGAAAAACCTTTTAATAGAGGAATTGATTACTACTCTCCATTACGAAGAGGACAGCATGTTAACGGATTTTGGTTGGAAAAAGCAGTCCTGAATAGGACAAGAAGAGGCGATGAGAATGGAATTCAGAGGACTCTTCCTTCGTACTTCTGCTCTTCAGTTCCCACTCCAAGGGATCATTTTTTTGTGTACAATTTCGTTTTCACTAGTACTCGATCATTCCCCAGGTCCGACAACGGTGGGGCGAATTTATTTAGAAGCACAAACTTTAAAGACATGGAACAAGCAGCAGCAATCCGCCTCTTCTGTCTTTTCATCTGTTCACAACTGCACCGGTTTCACAATTATTTTACATCTCGCACCACTCTCACTTCATTTTTCGTTTTTTTTTTTTTTTCCTTCCAGGCGGTTCGCGTTAGGGAGGGCGGGGGAATTGTTCCTTATGCCCGGGCGTAGCGGCAAGTCCAGGCTGGGACCCTTCCGCAGTTCCCGATCCCGATCTCTTTCTTCAATAGTCCTTACAGGATCCCCCATGCCGGCACTCTTCGTCCGGATTTGCCCTTCTGATCACAATTGCTGTGATGAAGAGGGCAAACGTGGTAAACACCATCAGGTTGCATAGGGGAACTATTCCGGTCCCCTGAAACAAGCCCGCCAGAAGTTCAATTTTCTCTCTTCACTGCAAGCAGGCCACCGCCTTCACCGCTTGCCAATCGGATCGCAGAGTAGGGCGGGTGAATACGTGGGACTGCTTTTCTACCGCTCCACACGCCTTGCAGAGTCCGTCTTGCGTGTTCCCCGTCCAGTGCCGCACTCTGGAACCACTCAGAATTCTTCCATGATGAAACAACAGGCCGTTGTCCTGAGTGTCCGGGAAATGGTCACTCCTCATGAGTGCAGCCCCTACGGCCAGCACGTAGCGCCTCGAGGCTGCACCGAGGGCATCGTCGTCCTGGTCTTTCTCCCTTGATGTTGGCTTTGGTCATCAGCAGCCACGCCTGTTGCGACAGCTGTTTCCAAAGCTCCCGGGTTCCGTGGCTAAATCTCCCTCTCATTTCCATTGCGAAGCGATACAGTCGCGCATGGTGGCGAGATAGTACAGTAGTTCACTAGTACTCGATTGGAATCGAAAATCATCATGTAAAAGAGTGTAGCGAGAAGAGTCCTGCTTTCTTCTTGCACTGACTAACAAAATATACTGCATTTTCATTGGAACTTCCTATGAAGCTATCATTTCTTTAAATTCTACTGATCCATTCGTTATCCGGAAAGATGTCGTCCAAAAATCTGGAAAGAAGAGCCCTTTTGCAATGATAGCATATGTGAACATACGTGAGTGGGCAGCGAGGCAACATGCGTGTTCTACAATCACGACATTGAAGCAAGTGACTTCCAACCCGGAACACCTTCGTTGCCCACCTCCTCCTCCCCCTGTTTTTTGTTTGCCCGCCCCGCTACTCGGTCAAGCTCCAGGCAAGACGCCTGTTGAGAAACGCTTTGTGGGGACCCGCGAGGTTTAGGATCCGCCTCAAGGACTTGGCGGTTCCGCGTCGGGATGCCGGCTTGGGCATCCTGATGTTGGAGAGGATCGAACTGCAGCTGCAGTTACGAATGTTGGCCCTTTACGCCAACCTTTGGCCCACTCCGTGGTGCGCTCCCGCCCGCCTGCTACTGAGGCGCTGCACCGGCAGCGAAGGACTTCTCTCGCTGCTGCCGCATACGAAGCTTCGGTTTCCCCTTGAAACCTCTTTACCGCCTCCTGGAAGCCCAGACATGGATCGCCTGCCGCCCAACGAACTTCAACGCCTGGCGGCAGGAACCGTTGTATGCCTGGGCAAGGCAACAGGATGTCTCCCGCCTGGAACTCCGTTGCGTCAACCTCTCTCCTTACTGTACAGCGGAGGAGGTGATGAACAACCAGAAGTGGACTCACCTGGCCGTCAAGCCCCTCGCCGAAGCGCTGTCTGCCTTCAGGGCGAGTGATGACAGCTGCCTACCGGCAAGGTGGGAGGTCGCCTGCACCATTGCAGGAGCAACCCAACCCATGGGCGTTTGGAGAACTAGCGAGCTGGGAGACGCCGCCACGCCTCGCAAAATTCCGAAAAGACTCCTTCGGTGGAGCAAACTTTTGAGTGTGCCCGCCGAAGAACTTGTGGTCCCTCCCTCCTGCTTGAACATTTCTGTGTTCCCCCTTTCTTGGAAACAAGACGTTGTCATGCTGGTGCATTGGGGTCTCCATTGCAACCAGCGCACGAACATTGTTTCCGGGGGATTGTCTCCCCGAACTGCAAAAGGTGCGGAGCAGCAGAAACGCTCCCGCACCTGCTCTTGGACTGCGGTGTCCTCCAGTGGCGGAGGCTGGTGGCCTCAGCCCGTCTGCACCAGGGAGACACCGCAAGAGACTTGATGCGCCGCTTCTTCAAGCCAAGCGGCCTGTCTTTAGGTGCTGTCATCGCAACGGTCTGTTGCACCCGCGACATCGACAAGGCCCACCGAGAGCTGGAGAAGCAGGCGATTCGACGACAGGCAACCGGAATAGCCGACGAGATCATGAAGTCGGCTGCCGGTTGGCATCATCCGGACTTTCATTTTTACCGACCTGAGTGTCAGGGAGTTCTTCCTTCGTTTTTCTGTGTCCTTTGTCCGGGAACTCTGTTCACGGATAGTTTAGCAATAAATGCCCCGGCGCACCCAGGTGGGAAACAGTGAAGCAAACAAAACGGGAAGTTTCCTGAAGCAACTAAGTGTGGCACATCTCATGGAGCTGGAAGAACTCCAAGAGATTTAATAAGCCAACAAGGCATAGTGCATACCCTGGGCAATGTTCGAAATTTTTGAAAACTTTTGCCCGCATCGGAGACCCTGTGGCTGCTATCTCCGCCAGTGGCACCACCAAATGCCGCGGGTCCGAATACTCCGAAGTGAGTCGACGCAGCGCATCGCGGGTTCGAGTTTCTCCCGCGAGATGACGCTGGCTGGCCTCCATTTATCCGGATGCGAAGGCACTGGTACCAGTTGAGGCCGGATGCCCCCGTTGAGGACCGGGACAAATGGGAGCCGACCTTCGGGTCCTTCCAGGAATCAAGGAGTGGGAGTTCTTCCCCTCCGGTTGTGCAAAGGAGAACGGACCCTCATTCCGGGGGGACCCTCCGTGTCGTACTGATGGAGTAGGTGTGCCGCCATCACTTCTCCAGAGAGTGCAGAGAAGCAGGCCGATCCCTTCACCGCCCTTCAGAGAAATTTCGGGAGCGTCTCTCCGGGGTTCTCTTCAGAGGAGTAAACAGGAGGGTATCCCTTGCGGGGGCTCCTTCCGGAGAAGGAACTCCAGGATTGGGTCCTTTCCGGGTTCCCTTTAGAGAAGAAAGAATGGAGCGGATTCCTCCGGGAGTACCTTTGGAGAGAATAAGGAAGAGGATATTCCCTTCGGGGTTCCCCTTCGGAGACAACCGGGGTGGAGGTGATCTCCGTTTCCGGGGATCCCTCCCCAGGCGTGAGAGGAACGGACTCCCTACTACGGAGCTCTTCCTGGATTCATAGGACGGTCCCCTCCAGGGGTGCCCCCTATCTTGAAGAATAACACGCACCCTCGGGTGGCGTGGAAAGTTGTCAAAGAGCTGCGAAGACAGAAAGGAAGGATTTCCATCATCCTAACATGCATATTGTACAGTCACGAGATCCACATCATTCCACAGTTTCTGATTATGTATCATATGATCTAAAAATTAAAAAAAAAAAAAAACCTTTTTAATACTACTATACACTCAAATGCCGGCCATGCGGGCGCAATCCGTCCTCATTATCCGCATATCATGGACTCAATAGAAGGCTTCCTTTTGTTTTCGAACCAGCAAAATGTGCTTGTTTTCTGTCCTAGAGAAGCAGGTATTTCTCTTCAACAGAGGCAACTCTCAAAGTTCTAGCTGATTTCTGCAGCGAAATCCAAGTGCTTGAAGCGAATTTTGAGCTGAACATAAAGAATAAATGATTTTCGAATAAGTGATCGGTGAACTTTGTCCGAACTTTGTGATTTCAATAAACGTGTTGATGAATTTCAGACCTAGTTGACGTTTACTGAAATCGCTTTGGATACTGAAAATCCACAGTATTGCATTGTGCACTGAAATCCCTTTGTTAATACTTCTGTAACATTTTATTATATATATATATATATATTCATGCGATGTAATCTCAAATGCGTTCAGTATAATTGTGGTCAATTGCTACCCACTGGTGACACCAATTTGAAAGGTGATAGCTTCTATTTTCACTGGTGCCGTTGAATTAACAGCAATCCGTTTGTGGTACATTTGAATCTGTCTTATTTTCAGGGCTACCTGTCGCATTTTCTAATCAAGTACTGCGTCCGTTATCGCATATACTAGTATCTGTTGATCTATAATTGTTTAATCTCTATTCTTGCAGAATTGGCAACACTCTTTGCCCCCTCAGTTCGATGTGCTCCCTACTTGTTCGCGAAAGATTCACGTCAGACTCGCTTTTGCAGCTCAGATAGGACGACTATACGGAAACAGATGTGGAGATTTACATTTCTTCCCCAAGAGCAAAATATGAAGAGAGGCTTAATTTTGCTAATCGGAAGAAAGGATTCGGTTTCACATTACTGTCATGGATACACAAATGGCAGTACTTTTGCTTTTTTCATCATTATTTTATGATTAAGATTATTGCATTGTGTCGTTTGAAATCACAGGTACACATTGTTGGCCTAGCGCTTTTTTAATATATATGGATTTCCTTTTATTTGGAATTCCGTTTCACTACGAATATGAAATTTGTGCATGAAATGAATCTGGAAATGCATTCGCTTAATTTTCAAACTCCCTAAGCATCTTGATTCTTTAACTCATCTTCCACCTTCTATAACTATGAGTTCGTTTCTTTTTTGTAATTCTTTTAGATTTGTGCATATAATTAATGGTATACACTTTTCAATGAAAATATCTTCTTACTAAGATATTCCTTGTAAATAGGGTCACTTCACCATTTGTGATAAAAATTTAGAAAGATTATACTTCTTTATGCGTATATCTGGAATATAATAATGTATTCTGAGAAACGATGATGAATATGCGTAAAGGAAAATGTATTAGTTATAGTCCCATGAATACCTTTACGTATATTCATCCATTAAAGCATCTATTCACATTATTTTTTTGATATGTTTATTTTGTAAAAGATTTCATGCAAATATGCTCGTGTCCGTATGAACAAATTCATTTTTACTGCTTGCAATTTTTATGTGTGCATTGTTCCATGTGTGAAGGTAGTAAATGCTGGTATGCGTGTTTGTCACGAATCTGGTGCCTACTGGAAAGCTGATGGATTGAGGCTTGCTGTTCGGTTCGTAAAATGGTTCCGGAATATGGATTCAGTGGGACGTTTCCGGTGATGAGTATCCGTTTTGATATTTTGTTCATCGCTACTGGAGATAATGAACTGGGTTAACCATACCCTTTCATTTGTTACATCTGTGATGTGGCTACGACCGAGTATTTTCGAACATCTGAGAGTGTGGGGTCCAGCATAGGTAAAGTCCGTTCGTTTGCTTGTAAGATTGTTGAACCTAACCTCATTAGTATGTGATGAACCTTTTTGTTTCCGACGAAATAGTCATCCATTTTGTAAAAATGTGGAGTACAATCTTCTCTCTGATTTCAAACCTCTGTTTTTGGTATTTAAGTTCAATACTTCCTGTTGACTTTTGTTATTACTTTCAGCACAGCCTGTGACACTTACAGGACAAGAAGCAGTATGTCACCATATAGCCATACTTTCTTTTGAGAATGCATTTAAAGAATTTGAAGATGCAACTTTGGCAAAGTTTGCACAAAAATTGAGTTTACCACAATCTGTAGTTATGTGAAGGATTAAAAATTGTAATTTCCCAATCCTTCAACGTTAAAACTGCTTTTCTATTTAAATTCCATTTCAGCATGGTTTAGCTGTTTGGTTCGAGTCTGAAATGTTAAATGCTCGGGAAGCTTTGCAAAGAAGGAAACAGCAGCTGTAAACCCATAACTGTCAGAATCAAGGATGGCACTGAAAATGAATCAGATACCTTGGTTTTCTGGAACAGTTTTTGCATTGACTCTGTTTTTGCTTTATGTTTACCAGGAAAGCAGAAATTTGCAAGTCCTTTCAAAACATTTGCACTTGTTTCTTGAACCACTTCCAGCTGTAGTTAACAAGCAAGTCTATAGTTTCAGTTCTCTGAACTTCCATGCTATTAAATCGTGTGCATTGCAACAGAAAAGTTGGTGCATTATTTTGTTATGCTAGTTGGGAACATTGCAGGTCAAGAGTGTGTTAAAATTGCTGTTTAGTGCTAAGCGTTTGTGATCATGCGATTTGTTTGAATGTGCAAAAGTAAAAAGCAGGTGTTGATTAAATCAATTGTAATTTTTGAAACTCCATTTCAGTATGAAAAATTACATTTAGGAGTTTTATTTTTCACAGCCTTCCTGTTAACTCACCTTTCATACAAAAAGAGGTTCAATTGCATTGGTTCAGTTTGGCATCATACAGCATTTTAATTATTGCTCCATGTGCAGCCAAAGAAAACCGTTTCCTATTGAACCGATTGTGGCTGCTCCGTATTTTCAAGGTGTATTTTAAGATCCTCTGCTAAACAGTGATAAACATTAATGTGCTGGCGTTAGTCCAAAAATTTGCAATTGAACATGCAAGCAAGTTGAAACTAAGCTTCAGACATAAAGGTGCCTTTGGCCCTGATTGATTATCAGAAGAAATCATCCGGTTTCAGGAAAATCCTTTTCTTCAGCATGTGGAACTCGGTGTTAATTATGCCTATCATTCATTCGTTTCAGTTTGACCATGCTTCACTCGTTATTCGGCCACATACATACATAGTACCATCCACATTGCCCAACCAAGTCCATGGAAGTGCAAGGGCTGGTTGACAGGCACAGATTTTTCAGCTGCCCGATAATCGCTGCAGGTGTCGGACTAGCCCGGATGAGTTGGGACGAAAAGTTCAGCGGTTTATTTTAGAATAGCATCCAGAGTTTTCGTATCAAGTGGGAGGGAGCAAACAGTACTCTGATGTTTCCCAGGAAAATTCCCTTCGAAACTGGAAATCGGGTTGGATCTTTGCGCCTCATATCAATGGGGGACCATCGCTCATGTTTTTCGGTTACCAATCAGCTATTGCATCTGCAATAAAGCGTAGTAATTGGGGGCCATGTGATGTTGGAAGTCAGGTACATACGGATTTTTTGGATCAAATTAATATTTCCGGGAATACAAGACCTTGAAATCAGTGGTACCCATACTTGTTATTGCAATGGATTTGTGGATGATCAAAGAACGGCGCTTTGGACGTGTGTAGCAACCCCGAGCACTTTCCAAGTTCGAGCATTTCCAAGTTTTTTTTTTTTTGTGTGTGTGTTGGTGACGCTCCACGCAATTTAGAAGTGCGAATCGCCATCGTTCGTACGTAGAGGCAAACTTGGCAAGAATTTCCGTGTGTTTTTGCTCGTCCCCCGATGGATGAGAATTATTATCAGCAGCTGCTTCTTGTTCCATTCGCCTGCCGGCAAGCGCGGGGATGCATACTTCGAACCCATCCTCGACGAGCCAACGCTGCCGTATAGAGGGAGTCCAAGAGGAAAGCAGAAAGGAGACAGAGAGCTCCGAAATGTCCGCAAAAATCCTCAAAGGTTCTTCACTTTTGCCAAATTCACCCGTGAGAATGCAGAAAATAAACGGAAAGATGCTCGGTATCAGATTCAAACCTTCGGACACCTTTGTCTTGATTCCAAGAACCGGCTTGTCCGCTTGGCTGCATCAAAAAGATACTTACATTCTGCTCTCGCTACTGCTAACGATATCTGTGAAGTTCTAACCGTGAACGGAACAAACGATTGCATCATTTGATGCTTCGTTTACTGGATTTGACACTTCCTGAATGGATTGGCCTGCCATCTACTAAACAGCTACTATCTCCCGGTAGTCTTTTCTATAACAGGTTTCACCCCATGCCTTCCTCTAATTATCCCGTTTCAACCTGCCTCGTTAAGCCACTGGAATTAAAATTGGGGATTTCCATCACATCTGATACCTCACCAGTCCCTTGATTTCTAGTAAGGGAAGTATTTCAGCAGAAATGGGAAGCCAAGATTTCCGTGATTTCCGCTGAAAGTATCGCCAAGATCAGTTGAACTGTCTTCCGTGAAAGGAATGTCTACAGGATTTTCATATAGTTTCGTCAAGGTAGACCAACGCTCAAGCTTTTCTTCTCTGTCACAATATTTGGGGCTGTGCCAAAATTCAAAACTCAAGTTTCCATTCCTGATGAATGCACTCGGACAATGGACTGCAACATCCTCGAATGCAATCTAGTTATTGTTTCAGAGCCATCGGCTTCCGATTTAAATTGCTTTTCTGCACAACAATAAATTCAGTTGTGGTTCCTGATGTTTGGCTTTAGAGGCTGTTTTTTTTAATGAATTTGCTGCTTCCATACTGTTGGATTGTTTCTGTCCTCCAGTCCGATGCACTGGAATTGATGCAGTCTATGAAAGTTTGTTATTCTAAAACTACGGTTAGATGAGGATTTTGTCAGCGTTTCTGTTTGATGGGGACCTGCAGATTCACGTCTGCACGAATTTGTCCTTCCCTCAAAGCCTTTGGTAGCACCGGATGTCAAAAGGGGCATTCTGAAATTCCGGATCCAATCAGAATTCTCGAATTTTTCCACTACTTGAGTGTGCACAGCCAATAGGAACGCTTCCCTGGCTTTGATCTTCGGTGCAAAACACGAGATTGAAAGGATGTGCATCGTAAAGGATCCACGATTTCAAATTACTTGTAAGCGTCAATAGAGAGAATCTTTATACTTTGATGAAGCTTTTTAGAAGGCTTTTGACCGTAGATCCATGTGCATTTTCCGTGATATTCATCAAGGACATTTTCATTTCCATCATTTTACAATACTGGTAGCATTATTTTAAGAAAACACTTTTGCACTGAGACGGAGTTAAACGAGCGGAGTTTCTGGTTTTTCAACATCTTTGCTGAGAGTTACTGATGCTTCTCCTCGGTAATTGTTCGAGCATTCCGAAGGAACGTTCATAGCAGTCTCTTTCTTCAGGAAGCCTTCCACTACTCCTTCTGCTCTTGCCCATTTTCAGTTTCTCCTCCTCCAGCTCCTTAAGAGTGCTTTAATGAAGGATGCTAGGTACATCCTCGCTAGCGGGTTCTACTCTTCGGTGCGATACCTTGCCTCCTAACATCCCTCCTAGCACATCGTGTCTGTTTTCCAGCCTCTGTCCTGAGCGAAAAGTACGTTGAAAAATCTTCACTTGCGACCCCCTCTCTTCGCAGGAGGGGCAAACGGTCTCTGTTCAGACACGAGTGCTTAACTCTCTGTGCATATCCGTGCGATCTGTCCCCTTTTACCGTTCAGGCTTCTCAGGCAGGGATGGGAGAAGGGGACAGATTCTCTGGATCTTCCGGAGGCGGTTTGGTCTTCCGCAGTGCGGTTCCAGTAGCTTCCGTGTACGTCCTGCGCGTGAAGTTGTCCGTCGTTGACGTCGTTGACGCTCTGCCAATCAGATAATTTTTTCCGAATGTGCCTTCTTTCCGCTTTTCTCCATTTTCCTTTCCATGTTTCCCTTTTTCTATGGGCTCATCGTTCTCTCTTTGTGAGGACACGGTTGGACAGCATCACATGATGTATTTGGATGTCTTCGGCGCCTTCTGTTTTCATAGGCTGACACGCCTCTGCCGTTATATTATCCATTCTGCTGTTTTCTTTGTACCGATTGGCATATTATCGTCTTGCTGTTCTTGTTCCATAGTTCCACAGTGTTACTTTTATCCCTTGTGGATGGGATTGTTTCCTAACGGTGTACCCACAGGATATTTTTCTCCACTGCACACATCGTATCGATTGTCTTCCCACTTCCTGCCCTTCCTGCCCGATACTAGGGCTGCGGAAAACTCTTGACTGCTGTTCCTCGTCTCTGCATATCCGCTATGCACGAGACACCTCCCGCTCTTTTGCGAGACAGAGAGCACCCTCCATTCGTCGGACTTCCACGGCGTCTTTTGTCAGTTGCATGCCGAGTTCCTCCCCGTTCCGTGGGTCTGAAGATGCTCGCTGCTTTGATCTTGGGTTCGCTCCCTCTACAGATCAGCTTCAATCGCCGGGTGCAGGTCCTTTTCCGTTCGCGACGTAAGCGCACCTGAAACCGCATCTCGTTCTGGCGGAAGAAGTTTCTCCTTGCTAAGCAACGCCCTCAGCAGCAGTCTGTTGAGACCTTTCAACGTTTGGAGGCTCATAACGGCGGCCTACGTTGGAGGCGTTGTTGAAAGGAGGAAATGACGAATATAAAGTACTTAACCTTTGAGCCTTTTCCTCGCCGTGTATATAACAGTTGTTTGGTATATAGTCTCGAACAAGCAAACAGCATCCTATTTTGGGCAAACGACCGACCGATCACGAACAGTCATTTTCCTTTTTATTTTTCTTTCGTCAAGCCGTGATGCCGTTATCGCAGTTTCCGGGATGACCGCGACGCGCGGGTGCGGACGCAAAAATTCGGTTACAGCGAAGCTCTCGTTTCGTGAGCTCAACTGGGAGTCGACCAGCCAAGCACGCAGGACCACCGACCGCGACGTCAGGACCACAGTCCGCCACCTGACCTTGCAACGGCACCAACGCCTCGATCCTTCGTCAGCTTTGAACGAGGTTCAGAGTTTACGTGCTGCCAGAACCCCATTCGAGTTGTTATAGCTGGACGCCATCTTTCTTTTACTTGCCATTATCCCGTTTTTGCACCCTGGACCCTTGTAAAAGAAACCGAAAAAAAAAAAAAAAAGGGAAAAAATGCGAGTGCGATTGCTCCGCGATGGCATCGTGTCCTCCCCTCATGATGGAACCGGGATGACCGACGTGGAATCTCTTGGAAAGTCTGCGTCTTCGCCTTCGCTCGGCGCTTCCTTGCGCCACCAACTTGCTTTGGGTGCCGCGCTTGGCGCTGGCGATGGGAAAGTTGCTGGAACTCTGGCCAGTGGGTATCATCATCATCATCATCATCGTCGTCGTCGTCGTCGTCGTCATCATCGGAAAATCACGGAACGGAAGCAATGAGTCAAAGGCAGTCGCTGCCTGGCAACGGCCAAACACCAGAGTTCAACAGCCGGTCTTCGCGAGTAGATCCGGCGACCCACGATTTGCTTTCCTCTCCTCAGATGGGAACGGACCGCCCCAATCCGAAAGAGAGAGAGAATAGAAAAAAGAGAGAGAGAGTCACCACTCGTCTGTGCTGAGCACAGACGGACGGTGTGTGCTTTGAATCAACCGCAAGGGAATGTTTTTTTTTTTTTTCTCTCTCCCGGCATGAGACGCGCATCGGTCCTTTCAAACAGAAACGTCGGATGTTTTGCAGGGAACGGCGTTCCGCATATCCAAAAGTTCTCGATCTTTTCTGTTTCAAATAGTTTTACATCTTAAGTATCATATCTGGAAAGTTGGCGCTCTTCCTGCATCAAGAGATTTTTTTTTTTTTTTCAAATCTTTTCGTGGTTACCACCTCTTTTCCAATGGCACAACTCTCAGCCTTCGTTTCCGATGACCTCCAAAAGCCAGCGGCAGCATTTCTCTTCCTGACTTTCTTTCTTGGCTGCGCGTTGCTTTTTTCCCTCACCTGCAGGTGTTCCCTTTCCTTTTCCCTTTGTTTTCCCCTTTTCCAGACTTTTAAAAACGTCCCCGCTTCCTCCTGGACAAGTCTGCAGCCAACGGGAAGTTTATCTTTCTCTAACGACGGAATACCATGTCCGGGTTGCCGAAACTGCAGACTGGCTATCCCTCCTGGCGCGAGTACCAAGAGGCACTCCCCCATCGGATTGCAGTGCCCCACGCCCAGCGCGCCTACGGAGGTGCCCGAACTCCTCGGGAATGGCGCCATCACATATGCAAACGACACGAATCTCCTGATTTGCTGCCGGGTGCTCCTGACATAACGGAGCGGCTCTTTCAAAAATTGCTCGTGGAGGTTGAGCCTGTGAAGTCCTCTCGCGAGGATCACAAACTGACGCTCTTGTAATGGCAGGCAGATGGCAGAATGGGGACCTCTGATTTGTAGGAAGCAGTCTCCTCCAGGACCGGTCGTCTCGGCCCCGGTTCGGCGAGATCAATTCGGTTGGGCCTTCGGAGTGATTTGCCTTTTTTCTTCTTCTCCAGTTCATCTTGCGAGTCGTGAAGTGAACTGAGCCACAGTGCGAGCCGAGGGTGGCAGCTGTGAGGCGGTGGAGATGCAGGAAGCCGAAACTGAAAGTCATCTCGCAGACGAAGATGCCCTCAGGAAGACGGTTGACCGCACGGTATAGTGAGCGTCTTGGCTTAGCGTGTTCACACACCACGAGGATGGGGTGGGAGTGGACGCAGGAGTTCCTCTAGCCCGGTTCCGGTTTTCTTTCCAATTAAGAGCGTTGGGTACGGTTTTTCGGAGCTTCGATCAGCCACCCCCTGACCGCTGTATCCTATTTTGTATACGTACACTTGTTTTATGCTAATACGCTGACGAATACACGGATGCTTCGGCTCACCGGAAGGCTTCCCAATCCGAAAAACGATGTCCGGGACGCCTGTAATTGGTAATTACGTATCGGTAGGAGCGACCCGGAAACGATTCTTCGTTCTGTAGATGGGGCCTGACGCCTCCGTGGCAAAATCTGCCCCCTCCTGAGTTCCTCATCTTTTCCAGAACCACGGATGGGAGGAATCGGATGCGAGTTCAAAGGAAGAAGGCGCCGCATGGGTGGGATGGGTAGAGAGGCACCTTAGAGACATCCCCGGATTGTCCACGAATTGGGACTTCGACTTTTTCGACTCGCGCGTAAGTGTCAGCCTCCCGTTATGAGGAGTCGAGCTTTGAGGGACCCTCAAATCGGACGGCATCATCCCCGCAACCCCTCCGAATTCCGCTCCCGCACTGCGCACTGCGGAAACGCGAATTCCCATTCTGCCCGAGATCCCTCCCCCGCTGCTTGCTTCCCCTTCCCTGCTTTTCCGCCACTCCCTGCTTCAGCTGCTGTGTCACGAATCGAACCTGCGAGTAAATTGGCATCCGCGCAGCTTCCTTGCTCCACTTTATTGTCTTCCTGATTGCGAGAGCGCGCAGTGGACGCGCCGTGCGCCGGAACTCACCAACAGTCGTACAGCTGTAATGATTTCATGATAATTCCTCATTACCAGTCATCGTCCGTAAGTTGTAAAATCCGTTTGATCTCTCGATCTTGCCTGGATTTCGATCCCGTTTCCCGCAGCTTCCGTGTGCTTGTTCCAGTTTCCGCGATCCCGTCCCGTTGCGCCGCTTCGTAATCAGCTCGACCGACCTGGTCGGAATCTGGCTGTTGCCATGACTCCCTCAAAACCCGGCTGATTCCATAACACTCCGCCGGGTTCCTTCGGTCCAATCCATGGAATCCGGGAGGCCTGTCCTCCCACCTGGGCTTAGAACATCTAAATTTGAAAGATCCGATTCGGCAAGCATAAGGAAGGGCGGGAACCGGCGGTTCGAATCCGCGGAGAGCAGGAAGATGCAGTTGTTCGGCACGCTCCGTTTCCGAAGGCAACGGTCTCCATCGCATTCCCATTTATTCACCCTATTTATAGAAAATGGCCGCTTGCAGCGGACCTTTTCCCGCTGCTGCTCGATGCATTTGCCAGATCCCGATATTTTTCGCATCGGGAAATCACGGGATCGGAGCCGTGGATTCAATTCCGTCCTCCTCGTCACGCCATCTTTGAAAAAGGATGCTGCGTGGGCTCTGCTTCAAGTCAGCGGCAAGCACTTGGTGGCTTCTTCGCGAGCAACCAACTCTGGAACAAGGTGGGCGGGGGTGAGCAGCTCGAGGTAGTCCCGCAGATCCTCTCTGCAGCATCCTCCCCGTAAGATGCTTCCCTGCATCTTGCTGGGGTGCACGGGGGTGGCCGCCGCGGGGTGCCTCCCCGAGTCCCAAACCTTCCCGTGTTTCGGGTGTTTTGCGGAGGAGCTTCCCTCAAAGGATGCAACGCAAGGATGGGGGGTGGGGGAGGCTGTAGGTCGGGGTGCGTGTCAGTGGGTCCGGTTCGAAATCCCGAACGATCGGAATCCCGAAAGATCATTGAAAAAATGACCGCATAGGCCTATTGTGTGTGCAAATTCATTTTCACTTAATTAGTTATTCATATTTATTAACGTGCATGCCAGCAGCATTATCGGAACAGATACGTTTATTAATACAAGTAATAATTTGTTTACTATATTGTTGACATTATTAAAAATTAAAAAAAAATAAATGCATATGCTTACTATATGTAGATACGAGGATCATAAGAAAGAAATATGTATATGCTCATTATAGACATACATTTATATTCATGTACGCATGTGTATATGTATCTTCATGCCCATATTTATGTTCATACGTATACATATTCCCATTATCTATAAATATGGATGTCTAACATAAGCATACGTATTTAATTTTGTAACCTCTAATATATATATATATATATATCAAGAAGATAATCAACAACCCATGAATTTAATAAAATTAATAATAATGTATGTTACTGAGTCTTAATAAATGTTCCAACAATACTACTGTAGGTCGGGATGAGTGAAGATGAGTAACTATGCATATTAAAATAAATTTGCATATGAATCATGTAGAACGAGCATTCGTATTTATTTTCCGTGATTTTTCGGGACGCTGATCGTTCGGGATTTCGACAGATCGCCCTTGGGGCTGGGCGTGGGGCTCGGGCAGCAGCCCGGATTCACGAGGAGGGAGGAACCCGCTCGGTTCCGCAAGGGCGTGGTGATCCAGAAAAGCACCGCAAGCTGCGCTGCAGAGGAAGCAGATGAAGGAGCCGCAGAGAGGACCGGTGATCCCGGGTCTTGGCTGGACTAGGAGGGAGGAGCTGGAAGCTGCGTCGGACCGCTGCGTTCGAAATGGAAACCAGCTTACGGGAAGGAGAGCCACTTGTCGACCACCTCCTCCCTCCATGACCCCACCCCGTTCCCTCTTGGGAACAAGGGTTCGGACCGCAGAGTCTGTGGACCGGGAGGCAGCTGGGCCTAGTGGCTACCGAGGCGAGAGTGTGAGGGAAGGAGAGACGCCCCCTCGCGAGCCAGGGGGGGCGGCGCGCTCGCCCACGCCTCGGTCTCCCAGGGAGAGGGCGTGGGGCACGGAAGGGAGGAGCGAAGCCCCGGATTGACTGACGTGCCCCACCTTTCCCAATTTCTTCCCATTCTCCCGTCCCAAGGCAAGGGTGGCACAGAGCTCGCAGCTTCCCCGAGTGCCGGCGCTCCCGAGCGCGTGCCACCCGCTCCCGCCCACCCTGAATCCGGACTTGTGGAAGGGGAGGGAGGATCTATCCCGGCCCCTGCGAGGGCGCGTCCGGAACGATGGAAACGATCGCTCTCCCGGATCCTCCCTGGGGAAAGGAGGCGACGAGCGAGGGGGAAGTGCGTAGAACCCTGCGAGCTCTCCTCTGAGGAGGAGCCGCTCGTCGCCTCCTTTCGCGACCACAGAGAGACAGCACCGGCGGCGTCGCCACCCCCCATCCATCCATCCCGACCTTTGGCAGGAGGGTGCTGAGGGGAATGGGCTGTGGGGGTCTCTCAGGCATCGCCCCCGTGAGGGGTCGGTCGGGGCCGTGGAGCCCGGCAGGGTCGCCCTGCCATCCGGAGGCCGATGAGAGGCACCGCGTCCGCCTCCGCCATCTTCCTTCCCTCGAAGACGTCCCGCGCGCCTTGTTCCCCCCCCCCCCCCTCGCCGGAAGTCCCGCGAAAGGCAGCCTTCAGCTCCCATCCATCTTGGGGGGCAAGTGGCTCTGTGGGGTCGCTGGACGGTAGGAACCGCGAGATTCCGAGAAAGGGCTGCTGGACCTTCAGGGCGCCCCGGAGTGCTGTGGTCGATCGCCGCCAGCCGGCGCGCGAGACTTTTCTCCCGAGTCGTCGCTCCGTCCGCGGGTTGGCTTGGCAACGCATCCGTTGCTCAGCAGAGCTGCCCAGCGTGCGACAGGCGCGACCCCCGTTTCCGTGATTCAGCTGTCGCGCGCCATCCTCGGGGAGAGGGTGGATATCCGCCCTCCTTCCTTCCTTTTCCCCGCCTAGGGAGGACCCGGCGGTCGGTCTGCGGCTGTCACACCGGCGCGGGGGTTATTTCCCGGTCTTTCACGCGCCTTTCGCGGAGCAGCACGTCTCCCGTCAACAGGCGGGGTTCGACGACGACGACCCCTAGTAACGCTTGCGGTGGTCAGCTCACGGAGGGCGAGGGTAGCGAGCGGAGGCCCGGCGTCCCAGAGGGGCGCTCCTCAAGCCGGTGGAGGAGGCCGGTTGACCCCGGCTGCCGACGCAGCCCCTCTCCTCCTCGTGAAGGGCTCTTCGGCCCCCACGAGATGTGCCACTCGATCCCGCTGCGCGTGCCTCGCGCCAGCTTCGATGGCCTCTCCGAGGGTGAAGCAACGGCAAGCGGAGCGCCCACGCGCGGCGGAACGTCCCGCACGCTGCTGGTCAGAGCCATGGAAACCGCGAGCCGCGCGAGAAGGACGATGCAAGCGCCGCGCGGCGTCCCCCGGGAGAACCGGCAGCCTTACAACAAGGCGTGCTTCTGGAATTTTCTATCACTCGAACCAATTTAGGGGTCCATTTTTACATGACTGCAAAATTAGTGCAGGAGCACCCACTCGGAAGTGGGAAGGAGAACCCTTTTTTTTTTTCAATTTTTTTTTCGGTTACCAGAGTTCGGCGCTCATCTGTACCGCAGCTTCCGCGTGCTCCCGGTAGAGGACCCGCGAAAAATTACGGGCCGGGGAAAACCCTTTCCCTTTCATGCGTGTGCAAAAAAGCGTGGAAAGGGAGGAGGGTGTGTCCGCCCTTTCCCAGCGGATGCTGCTCGCCAGCTGCATCACGGCAGCCAGCCGTGCCTACCGCGAGTGTGGGCAACCCTGTCCCTCACGTTGCTTGCCAGCCCAATCTGCGGACGCAGCTACTCGGGGCGGGGGGGAGCGAGGGGGGGGAACCCTCTCCCCCCGCCGCGCATCGACGGGCGAAGTTCGACCGCACGCCGAAGCACAAATGGCCATTAGCTGACACCTCGTGGTCCCTCTCTCGTTCATTCATTTCGAGGAAACAAGAAGATCAGGGAACTCTTCCGCGGTTGAATCTCTCCAGCACGCGACCGATGGGGTGCGGCAGAAGCAACAGCTTACTTGCACAGAGGCGGGACCCTCCCGGGCCCACAGAGCGCAGCCCGGGCTCGCGGTTGGAGCGGATGGGGAGCGGATTCTGGGCGGGAGGGAGATTCCCTCCTGCCTCCAGAGCATGGCGGATAGCTGAACCGCTTCCGTCTCCCCGCGCGGCGACGGGCCGCTGGCGCGTCGTGGTGGGATGGGGAACTGGGCTTCTGGCATCTGGAAAGGGGGCCCCAGAGATGAGGAGGGCTGCCCTCTTGGGCGAGTCGGCACCCCTTTTCGAGTGAGGACGCGCCCGTGGGGTTCCGCCGGGGCAGGGTGGAGTGGATGGCGGCTCTGTTTGCGGTCATCCAGCACTATCCCTTCTCGGAGAAAGCGGTGCTCGGTGAGTTGCGGACTCGTCCGCAAGTCATTTGGAGGCGGGGAGAGGGATGACCTCGCCACGCCGCTCACCCCGTGTTGGAGCTCCAAGACCCCCAGAAGATGCTCGCCGCTGCTCGTGTGGTCAGCGCCCTGGCGGAGGAGTGCGCACGTCTGCTTGCCCTCTGGCCCCAGAAGTTCCCCGGCGAAGAAGGGGAGTGGCATTTGGGTGGGGACCCCTTGACCCGCGATTTTCCGTTTCAGGTTTCCGACTCTCCGGGATCCTCTGCTGCTCCCACAACGTTCCTGAAATGCCTTCCTTTCGTTTCTTCTTCGCATCGCTTTGTGGCTGACGAGGGAACCATCACGGAGGGCAATCTCCCGACGCTGTTGATCCGCGGTCCTATTCGCAACCTGCGCTGTCGTGCGGAGCCGTGGGGCGGGGGGGGGGGTGGGGCCTGGAACCCGACCTATCCACTGTCGCCGTCCAGGTGTGTTTTCCGTCGCCGCTCGTGGCGGACTTGGCGGTGCATTCGTTGGCGGTCGGGCGGCGGTTCCCTACTAAATCAGGAAGCTCCCGAGGAAGGATTCGAGGATCCGAAGACGGGGAGGCGCGCAGCCTTCAGCCCCTCCCCGCCCCCTCACCCCCACTCCTTCCGGGCGCGCGCTCTCTGTAGCTGGTTGCGGGGAGAGTCCACCTGGATTCCTCATGCTCGAAACGACGTGGTGGGGAGAGAGCAAATGGTGGGAAACGATTTTCCCGACGTGTTTGCCTTTGATGTCGCCCTTCTCCCTCCCTCCCTTCCCCGAACCCGTCTTCTCCCTCTTTCCTTTTTCCGCAGCTCGCATTCTTCCTGGCGAAGACTTTACCCTCCTTATGGGATTTAAAAACCAATCCTGAAGATGTAAAGCGTCTTGATGACCTGGTAAACGGAGAACTTATTGCGGCAATAAAATCAGAGAGCCACATGTCGTGCTGCCTGCGGGATGCTGCGTCGATGGCTGTTTGAGCGGGTAATCCTCGTGCGGAGACTGCATCATTGCGGCGCGTGGGTTCCGTCCGGGACGATTCGTGAGCGGCCTCGGGATTACTCGTTATATGGCACGCTAATCATTCGCGCGTATCGTATTTGGTCTTCAGGTACGGTTCCTTATCGAGCCCACGCGCACTGGGGAGCGGCTTGCCGGGCTGTTCCCAGCCGGCGAGCGGGAGGGCTCGGTGGACGGCAGGGAGGAACACACCGCGCACTTTTTTTTCTCCCTTCCAGCGATCGAACTCTGGAAACAGGGAGAACCTTCTGCTTTTTTCCTTCTTCTTCTTTTCTTCTTCCGCCGAAAAGGAAAGAAGGAAAGGAGGAGGAGAACCGTCCCCAAGAGCAGCAGCAGCAGCAGCAGCAGCAGCACCACATCCCGGTCGAGTGCACACCGAGCCGCCGTAACTTTGTGCGAGGCCCCCCCCCCCCCCAAAAGAAAAAAGAAAAAAGAAAAGAAAAAAGAGAAGAGGAAAGAGAATGGTCCAGAAGTCATGTTCTGCCGCCGCCACGCTCTTCGGACGGAAGCCAAATATTTGCGCGGAAAACATCGTCCGGTGCGCTCGGATTTCTCCCGTGGCCATCTGCAGGACGGGCGAGAACTTTGCGGCGGCGCCATCGCCGGTAAAAATTATTTTGCCGCATTACGACGGGAAGTTTTTGGACGCTCCGTAATTCCTTTTGGCTTAACTTTGTGTGCCTTCCTTTCGTCGGAGCTCTTACCCTTTTTGTGTTTCCTGATGCATACAACTCGAATAACTTCCGGGAGTATGAAGCAAAACAGAGCCTACCTACCATCTTATTAATTCTGGCAATTATTTAAAAGAGATTTGGTACAGAATGCCAGCTATGAATTATGGAACTTTTCATTAAAAGTTTCTCCGGCATTCCGAATAAGCAACATTAACGAGACGAGCGCTCCGAAAGCGTTTCTAATGAGTAAACAAAGGGAGAGCTTTCGTTCTTCTTTTATCCGAGCGAGCGGCGCGCAATTAATCAAAAAATTGGCGAAATGATGATGGCAACATTTAATAACGGTCGGAAATCGTGCGAAATAATCGGCGAATTATCCTCGTGATGGATGACGTACGGGGGGTGGCCCCCCTCCCTCCCCCCCCCCCTCCAGCGTTCCTCGAGCCTTTCCGCAGACTACCTGTTGTCGCTTCGGTCGCTCGTCCCCGCACGACCTCCTCGACGGGAAGGGACAGGGAAGCTGCACCGGGGACCCGTCCGGCTTCCTGAGGGGGACGGAGGGAGGCAAAGGGGGAGGCGGGGACGACGACTCCACCCCATCGTCAGCCCTTCCGGGGGACGGTCGGGGGGATCCCCAAACTGCGGCTTCATCTGAGAGTGGGGACCGCAGGTGGTTGCCCCCGGCTCGCGCGTAGGTCGCCTCCCCGATTTCGGAAGGAGGAGAGAGAGAGCGTTTCCAACCCCCCCCCCCTTCTTCTTTCCCCCCCCCCCCCCTTTTCTGGATGCTGCTCTGCGCCAAGAAGGGAGGGAGGGAGGCTGACGGGAAATTCGCTGACGCCGCCGCCGCTTCCGACGGCTCGCGCGCCAACATGGAGGAGGTGTGTGCTGCCGCACTTTCGGTTCCGAAACCTCGAAATCGCCCGGGAAGTCCTCCGCGCCCGGGAAAAATGGGATCGCAGGGGTGTTTTTTCCTCCTTTCCTCCCTCCCTTCTGCCTTTTTGTTTCCACGCCTCGGAAAAGGCACTCGCAATTCGGGGCTAATTACGAGCGCCGGAGCAGAAGTTTCCTCTCCGGGGTTGTGGAGTTCCGCAGAAAATAAACAAAGCTCATCACTCGTTTTTATTATCTTTTATGATAATTTACTTTTAGAAAATAAACTGTGGTACATGCAGCCTCCTAATTACTCTCAGGGGATGGGTTCTCCTCCGAGCAGAATGAACTGCAGATTAAGCGGAAACAAAGCAGGGATGTGTTTACCTAAGGTGAAAGGAGCAGGGGAAGGGAGGAGGGGGAGAGAGGGGAATGGGGGGGGGGGGATCGCATTCTCTCGCTCCATCGGTCCGCGAGTGGTCGCTGCCGAAGAACGTGCCCTCTGAGCAACGCGTTCGCCCGCGCCCCCGTCATTAGATCGAAACATGCCCGACGTGATCCCTGGAGCGGAAGGACTGCGTTGCACCTGGAAGCGCCCAGGTCAAACGCCCCCGCTGGAAGGGAGGGGACAGAGTCGATCTGCGGTTGCGCGTGGGCGGACGGACGCTGCCTGGAGAGAGAGAGAGAGAGAGAGAGAGAGAGAGAGGGGGGGGGGAGGGGAGGGGAAATGCCAGCTATTCCCGGGGTGCGAGCCAGAAAACAGCCGCCGCGGCGGCGGAGCCCCCGTGGACTCTTCCACTTCCCTTCTTCCCGCCGCTCGGCTCGCTCCGGGGCGTCGTCGTTGCCCTCTTCGAATCCGGCGTCCTCCTCGGGTCCCCTCCCTCCCCCTTCCTCCTCGGAGCTGACCTGAGGAAGGACGGCGCACGGGGCTCTCTGCCGCTGGCACGGGCGGGGAGTCCGAGACGACTGGGGACGAACCTCCCCCACCCCCTCTTTCTGGCAGTTGATCGGACCCGCAGATCTTCCTTTGTCTTCTCTGACCGTCCCGCTGGACCACGGCGGTGGCTGGAGGAACAAAAGGGAGGGGCGCCGCGGACGTTTTAAAGGAAAAAAGACAGAAAGATCTCCGATCGCCGGATAAATGGCACGTGAAACCGATAAGTTTCATCCTGGGGGATGACCAGGGAGTTTTCGGGAGGCTCGAAATGGCCTCGCGCTATCGAAGGAAACGCTCCCGGCGGAAGGGCGGCTCTCGGATCCGTTTATCGCCGTTGATAGGGAATGTTCCGGGAAGGAGACTCTTTGGCGCTGGCGATTTATCGGTCCCCCGCACTTTTCGCGGGCTTCTCCTTCCCCCGGGAAGCGACGCCGGGACGCTCCGGCAAGGGACCGCGTCGTCACCCCGGTTCCTCAGCCTTTCCCCAGTTCGGAGTGGGAGCCGGAGGTGCGCTCCCGTCTTGTCGCGCGCCCTCGACGGGTCGGCGCTTCCTCCCGTCCTCCTGGACCGATCCTTCCAGAGGATATTCTCCTTTCCTCTCTCCTCGACGGGGAGGAGGAGGGACGGTCTCTTCAAGATCTGCGAGGGCGCTCCCGGGAGATTGGGGGACCGCGGGAGCGGAGGGGACACCGCCGCGTCCTCGTGGCTGCGGGGCGTGGAGAACGCAGAGACGGGGAGGAGGAGCCCTTCTTCTGCGATCGCCGTGAGAGGAGGACCGGAAAGAGAGGGGTAGGGTGGGGGCGCGCGCCTCTAGTTCCTCCCCGCTCCTTCCTCCTTTCGTCAGCCTCCTGCAGCTTTCGCTAGATTCCCCGAGAGAAGCCTCGCCCCTTCCTCTCCCTCCCTACTGCTGCCAGTCCTCCTGGCGATCGGAGTGGACGGACGCTCCCGGCGCCCGGGAAGGGAGCTCGGTCGGGGCACACGATCGCCCTTCCCCCTCTGCTCCCTTCTTTTCCACAAGGGGCGGGTGGATAGGGTGCCCCAGTCCTCCTGATCGACTTCCACCTCGCCCTTCCTTCGCCCCACCCCTTCGTCCAGGGAGGTCCTCGAGCCGCGGAACGTCCCCGTGGGCGCACGGCGCGCGCGCGCACGAAGGCATGCGCGCGTCCGCGCCCGCGAAGGGACGTCGCGCCCGCCGTCTCCGGCGAACCTGCCACTACGCTCGCCGCGGAAGCTGCGGAAGGTTGCCAGGACGACGTGGGCCGCGGGCGACGAAGGCCGAGCCGAGCCCAGGGAGGCACCGTTCACCCCAGGCGGGCCCGGGTGATGGGGCCCCTCGAGAACCTCCTAATTCTCCACCACTGCCTTCTGGGCGTGTGGTCCAGTAAGTACACGGCGGGTTCCCCTCCCGGCTCCCCGCTCACTGTCCTGGGAGCACCCCGTTTCAGGTTTCAAGGTTCCAGGTGTCAGCTGGAGCCGGAGTCGCGTTGCCTTCCCTCCCCCCTCCCCCCCCAACACTCCGTTTCTCCCGGGGGCACTCGCGAGCTCCAGGAGATGTCCCTGCGTAGGGACAGGCTGGAGGATCCCCGCTGAGACGAAGCGCTCCCGGTGCCCAATCGACCTCCGCTAGGAGCGGTGAGCTGACTGGAGACCTCCGCTCCCCGTCCCACTACCCTCCCTTACGGCCTTCCCCCCTCCTGGAGTCCGACCGGAAGGGGAGGCATCGCCCGCTCTCTCCTTTTTTCTCTGTGTGTTTTGAAGTGTCCCCATCCTCGGGGGAAGGGGGAGAGGGAGGCCACGGGCGGGCAGAGGGCTCACCTTGGTGCAGCGCTGTCCCTCCGGCCCCCCACTTAGTGCCCTAGGCTCTTCCCGAACGAACGCGGGTGCGACCTTCTTGGAGGATTCGCCTGAGGGGGGCGACCACTCCCACGCGTCCGTCTGAAAGCCGGGTGGAGGCCCGGTAAAGGGGAAGGGGGGGCGGGGGAGTGGGGTGAAGGCGGCAGCGTGAGTGGGGAGTGGGAGGGTCCAAAAGTGCTGAGGGGCTAAACTGGAGACGGGAGTGGACAACCAGGCGGCCTCCGGGCAGGGGGGAAACGCCCCCTGTGGCGTCGTCTTGGTCGCCCGAGGGCTCAGTCCTCGCTCCCCGTCCCCCTCCTCCCCTGCGGAGGATCCTCGGAGATGCCAGCAGCAGACGCGCCTATCCGTCTCCTCGGGGGTCGCCGCACCGCATCTCCTTAACCGGAGCTTCCCTCGATGACCCCAGTTGGGTGCCGACTCCCCGCCACGTCTTTCTCTTGCAGGGCGGGCCCTGCCGTCCTTTCCGGAACCCATGGAGAACAAGACGGTGGCCGTCGGGCGCGATGTGTCCTTCTCCTGCGTGGTCGACGACCTGGAGGGCTACCAGGTAGGGGCGGGGGCGGCAACACGCTCGCAGCGCGTCCCGTCGTCGTTGTCCACCAAGAAAAGGGAGGAGGGAATGGGGGGGGGGGTCCCGTCTCTGGAAAGGGAAGGGGGAGTCACGTGGCGGAGGCGACGGGAGCAGCAGAGCCAGGCGGCGGCGGTGGTGGTGTGGGGCTTCCACGTCCTCCTCCTCACTCGGCCTCTCGCCTGGTCCAGCGCGAGTGGTGGAGGATCGCCTCGCGCTGCTGACAGGAGTGGAGATCTCCTTAGGCGGCCCGAGACCAGGGGGTCCCAAGTGAAAGCCCCTCGCGCCCGCGCAGGCGCGCGACAAATCCCTAAGCGGAAGGGCGAGAGATCGCGACCCTGGGCGACGGGGCGCCGCGCCTTCCTTCCTCCGCCTCCCGCTCGGCGGCGCCTTCCCCCTTCCCTATTCATCCTCCTCCTCCCTGCTGCTGCTTCTCGCTCGGCGTGCGCGCGAGAACTCGGCGTCGGTTTTTCAGCCAGCCTCCCGTTTCCCCCCTCCCTCCCATCTCCTTTCCGACACGTGCGTAGGCATTTTGCGACGCGGCGGCGACCGGCGGACAGCGGCTCAAGCGGCGCGCGAGGATGCGTGACCTCGCATGACGCAAGGGCGGCGCACACGGCGGCGGCAGGGGCGCGAAACGGTGACGGGCGGAAAAAAGATGGCCGCACAGCGCCTGGAATCCTGCGGGGAAGAGGAAGGGGGGGACGTGCGGCAGGATCGCGCAGGGTCCCCCTCGCAGGCCCTTCCTCTCCGTCGCTGCCGGTCGACGGATGCCCTTCCGGCGGCGTTTCACGAGACTCCCCCCCTCCCCTCCCCGCCGTCGTGAGGTTCCCTCTCTCCTCGCGGGCGGTAGGCCTGCGTCCGAGTCCTAGAGCTGCCCTCGTCGACCGCGCGAGGGGGAGGCGCGGAAGGGGTCCTTCTCCACGCCCCACATCCGTCCCCCGGCGTCGGTGTCCCCCTTCCCCCCACCACCACCTCCCTGCTCTTCCCGAAGGGAAAGAGCAGGGAGGTGGCTTCCCGGCAGATTCGGAGAAGAGGCTCCCGTCGCCGCAGGTCGCCTGGGCGCACATTGACCGGAAGATGGTGCTCAGCGTCCACGACAGCCTGCTGACGAGGATTCCGCGGTTCATCGTGACGCACGAGAACTACCGGACGTGGACGCTGCAGATAAAAGACGTGACAGTGGAGGACGGCGGTCAGTACATGTGCCAAGTGAACACGGACCCCGTGCTGAGCCAGAGGGCGTTCCTGACCGTCACAGGTAAGGAAGGAAAGAAGGGTTTACGCGGTGGTCCTCTGCTGGGGGAAGGACTCCGTGGCCTGAGGGGACGGAGCTATGGAGCCTGGCGCTCCCCCCCCAAAAAAAACCTCTCTGTAGCAAGCCGCTGTAATCCTCCCCCCTTCGTCTTCCCTTCCAGCATGCCGTGCTCGAAGCGTTCGTCCGGGAACTGTTCCGGAAGAAGAGCATCCACTTCTGCTTCGGGGAAGCGAACAAGTGCCTTTCTCTTCTCTCGGGACACCTCCCGGCACTTTCTCCTACCACGTTTTCTCTCCCCCTCTCAGACCCCAACTCTCGTCGTCGTCGTCGTCGTCGTCGTCGTCGAAGCACCAACGCACCGCACGCTGCGTCGATGGCTTCGCTTGCAGAGGGCGGCACCGCGCGGTGGTGCGCACCGACGCGTTCCACCCATCCGACCGTGCTCGCGCCCGGCGACATCCGACCTAATCCACGGTGTGTGTTCGTTCACGCTGCATCGCGGCGAGTCGCCCCCTATTTCCATCGCGTGGCATCCGATCCGCCATTCGTTTGTGCGGCAATCCGTCCGCGTTTCGGTGTCTCCCGGCGTTTTCCACGCGCGTAGTTCGCTGCGTTTCGAACGTCCGTCCCGCATGGCTCTTGCTTCATTTCCAGGAAAAAAAATAGGGGGCGGGCGGGGGTGTGGGAGCGAGGGGGAGGAGGAGAAAGCACGCTTCCCCTCCCCTTCGGGCGGGGGCCGGAGGAGACCGAAAAACGGGGGAACCGGGCGCGAACTTTTCCGAACGAGGCACGCGGGGAGGGGGACGATGGGGGTGGGGAAAGGGAGGGAGGGCGCGAGAGGGTGGCGGAACGTTCCGGCTGCAGTCCGCAGCGCGGCGCGCCGGCAGCGAGGGAGCCGCCCGCAAGCGCTCAGCGGCGCGCGAAATCCGCAGATGATGATGCTAACCTGCAGGCCGGCGTCCCGGGACGCGCGGATCCCGGAGATAAAGCGGGACCGGCGCGAGCCGCACGGAGAGCAAAAGTGTTCCTCCAGGAACGCGCGTCCGCGTCCGGTAGGGTTCCGGGAACGCGCGCGTAATCCTCCCGCCCTTCGCTTCCCGTCACTTATCTCGTCAGGGCTCCGAGTAATTTAAAGCCACTCCCGGTAGAAGGTGCGGCTGATGTTTGAGGAATGGACTGCAAGAAAAAAACCCTTCTTGGGAGAGATTTCTTCGGCAAATCATAAATCGCGCTTATCGGAGGAGGAGGAGGGGAAAAAAACAAAAAAAACGACCCGGGATTTCTCTGGGATTCCTTTATTATTTCTATATTTATTTATTGTGTGTGTGTGTTTGCTGGAGATCGGGGGAAGCGAGCGCGAATCAGCAGAGGTGCGGGGGGGGGGAGTCGGACCGGACGTTTCTCGACCCGCGAAGACGGAGGCGCCTCAGGAAGGGCCAACTTCCGGTCCTCTCCCCCCCACCCCCACCCCGTCCCCCCGAGCTGCACGCAGGGCGCGGCGCAAGAGCGAAAACCCCGCGCCCTGAATCAACCCTTCTAAATTCATTACTAACGCGTTCTAATTTTCTCAATTTTGATCCATATGGTCGGCCCAGTGCGCGGCTTATTTGGCCGGGCGGCGGGAGTCAAATTCGGGGGCGTTCACCGCAGCACCGGCGTCACCCTCTCCTCCCTCGAGAAATCCCCTGGGACGCGCAGAGACTCCAATAACCGAGGCGAGGGGTGGGGTGGGGGGTGGGGAGACGACCCTCGGCCCTGGAAAAGCGCGCCTCCTCTCCGTTCACCGCGAGGACGCAGTCCGCCCGGAAGATGCTGCGACCTCTCTCGGCAGCCACGCGCGGCAGCTCCTTGCCCCGTCTTCCCACAAGCAGGAGCGGGGAAGGAAGAGGAGGGGGGGGAGGGGACCGTTCCGTCCTGGGAAGGAGGGGTGCTGCTCCGCTCGCTCCCGCATGTGGGCGCCTACCCACGCACTTGATTGAAGCCGCAGGGCGCGGCTCACCGGAAGTTTTCCAGCGTCTTCTGGTTGGGCGCTCGGATCCCTCATTGGCCGTTGGACGCAGCCTCGCGTCCTTCCCATCCCGTAGCCGTCTCTTTTGTTTTCTCTTCCCTTCTCCCTCCTCTCCCCTTCTCCAGCTGAAGAGGATTGACGACGCGGCGAGTCGGATTAGCGTGGGCCTCCCGCGCGGAAACTTCCGGATCCTCGCGACCCTTCGGATGTCCACGCGGGGAGCGAAAAGGGAGGAGAAAAGGAAAGTCATCGGCTGGCTGGCACCCTGGGAGGACGACCCGGCGAGCGAACGTGGGGGGGGGGGGGAAGGGGAGGAAGGGGGACCGCGTGGGAGTCGCGTTCATCCGGTGGGCCGTTCCGCAGGTCGCCTTGTGAAGGACGTCGCTCCGCAGGCTGCTGCGGGGAAGGCAGAGCTGTCCCAACCACCTCGCGCTCTTCCCCCTCTCCTCCACCGCCGTGGATTCGGCAACAAGGGGCCGCTTGCCGAGGGCCCCTTGGCGGCACGGCGACCACAAGCCGCGACACCCTGCGAGGCTCGCCCTGCGTGCTGTTCCGTCCTTTCCGCGTCGCAGCCATCAGATTGGGGGAGGAGGAGGGAGGAATAGGGGTGAGCGCGAGTGAGGGTTGGGGGTCGATGGCAGAAAAAAAAAAAAAAGGGCGACGCGAGGAAGCTCCCTCGGTGTGCGGGGAGCGGCGGCGGTCGGGGGGGCCAGCGAGGGCGAAGACACGTGGCAGGGCCAACGGAGGAGGAGGAGGAAGGAAAAACCTGCGTCGTTCCCCTCGTCCCGCTCGGCTTTCCCCTTCCCCTCTCCCTCTCCTTCCCCTCTCCCCTGTGTTGTCGACCTTGGTTGAATCTTCCCTCCCTTCCAGTTCCCCCGAGGATCGACGACGGGAAGAGCACGCCCTCCTCCGTGCACGCCAGGGAATTCGAAACCGTCCGGCTGCGCTGCGTGGCGACGGGATTCCCGGAGCCGAACATCACCTGGGAGACGCCCCACCATCCCTCCGGCAGGAAGACAGGTGAATCCCTAGCCCTCCCCTCCCGCCCTCGACCTTCCCTTCCGGGGAGGAGAAGGCGCCCCCGAAAGATGAGGACCCTGAAAGCGGAGACCGAGCCATGCCCAGCCCTTCGTGGGCTGACCGGGAAACCCGCGATCCCCTGGATCGAATCAGAGGCCAAGGCGAAAGAGCACGCCAACTGCATTCCTTTCCCTCCCCCCTCCTCCCTCACTGCTTGTCCCGTTCCTTACCCCATTCCCTCCTCCTTCTCCTTGGGGACGAGAACTTGCACGAGCCACGGCGCCCTCTTTCCAGCGCAGGTCCGTCTAGTGAAGCCATCCTCCGAGATCGTCGCGCCTCGTGCCTAGAATGGATCAACCTTCTCTGCCTCGGGGCAAGTTGACTCCTGCCGTGCTCGCGCGGTCGCCGGCTACCTCCGGCGGCTGGAGCCACTGCATCTTCCCCATTTCTCGCAGCATTCCGGGCTTGCGGACTACCGGAGTCCCTGGTGACCCTCCCCCTCCTCACCCTGCGTTCCCTGGTCCGGATTTTTTCTTCCCGCCCCCTCCCTTCCTCCTCCCCCTACAGGGAAATCCATCAGCCTCGCGCGTTTAGCCGGCGCCCTTTTCCCAAGCGCAGCTGCCTCGGATGGAGCAGAGGTGGCGCCGAGGAGCAAGTCAGAGATGGTCCGGGAGACCTCCACTGGGACGAGGGGCAAAGCGGGGAGGCGTTCCTATTCTCAGAAGAAGGGGAAGAGGGACAACACGGGCGGACAGAGGGGTCATCTTGGCAAGACTCTGTCCCTGAGGCCCCGCTCCAGGATGCGCCCGTCCCACTTCCTTCCCTCGACCCTTCTTCCAGCTCCGCCGTAAGGCCACGGGTGCGGCAGGAGGGATCGAGAGCGCGCATCTGACCTCTACTCGGGTGTCCTGGGTGACCGCTCCTCGGTCCTTTGGCTAAGATCAGCTCGAGGGTCACAGCCCAGGACAAGGGTGAAACGCGGGCAGGGGACGGATTGGAGCTTCCCCTCGGCGCAGCGTTGTCAGTACTCGTCTGCCGGCGGAGTGCCGCCGCCTGGCAACAGCAGTGCATCCATCAAGATGAGGAGAGTTGGCACCTCGTCGGAGCGCTGCGGTGGTCGCGCAGGCTCCATCCCCACCCCCCGTGCTCTCCTCGCATCCTTGCTTGGAGAGAAGGATGGAGGAGGGGGGAGGTCGAACGCGCCGTCCTCTCCCAAGGTCGGAGGGGGGCGTAGCTCCCGCTGCCGCCGCCTTCTCCCATTCCACCTGCGCTGCGATGGATGGATGACCGACCTGCCCTGAGGGCGCCTCGATCGCGCAGGCGCAAGCAAAGCGGCACCTCCCCGATCGGTCCGTCTCGGAGGGGACGCTGCCGATGTAGAAGTCCAGACCTCCTGCGCGACCCAGAGCTCGGTGGCGGTTGCTGGTCCAGCTGCTGGCAAGACGAGCACTCAGCATGTATGTTCCCCCCCCCCCCTCCATCCTTCCTAAGTTTCACCTCTCGGTGAGGTCCCCCACGCGCTTCCCCCGGTGGAGAGCGCCCCATCTCAGACCAGTCGTGCCCTCCCCAGCTGAGATGCCGCCGATGGGCAGGAAGCGTCTCAGGCAGGAGTGAGAGAAACAGAGAGAAGAGGAGGGGAGGAGGGGGGGGACTCTCGCACGAAACGAGGGTTGCCACGCGACCAGCTCACACGGAGGATGGATCGTGTGAAAGCCCTGGAGATCGGCTCGGCAAGTTTTAATCGAAAGGAATAGGGCGTGCTACCCGCAGCTGGTCTCCCGAGAAGATGCGGCTCCGTCGCAGGACCGTCCTTCCTCCCCCGACCCCCTTCCCGCCGTCGTCCTCGCTCGTTGTGACCTTTTCAAGGATCCCAATGGCTTTCCTCTCGAGTTCCCAGCGGCCTTTTCCTTGCCTTCTTCTCTTCTTCCCCCCCCCCCATCTCCCTTTGCTGGGAGGAGCGACCGGCGCTTGGTCAGTCCTGTTCAGGGAAAATGTGCGCCCTGACCCCTGACCCGTACCAACCGTCGGGCAGGCTGGCTGACTGAGGCGTTCCCTTCCTCTCGTCCTTGCCAGGCCCCCCCTCCATAGGGAGCCAGCTCGTGGTCGCCTCGGCAACCAGGGAGGACGCGGGGACGTACTACTGCATTGCCAGCAACGGCGTTCCTCCCGCCGTCAGCAAGCGCATCGTCCTGGAGATCATCTGTGAGTTCTGCTCCTTCCTTCCCCCTTTCTCCCGCACTCTCGCTCTTCCCGCCTCCTCGTTACAGTTCCGCCCAGGATGCGGGAGCGCAGTTCCGTCGCCAGGTTCCCGTCCAGGGGGGCCGCGGTGATGGTCTGCGAGGTGGAGGCCAGCCCCAAGCCGTCCGTCCGCTGGCTGCACGAGGGCCGGGAGGTCGAGTGGAGCACCAGGCACGAGGTCTCCGAGGGCCGCGAGCGTCATGTCACGACGTCCACGCTGCTGGTGAGGAACGTCACGCGCGGAGACGCGGGCATCTACAGCTGCCTGGCGGAAAACGAGGAAGGCGAGGCGAGGAGGGATGTGCTGGTCCACGGTACGTGGTGGTCGGGAGGGGCTGCGCGGGCGAGGGGTCCGGAGGCAGATCTTGGCGCGGCGTCGAAAGGTCGCCGCCCGCTGCTGGGCGCCGCGCTCCCACCTTTTCCCGTCGAGGACAGGGGATCACTTGCCTCTCCCGCTTCCAGAGGTGCAGCTGCTCCCGGAGGTACTCCCGCGGAACGTCGGAGAAGACTTCGCCTCCCTCTCGGTCGTAGGTAATTCCCGTCCGCAATTATCGAAAGGGACGTCCTTCCTCCATCACCTCTTTCCCCCGTTCCCTCCAGCTTTAGGTTGGGGCGAAAAGCGCCCCAGGCTGTAGAGGACAGGCGACGGGTCACATTGTCGGCACCGCACAGCGAGTGGGTGCAAGGTCGGGAAGGAACGCGGTCCGCAACCTCCCGATTGGAGCGTCTTCGCACCACCTCCCGCGGCCGGGGTTCCCTCGGTGAGCGGGGACTCTTCCCCCCCTCCCTTCCCATCCGCTTTCAGGGACAGAATCGGGCTGCTCCGGATAGCAGCTTCGCTCCTTGCGGGGAGCGCTTCGCGCCGAGGAGGTTTCTCGCCGCTCGCGGGTCGGAACGGGGGGTCGCGGCCGCTCCACGCGGTCGACGGGTGGCAACTCGTCGTTGGTCTGCTGCCACTGCCACGAAAACGGCGCTGACTGCCGGTGCACCCACCGAGGCGACAGTGAAGGCCGCTTTATTACCAGTGCAAAAACGGTGACCACGACCGCTGCCAGCGCTGCAATCGCGGTTACCAATGGTGGACTGTATGCTACGAATGCTGCTGTCGCCGATGACCATCTGGGCACAACCAAGCCACGAGTGCCGCTGCTCAAGCCACCCGTGTCGCGGTTGTCACTGCTTGTCTCTGCCTCCACCGTCGGTTGCTGTCGATGCTGCTATCACTTCCACGAATGGTAACCTCTTTCCTGCTGCTGACCAGTCACCGCGGAGGACGTTGCTCTTGCTCCTACTACTTCAGTCTGCTGCTCGGACTGCTAGCACCTTTGCTGCTATTCACATGGCTTACGCTGCTGCTACCACTGGGGCTGCTTCCTGACATTTGCCGCCACCACTCTTCCTGGAAACGGCAGCATCACTTCTGCTTAGTGCTCCCGCCCGAGTGAGAATCTTTTCCCGTCTCTGCCCTTGACGCCATGATCGCCGCTGCCCACTTCCCATTGGCCGCCGTCCTCCTTGGCCGCTGCTGCTGCCGCCTAGTGACCGTGACATTCGAAAGTCACGGGAACCAGCTCTGCTGCTATTGCGCCGTTGCTGTTGATTCCCTGGGGCTTCGGCTGCTGTCTCCTGTGCCGTTTCCCGGCGGCCGCCACCACGCCGTGGCGCCTGCCGGAGTCAGCTCGCGCTCCCCTTGCAAGCAAGCAGCCCCCCTCCTTGCCCCAACGCCACGACGGTGACGGCTGCAGGAAGTCCTCGCCTTGTTTGCTTCCCCTCCCCCCCTCTTCCTCCCTCCTCCTACTCGCTCCCTCTCGGAAAGGGGAGGGTCACGCTGTATCTTCCCTTCTTCCATTTTTTCAGGTGATGGAGCCGTCCGCTCGTCGGGTGCGTCCGATCTCCCCCGTCCCTTCCGCGCGCTCGCGCGAGCCCTCGCTGGCGTCCTCTCCTGCGGATGAACTCTGGCCCAGACCCCAGGAAAGCTTCCAGATCGAGTGTTAGCAGGGATCCCACAGGAAAATGAATAAAAGCGGTTCGCCAGCTCCGCCAGCTTCTGCCCCTGGGGATGCAGACGGTCGCTCCCGGGAAAACGGCTCCCCTCTTTCCCTGGGCTAACCGAGCCCGAAGGTAACCCCCTGCTTCCGCTGTCGGCCTGGCCCCTCCCCGAAAGAGGCTTCGTCCTCGCCCAGAAGGGCAGGGAGCGTCTCGTGGACCGCGGGTCTGCTTTCAGGTGGACGGAGGCTCCCCTTCTCCTCCTTCGCCTTGGCGCACTCAGTGGGAGGGCGAGGAGGAGCGGCGTGAGAAACGTGCGCATGCGCTCCTCGACTCGCTCCTCCCAAGCCACGCTCTGTGGATTCCGGATGCGCAAGGAGGGGGAGGGAGATTCCTGCACCGGGGGACTTGTCCGGAAGAAGAGGGAGCGATAGCAGCTCTTGCTGCTACCTCGGGTACTCTTTGTTTCCTTCCAGCCTTTCCCCCGGGCAAAACGAAGGGTTGCCCTGGGTCGCGGGTACTTAGAGACGCGCGCCTTCCTCATGGAACCGATTCTCAGACTCGTGAGCGTTCCCTGCGCGAACAGAGCTTCTTGCGAGGTCGTCGCTCCTTCTCGCGGGCCGTCCTCTCTCACTCCCTCTTCCTCCTGGAGGAGGGAGGAAGAAACTGCTTCTGGCAGCAGCGGGAAGCCGCCTCAAGCATCTCGAGCAGTGCAAGCAGTGGATGATGGAAATCCTTCCTTTCTGTCTTCGCAGCTCTTTGACAACTTTCCACGCCACCCGAGGGTGCGTATAATTCTTCAAGATAGGGGGCACCCCTGGAGGGGACCGTCCTATGAATCCAGGAAGAGTTCCGTAGTAGGGAGTCCGTTCCTCTCACGCCTGGGGAGGGATCCCCGGAAACGGAGATCACCTCCACCCCGGTTGTCTCCGAAGGGGAACTCCGAAGGGAATATCCTCTTCCTTATTCTCTCCAAAGGTACTCCCGGGGGAATCCGCTCCATTCTTTCTTCTCTAAAGGGAACCCGGAAAGGACCCAATCCTGGAGTTCCTTCTCCGGAAGGAGCCCCCGCAAGGGATACCCTCCTGTTTACTCCTCTGAAGAGAACCCCGAAGAGACGCTCCCGAAATTTCTCTGAAGGGCGGTGAAGGGATCGGCCTGCTTCTCTGCACTCTCTGGAGAAGTGATGGCGGCACACCTACTCCATCAGTACGACACGGAGGGTCCCCCCGGAATGAGGGTCCGTTCTCCTTTGCACAACCGGAGGGGAAGAACTCCCACTCCTTGATTCCTGGAAGGACCCGAAGGTCGGCTCCCATTTGTCCCGGTCCTCAACGGGGGCATCCGGCCTCAACCGGTACCAGTGCCTTCGCATCCGGATAAATGGAGGCCAGCCAGCGTCATCTTGTGGGGTGAACTCGGAACCCACGACGCACTGCGTCGATTGCTTCGGATTATTCGAACCCACGACGCATGGTGCCACGGGTGGAGAGCACCGTAACCACACGGCCCATAACGCGGGCACAGCGGTTCGCCATTGCACCCGCCCCACCTCATCCAGGCTGTCGCGCTTCCCGGAGAGGGAAGCGTCTTCCCTTGCACCTGCAGAAGACGCAGGGGAAGGAGAAGGGAAAGGAAGGGAACAAGTAGGAACAATTGTATTCACCCCCCCCCCCCCTTTCTCCCTCTGCCCCGTCTTCGCGGTGCAGGGACGCTAGGATGCGAAAAGAGAATCGCACCTCCGTCTTACAGCCGGTCGTAGCCGGGAGCAGGCGAGTTGGTCCGCGCCGGGAGTGGTGAGTGAGGTGGCGCTCAAAGGCACCCGCACTTCCTCCGGCGTGCGACGGGCCTGATCCCCGTGCTGAATGGAGAGACCAGAAGTGTTCTCCAGCACTCCGATTCTGCCCGGCACGCTCCCCGCCGCGTTCCTCCTCTCTCCCTGGTTCCAGCGTCCCGAGTGGCAGCCATCTTGGGCGTTCAGCTCCCGGTTCGCGACCGCCCTCGGCTTCCCGTCGGCGAACTGCACGCTGCATAGCAGGTGCGAGGTGCGTTTTCGGCGTATCTCAGCTGTGGACACTGCCGATGGCGGCGTTCCGACGACCCCTTGGCGGCCGGGGCACACCTCAGGCCAAGCAGGCATTCTGGTGAGCACCACCTCCTCTTCCACCGCTGTCCTTCCAAGGATTCTCAGCCTTTAGGGTAAGCCGTACCAGAGAGTGGTCCAAGAGAAAGGCTTGCGTGTCTTGGAATCCCCGAAGGCGGTTACCGTCGTCTGGACGGCAAGAATCACCCCGAAGAGAGGGCGGCGCTCATGCTGATGCAGCTAGTCTCCGCCTGATGCGTGACGCGCCTCAGTGGCTTCGAGATGGCGTTGCTGCAGATGAGTCCGGCTGCTCGAAGACTTAGCGGGAGCGGCTCCGCTGGCTCAGCCGGGAGCTTCTGGGCCGTGCGGAAGGCCGTCTGCTGCGTGCGCCTGGGCTCGACTGTCCCTGCGATGTCCTCGCTGCACAGGACGTGGTCGACCAGCTCTCCGGCTCTCTGTGAGTGGCCCGAATTCTCGATGCCCTGCTTCTTGGGGGAATCAGTGGACTTCTTGAGGTTCCCCGAGATGCTCGGGTCACCGGCAACGAGGACGGTGTTCTTCGGTGCGACCTTCCATCGTGGAAACAGTCTGCGCAGCTCCCGCACACCGGCGCTTCCCTTTGCGTGGCCCGTGCGCGTTTGCCAGGAAAGGAGAACATTTCTGGGACATCCTGACTCCGACAATTCCGCCTTAGCGTGGTGCAGACTTTTCCAGGATGCCGTGCACCACCTCATCCTTCACGAGGATCGCATCCCGTCTTTCGTTCGCTTCACTCCGGTGATGACGAGCGGTTGGGCGTCCAATGGGATCCGGAGTACCGGAGCCATTTCTTGGCTCTCCCGGATATGCGATCCTGCCTGTGATCACACCTAGGATGGTTTGCACGATTCAGTCTCTTTCCCTTCTGGATGCAACACTCCTGGTCGTCATCGACAATAAATGAGGCCATTGTGATTCAGCTGTTGGCCTTTCCCATCTTGCGCCTCTGCTGGAGCGCCTTTTCAACCGGCGACACGGCGCCGTTGATAGGCTAAAAAAGTAAGGTTTTTCACCCGGGCTTTTATTATTAAAAAAATTTTACAAATAAAAAATTCCATAATAAAGTCTTGTCTTCCAGTAAATATTCAGGAAGAACACTTCTGTTAAGTTTTCACAGGTTTGAGGCACCTGTCCCTACCGACCCGCAGGCCGGTAAGTCCTCTCCACTGGCGAAGGGGACGGGAAAAACAAAAAAAAAACAAAAAAAGAAAAACGCCTGGGGGAACAACGTTTTTGGGGAGGGAAGGGATCACGGTACGCCGTGGGGAGGCCTCTGCATCCGGGTTTGGATGTGAAAAAGTGCCGTCAGAAGTTTTCATAGTCGGCGCCAACGGCGAAACCTTCTCCAAAGAGATGGCTTCCCAGTGGATGGCATTCCGACTACCCCGTCCTCTCCTGGTTGCGGTCCACTTATCCAAAATTCCGCGTATGCAGCAGAGAACTGCGGCGGCTGGCATAGCGTCCCGCATCAGGAAGCGTCGAAAAACCGGAATGTTTAGGATCGACGACAGTCGATCCCACATCTGGCTGAGGGCAACACACTCTATGATTAAGTGGGGGTTGTAGGGGGTTGTAGACACACTCGAGGTTGTAGCGTCCTCTAGTTCCCGGGACGTCCACGCCTTCATTAGTTTTTTCCTGCCTCCGATAAGGCAGGACACTTCCCACGATGCCTCTTGGCTTTCCCTGGCTTCCCTGAGGGAGGGCAACACGGGGGCAAGGGGGGTGAATGAAGCCCACAGAAGTTTCCCTGGGTTTCATATGATCTCCTGCAGGGAATGGCCAGCGTACCTGCCTCGACGGAGGCAGGAGAAAAAAGTAAGATCATCCCTCCGTAGCGGGATTGCATCATCGCTGCTTGCCGATAGAGGTCCGCACGGGGGAAACAAAGGGAGAAGGGCAGGGGAGGAGTAAACACACAAATAAATACCGAAAAAAATGCTTTGAAGGTTTCGGGGGGAAACGGAAGGGATCATCCTGACCTTCCCGGCGGCTCCTCAGCATCGCTTCCAGGATGCCGGCAGACTCCTCCCTGAGATGCATGGCGTGCGGCCATCTCATCGCTGCCTTCGGGAAGGAGAAGACGATGGGGATGGCGTCCCTGGTGGTCAGGCCCCTTTCGGGGCAGCTTCGCGCCTCCACGTCTCCACGAGGCAGCCCAGGGCTGCGACTGCCGCCGGGCGACAATGCGTTGCACGCGTGAAGATGCGTCTCAGCAACTCTTCCGGGTCGTCTTTTGGGGGGGCCGCTCCCGCACACTCCGGTGGGCGACTCGCTCGAAGAGAGGGTGCGCGAAGGTTCCCCGTCCGCCGCATTGCGTCCAGCTCGGAGTCTCACAGGGAGACCGCCTGGGAACCCCTGATACTGTAGACACTTTCCCTGGTCCAGCGACGAAGGCGTCCCTTTCGGGCCGCAGCACGAAGGGGCTTTGCTGTTCGTGCACGGGGGGCTCCCGTGCGGCCAGTGGCGGCATCTCTGGAGAGCGACGCCTCCCCGAGCTGCGTCTGCTGCAGGGAGGTGGGAACTCCTGCGCACCTGCCGCTGAGATGCGATGATCCTCGGGGCGCGTGGAAACGTCTCGCAGCTGTCCTGCTACAGGGACGCCATCTATTTTTCTGTCCTCTTCTTGAGGGCAGAGTCAAGATGGCGCCATCTGGGAATGATAAAGCAGGAACTTGTTGGCGTCCTGACAAGGTTGCCGAGGACGCCCTCCAGCACGCAGTGATCCCTTCCCCGACCTCCCCAATTTTTTTGTACATATTTTTTTTTGTTTTATTCTTGTGTTTGTTTGTCCTCTTCCCCGTCCCCTCCCTGCCGAGGGGAACTTCGCCGGCCTGCGTGCCGGCCCTCGACAGGTTCCCATGGTTACATTTGTAAACTGGCAGGACCAAGCGTTTTGCCACCGACTTGTATGTTTATTTTTTTTATATAAAGAAACGCCCTGGAGCAACCGGGTGTCAAGCCATATCGCTTCCTCCATATCTCTGGCAACAGCCTTCCAGCTAGATGGGAGGTTACTGTGGAAATCTCGGGCAGGAGAAGAGAACTGGGCGAGTGGACGATGAGCCTGCTTACAGACGCTGCGGCCCCGAGTGCCCCACTTGATGGACTTCTGCTCTGGGGCGAGCTACTGGATATTCCGAAGGAAGACCTGCAGTGGTCCCAGCGCTTTTAGACAGGCATGCCCTCCCCATGAAGTGATAGGAGTCGGCGTTGATGCTGCTGCACTGGGACTTCCCTTGCAACTCCCGCAGGTATCATTGGACACGGGGGTGTGTGGACCCAAACTGTGGCAGGTGCGGAGAGCGCGAATCCCTCCCCCACCTGCTTGTGAATTGTATTGCCCTCCGTCCCCTCCGGGAAGGCTTTGCTGCGACCCTGGGGACCTCTAACGGCAACTCCAGGGACGTATTGTGACCCCTACTCGTTCGCGACGCCCTTCGGCCGGCGGCCTCCCTTGCAGCTCTCTGCTGCCTACGCGGGATCGTTTCTCCTTGGAGCGACTCTGGAAGAGGACACAGAGATAGGGGTGGCACATCGACTTTGCCATCCGCTTCCTGAGGATGGCAACGATATGGCCCCACCTGAAGGGATAGCATGCAGCAAGAGCTTGCCGGCATCCTCGAAAGGATGCAGAGGACCACCCCCAGCAGTGACCCCTTCCCTCATTCCACCCACCCCCCAAGTTCGTTTATTTATCTTTATTTTTGTTTCCTTTTTTTCTTTTTATTTGCCTCCTTGCTTCTGCTGTCTCAGTGGACCTCACCGGTCTGCGATCCGGTAACCCGGCAGGCTCCCGTTGGAACGCACGTGGTTGGACCACGGGTTTAAGCACAGAGGTTGTGTAAGTTTATTTTTTTCATGAAGTGAACGCCTCGGTGCAAGCGAGTGGCCGTCTACATCGCTGTCTGTTCTTTCAGCGATCGGGTGATCCTCGTTCTGACCCTCCTGGTCGGGTCTACTCCGTCTTCGTGCCCGAAGGCACGTCCGTGCATTTGGGTCAGCTTCGCCTTTCCGGAAACGAACGGATTCCCCAGCGACGATCGGCGTTCATCTCTTGGAGACATTCCGAGGACTGCGTCGGGCATGTCGCGGATCCACCCCGAGGTGCCCCCTTCCTCTTCATTGGCCAGCGCGTGGTCGCGCGTCCTCCTCGAGTTTGGCGACTTGTCGCTCCCGTGACCTTCCACTCGCTTCGTTTCCTCGCCGGTCACGCTCCGCTTCTCTCCGACGCTCATGAGGTCTGTCAGCCTCCCATCTTCCTCCTCTTCCTTTCTATACCCTCACCCTCAACCCCCCTCCCTCTCTCCCTTTCCCGGAAATTCCCACGTCCACGGCTGCGGTTTCCTCCACGCTGACGGTCTCTGCGTGCTCCTGTGAGGGGTCGAAAGAATTCCCCGTTCAGGCCAGTCCTTCGGCGCACCTCCTGCAATCCCGCTTTTCGTGTTCCCGAACTACCTGCTGGAGTGACGACGCTGCGTTTGCGCTGCCGCAGAGGTCGTGTTGCCTCGCCTTGGGAAAGGCGCCGGCCTCGTGGCCGAAGGGCTTGCTCGCCTAGTCATGCAGCGCCCCTTCTGGCGTGGAAACTCGTCCTCTCCAGGAACGACGGAGTGGCGGGCTCTTCCTCCTTCCGTTCTGCTCTATGCGCGCGCCCCATCTAGGTCGGTTCTCTGCTCGACCAGCCCTCTTCGCAGTGAGTGCCCCATTCGCGACTCCCCCATTTCGTCTAGCGGTGGGATGGGTCGATTTTCCTTCTAACGTTCCCCTCCCCCTGCAGACTCATTTCGTGACCATTAACATGTGTCTCCCGTTGTGACCATTCCGTCTTTCCGCATCTCCCCCACAGGGCCAAGATGGCCTTTCAGCTTCGGCGAGGAGGAGAGAGGGGGTAACAGATCGGAATTGGGAGTGGAGGCGTGGGAGGTGGAGGAGAAGGAGAGAGGATAAGGGCAGCTATTTCGTCCTTGGTCTCTTCGTCGTGATGTCCCTTATCATTCGATCTTGCTGGATCTTCTGCATGGTGTGGCCCGCGGTCCAGGCTGGCCGCCACCCTCCCGCAGCCTCGCACGCCCGCCTCTCCTTCTTGAGGAGGCCCATCAGCGCGCGTCTCTGCAAGGAACCTGCTCTCCCTTTCGCAGCTTTGTCCTCAGGAAGATCCGCGCCCAGTGGATGGCGTCCCTGCCATTCTGACCTCCTCTCTCTGTGTTCCAGGCTGTCGCGATCCCGCGGATATGCAGCAGTGGACGGTGAGGGACGCAGCTGGCGGCAGGGTGGCACGCAAGAGGAGGCGTCTGAAAATGTTCTCAAAGCCGCCTACCGGGATTCCTAGGGTCGTTGCTAGGCGATCATGAAGAGGTCGGAGGGCGGCACAATCCAGCTAAAGGGGGTTCGGGAGGGTGTCCTCGTCGCACCTATCTCAATTGGCATCCACATTCCCTTACTGTCCAGTGGTGGAAGCAGGCTTTGCATGGGGATTCCCTCACGCAACACCGCTAATACCAACTCTTGCCACTCGAGAGGGAGGACGCCACTGTTCAACTGTTACAGCACGTTGGGACAACCCCACCTACTCCAGAGGGTTATAGCGAGCAGCTCGCCCCAACGTGACAATCCTTTCGGTGGAACACTCAGGGTCGCAGCATCCGTGAGTTGCCGAGTGTTCCACGAGCTCAAAAGTTTTTTCCCGCCTGCGATTTGTCAGGACGCTTCCCAGCTTGAGGGAAGGCCGCTGTCCCTTGCTCCCCTCAAGAAGGGCAGCACTGGGGCAAGAGGGACGAACGAGGCCCGCAGCAGCTTGCGTAGGCTGCACGCGATCTCCCGCAGAGGCTGTTGAGTGTGCCTGCCTCGCCTCAAGAGGGAACACTCCGCCTCGCTCGCGCCGTGGATATTCACCCGTGCGGAAACTGACTCCTGGAGCCAGGCAGTGCAGTTCGCGGGGAAGCAGGAGAACCAGGTGTTCTCCTCCACCAAGACAGCCATCCGAAGTGGCTGGTGGCCACGATGCCTCAGACTCGCATGATTGGCCACGAGGGCCGAAGGCAGTCCCTCACGACCGGTCTCTCTTATTCGGCCAGGAGGCGTGCTGACGCTCACTGGAGCGTGGTTCATGACCTCCCTGAGAAGGCAAGTCTTCTGATCTGGAGCTGACATTCCATATACTCCAGCATAAGGAGGCCCAGTCTACCATCCCAATCCTCAAAAAGAGTAGGGCGAAGTGGATGGCGTCTCTGAAGCGTCCACCTCCCATTGCTCCAGGCTACCACGATCCCGCGTAGGCAGCAAGGAGCTGCTGAGGATGCCGCCGCCGGCGATGCATCACGCGTGAAGAGGGGTATCCTGGCGTCCTCTGGGACTCCCGAGGGTCGTCGCCGCGAGACGTTTACTCAGCGGTCGCAGGGCAATGCAGTCCACGAGCCAGGTGCTGGAGGGATCCACGTTTTCCACACCTGCGGCAGTTTCAGTCCACCTTCGAGTCCAGTGACTTCGGCAGCCGTTGCACGGGAGGCCCCAGTGCCAAGCAGCAAGCGCGCCTAATCCTCCCACTCGAGAGGGAGGATGCGGTTGTTCGGGAGCGCCGGGACCCATCCGGGGTCTTTGCAGGGAATTTCCCAGCAGCTGGAAGTGTGGGATGGTGAAGTCCGAAGTCGAAGGTGATCGGCTGGAATTTCCGAGCGTCGATCTTGTAGCATTAATCCTGTCTCCATGGCGTGTGCTATTTCCGGGAATGCCTTCTGATCCTGCTCGTCAGCCATGACAAAAAGGTCTTCGACGTGAGCCAGGTGGGTGATTCGGTGATGGTGTGCCTGCTCGGCCCGGCCCACCCTTGCCAAACAAGGCAACACCGCATCCATGTAGAGAACGAAGATTACAGGATTCGGGGCGTACCCTTGGTTTGTATCCGGTCACTCCGGCACGTTTATTCGAAAAAATAAACCACAAATCTGGAAAACAGCGTCCCTTAAATACAAAAATATGCCATTTCTCCCTAAAAAAAAAAAAAAAAGTTTAATGGGGATTACTATGCTACCTTAGCACAGTCAAAATCCGCAGCTGTTTATTATACTCCGAGCAGATATAAGGTAAGCCTTATATCATTCATAAGAAAATGATCGGCACTCAGGCTGGCTTGCTTTGAAGTCCAGAACGGAGGGAGGGGAGGGTGAATGATGCCAAAAAAAAAAGGAGTCTTTGGTATAGCACGTTCCTTTCTTCCTGAAAGCAGCTGTGGGTGCTGGCGATCTCCCCCTTGACTTCCTCTTCTAGGTGAGGCCATCTTGCAGCTGTCCTCAGGAAGGCGGCAGCTTCCATGCTGGTGACCTCCTCTTCCCTGCGGACGAGACCCCATCACGGACCGGACTGTAGCGATGGCACAAGATCCCGTTGCCACGACGTGGCCTGACATCATCCCGCCTTGCATGAAGAAGAAGCGCCGCGGCAAGTCCTTCGCACTGGCCGCTGGGTGGCGGAGCGCCGAAGCGAGTCGCACCGCCGTGTGTGCGCGGAGGGCGCTGCAGTCCAGCAGGAGGCGCAGGGAGCGACTCCATCGTCCCGCACCTGGGGCGGTTCGAGGTGGCAGCTCCCCCGGAAACCTGGTTGCCACGGCGATCCCCAGTGCAGGAGCAGCAGGACATCCTGAACGTTTCCAACGGAGCGGGAACACGGAGGTGTCCTCATACACAGGGAAGGGACCAAAGTTCTTCGAGGGGGGCACACAGGGCAGGTCGCTCCACCGAAGGAGCCCATTCTTTGCCCGAAGACGAGGAGTGCGCGCCGTCCACCAGCGCACCTCTTGTCTTGCAGCCGTCTGGGAGTTCCTCGACTCCTGCGATGGTGCAGGGCAACTCCCACCACATCGGTCGGCTGCTGTCGTTTCTTGCCCAGAGGGCAGACAGTGCGGCGGCAAGGGATGTGGCGGCTATCCAGGACACTGCGTCCAGTCCTGCAGATCTCCCAGCTGGGGAGTTTATGCAGAGGACGCAGTTCCTCTGGGCGCCTTCGGTCTTGGGGACGGCAGGAGATCAAAGGACAGGCCACCACGATTGAGGACAGCTGCCGCAGGGGTAACCGAATCCAGCCCTCCTATGCCGGCCGCGCCGCAGCAGCGAACGAAATCCTGCACTTTTCGTGCATCGCCGGAGGATGTGGCGTGCTGGAGAACACCGGGGTGACACATCCGAAATTTGCCGCAAAGGGTCATCAAAGGTCGATCTTGCCGATGGTGTCAGGCTGTCCGAGCCGGCATCCTGGCGCGGTGCCATCGCGTCTTTCGGGAGGATCTGGAGCCCTACACCACCCTACAGGACTTCTCCCAGAAGGAAGCTCTTCACCGACCAAGAAGACACGCAAACGAAGGGAAAAGGGAAGAGTAGTAGGGAGCAGCAGGGGATTTCCAGATGGAGGTCCCCTCCTGCCAGACAAACCCGCCATCGAGTGGCGGACCGAGAGTCATCTTTACCTTCCGAAGGCAGGTCGACCTCGCGTCCCCATGCGGACTGACGCCTCCCACCATTCGGGTATCCACTGATGCCAAGCCGTCGATCTCGACGTTGATGGTAGCCCCTTCGGGTGTAGTTGGCCGAGGGACTCGTCCGGGAAGCCCATCTTCTCGGGAGAGTTCCTGAGCAGAGTGTCGCGACCAACCGAGATTTTCCTGTGTCGGTGAAATGGGCCTGCATCAGGTTGCTCCCCGGAGCACTGCTGCACCCGGAGAGGGGTGCCTGGCATCGACCCCCCTTTTCACAAGTGCCTGCCTGGGGCGGCGCAAACTCATGTGCGGGGGGAACCGTCCCCTATCCAAGGTGCCGTCCCGCTCCAGGAAATTCACCCCGACCTTCGCCATCCGTATCGGAGCTCCGGATGGAGATCGCCTGCCGCCGCCCCCAGGGAGGGAGCTACTCCCTGCTCCGACCGAATTGGGCGGAAAGCCGTCCTGCATCCTTCCTGTGCTCGCGGTAGCATCTGGCGGAAGGGACGCACATGAGACCGGTGGGCAGCGCTGCTGATGGAGGGTGACGGAGGTGCTTCCATGGACCCTCGAGCGAAGAACCGCCGCCGCGTCCCTGCCCAGCTCGGGGAGACCGCCTCCACGCCCCCTTTCGTTCGCGAGTTTCGCCAGTTCTCGCGGCCGGGAGCCCAGGTTGAGGTATAAGATTCTCTCCCGGTCCCCCCCCCCTTCTCCCATCTGGAGCAGCGCAGTGCAATAGGGCTGCGAGACCCACTACTCCTGCCCCGAGAAGTCTCCATCCCTCTTAACGGATGTGGGAAGTGCCCATCGCCGGATTTTCCCTTTCCGGCGTCCCGACCGCCTTCTCGAGGTCGAGGTCCCTTCTCTGGCACGCTTCCCCCAGAACGCGGAGTGGTAAGGGGTGAGGTCTGGGTCGATCCCCGTCGTCGGCGCTCAGGGTGTCAGTCAGTCCTTGCGAGGGTCGTCTCAACGACACGTCGGTATTTTCACCCGTCAAGCCGGGTGCGTTCGTTGAAACAAACAAGGAAGCCACGATCCGTGGTGGGACGCACCACGCTCTACTTGACCAGACACCTGTCGGGTCGCCAGTGGCGCGCAGGCCGGCGAGGCTCACCTGAGCTGCGGGGGAGAGTGGGAAAAACAAAAAGAAAATAAAAACTGAATACAGAGCTACCTCGGTACTCGGCGGTAATTCGTTCCGGAACTCGTGACGAGTGCCGAAAACCGACGCGTACCGAACCTGATTTGAGCATCAACACTTAACACGCACAGAAAGCACACAAAGAGGGAACAGTTCGGGAGGCGCTCTATGGAAGTGCTCGTTCGGCACTGTTCGCGAGCTACCACGGGACGAAAACGTTCCACCATGTGAGTGGAGTGCCGAGTTCCGAGCATGCGCCGCCGAGCGTCGAAACATTTTTTCCACGTCAGAATGCGACGAGTAGCGAGTTGGACGAGTTCCGAGACGGTCGAGTACCGAGGTACGACCGTGAATGAAAAAAGAAAAAAAAAAAAACACTCCCTCTGGAGGGCCGGGGAGGGATCGCTGCCTGCTGGGGAAAGCCCTCTGCACCCTATCCGGGATGCCGGCTAGGTCCGTCTGCACGGCATCCGGACGGGGCCGTCTGACCGCCATCCGCAGGAAGCGGAAGTGCATTTCTTCCTCCTCCTTCCGCGTTGCTCCAGGCCACCACGCCCTACCACGAACGCAGCAAAGGTTGCTGGGCTGCGGCAGGGCCTGTTCCGCATGAAGAGGAGCTTGGAAACGTCCCTGGGGCTTCCAACCGGGGTCCGTAGGGTCGTCCCGAAACGTCCTCACAGGGCCCGGAGGGCCACGAGCAGGTGCGGGAGGGGGGATTCCCTCTCCCCGCACTTGCGACAGTCCGGGCTAAACGTTCGAACAAGATGGCGCTGCGGCAAACGCAGAATTTCGATCTTTTTTTTTTTTTTCTCCCCCGTTTAGCGTGGCAAGCGGCTGAGCCCCGCAGCCGGAAGGTTCCGGAAAAGCCTCCTCTCGCTCGGACGCGACACGGTTTCTCACCGGCGGCTGGGCGAGTGGGAGAGGGGGGAGCGCCTTGACAGGGGAAGGAAAGTGGCGACCCGAAGGAGGAAAGCAGGAGCGTCGAGCCCCGCCTCGCGAGACGCGAGATGGTCTCCGGAGGAGGAACCCCGGAGGAGGCTGCCTCCGGCACTCGGCACTCCTGAGGACACCGCAAAGGACCTGTAACGGCGTTTTCTCCCCGCAAAGGAGGACCTGCGGCAGGAGCCTCGATCGCCATTGTGCAGGAGTTGCGAGGGCAGCGGAGAGAGGTCACCACGCGCATGGCAGCCGCCTCGATGAAAAAGTCGACTCGGCGCCAGCTCCAGCTCTCACCCTTAAGCGGTGGCTCTCACTGAACACTCCTGACCCTTTCCCACCCTCCTCCTCTCTTTTTTTCGGTGCGGAGCTCATCCGATCGGAACGATCCGTGTTGACGGCACGCGAGTCGCAGTTGGTACGCGTGACGCGTGCTCGGCCGAGGTGCCAACTGGCCGAGCATAAAGTACTGATCGAAGTTACTATTGTAATTGTTTATTCGCACCACATCAAATAGAATATTTTCATCTTTCCGAAATTACAATTCTGATAAAATCAATAATTCATTCACATCTTAAAGATATCACACAGATAAAAATCAATAAAATGAATTCTATACGACAACCGAGAAGAACCGAGAACCGTTAGCCGATAAATAGAATTTTGTTTACTTTCGTTGCCAAGGGAATGATAAGAACTCAAGTGTATGCGTCCATCTCAAACACGGATCGCGTTCACTTTTGCCGCGTGTACAAGGTGAAACCATCTGCCAAGGGCAACTATGAGACCACAGCACTCAAAGGGTTAGTTAGCTATTCACCGCCCCCTCCTCCCTCCTCCGGACTTCCTGGTAAGCCGGCCTGCTTGCCGGTGGTCATCCGTCCCCCGAGAAATTGCCGTTGTTGCGGCTGCTTTCCGGGAACTCTGTTCCCAGTGACTTGTAGGTCCGTTTGTTTGTTTTCAGATAAGCGTCCCAGCATCAGCGGGTTACCACGCAAGGCTCAGGGGGGAGTTGGCATGGCGAAAGGGGGTCGGACGCTCCCCGCGGGTCGTGGTCGCATACGGACGGGAAGGAAGGTAGGCCTCGAAAAAAGCAAGGCGGAAACTCCCTCGGCGTAGTGGGTGTTGCCACCCGGGTACGCCCGGGGCGCAACGTAGTGGGTGGAGGAGGTCGAAGTTCGTGGGCCCGTGGCGGCGCATCTAAAATTAGCCCGAAACCATTACAAGTTTTCATTTCCCTTGGTGGATTCGCTGCCCACGTTGCCTGGACGCGAGAGGAACGAACTGCTGGAGTCTTCGGGAAACGTTCTGACCTGCCTCACCCTTGCGGGTCCTTGTCGGCCTTTGCCCGACCAGGTTCCGCATCGCAGGGCGTTTCCATGGATGCGCGTCTCCCGCATCGGAGGGTGCATTCGCGGGTCGATTCCGGGTTCTCTTCGGACGAGAACGGAGGCACAGCCGCGGCCTCGGCGCTCTACTGTCTCTCCGCGCCAGCGATCCCTCGGTGTCGTGGAAACGCGAACGCGTTGGTGTCTCCTCGCGGTCGAAGCTGCAGAACCTGCAGGACCGAAACACCCCCACGGCGGCACCCGAATCTGACCTTTCCCTGCCTGCTTTCTTTCTTTCCTTTTGGTTCTCAAGGAGTGCTGAAGAACCGTTCGACCCCTTAGGGGGGAGGTCACGAAGCTCTCTGACGCTGTCCACTCCACCCGAGGGTGCGTGTGACTCTTCAGTTTAGGCGCTCGCCGCAGAGGAGCCACTCTATGAATCCAGCAAGGCTCAGGAGGAGGCAAGTCGTTCCTCTTACCCTTGCGAGGGGACTCCGGAGGGAAGCCCGAAGGACATCCGCAAGGGAGCCGCTCGCTGTTTCCCTCCTCTGAAGAGGAATCCCGGAGGGACGCTTCTTCTTTTCTCTGAAGAGCGCTCCCTGAAGGGAGCAGTGCGCTTCTTTCACTCTGGAGAGGCAACTCCCCTGAGGGGGGAGGGGGTGGGTGGATGGCTCCATTTTCCCATCCGGAGGGGAACCCCCAAGGGCTCCTTGATGCTCTGGAAGGACCCCGGAGAGTCGACTTCCAATCCCGGAGGCCAGTCAGCGGGGGCATCCGGGGGTTTTCACTAGTGCCGCCGCACCCGAACAGGCCAACCAGCGTCATCTTGCGAGGGGAACTCGAACTCACGCCGCACCCTCCATTCTCGGCGTGGATGCATCCTTCCCCGGGCAGGGATTCGAACCCGCAACCATCCGCGGGCGCGGGAGGCTGCTGCAGCTGCACGGCCTCCGACGCGGGGTGGGGGGGCGTGTGGCTACAGGGTCAAGCATCCGCACGTAGGACCACATCGCCGTGTTCTCGTGCGTGCGTGCGAGCGTTTCGCGGCCTCCCGAGAGTTAGGCGAGAAGTTTCCGGCGTTCCCGGGAGAAAGCCGAGTTCTCCCGCTCACGGATTTACATCCGAAGACGATTCGGTCCTCCAGCAGTCGCAGCCGTAAAAGCATCTGTTTCAGATCCGGAGGAACCTCCGCTTTCGAAAACAAAAAGCGACGATAAAATTTTCGTGCCGAACACAACATGCCGATTGCACGGCTGCAGCGACACCCCGTTCGCGGCTCCCGTCGCCCGCGCTACCCTGCTCGTCAAAAACAGATTTTCGAAAACACGCCGGAAGACAAGGACGTGTCGATTCCACGCGCGCCGGTCCTAAATCACGACGAGTCCTGCCTGCCGTTTCCCCCCCCCCCCCCTTTCCCCGCTCGGTTCCCCGATCCTGTCACGAACCGAGGCTGGAGCGACGAAAGCCTCTCCGAGTTTTCTCCCCCTCGCCCACGTCGCGCGGTCTGTTTTTGCGGGAAACCCGCGGATGCTCACGACGTGCGGGCGCTGTCGAGCGCTTCCACGGTTGACTTATTCCCGGCATCCCTCTCCCCCCTTCTTCTTTCCTCCTCTTTCTTCTTTTTTTTCCCTCCTCCTTCCTTACTCTTCCTCCTCCTGGTCCTCCCTTCCCTCTCCACCACCTCTTCCTCTTCCTTCTTTATCCTTCTTCCTCCCTTCCTCCTCCTCAAGAAAGAGGAAGTTGCGGGCGGTAGAAGTGGAGGGGACAGTATCCCTCTAGCGATCCTCTAGCCCTCTCCTTCTTGCGCAGAGCCGAGGGCCGCTGGGGAGGGGGGGGCTGCCTAGAGCGGCGAGGGGGAGAAAACTTCTCGTTCCCTCGTTCTTTCGTTTTGAACGCTGGCCAATCGCTCTCATCGCTTCTTTGATGCCTGCCGTGCCGTTTCCCTCCCGCTCTGCACTCGCTCGCACCGGGAAGGAGGGGGAGAGGGGCGTGCGCACGCCCCGGTGCTGGCACGCGCGGCCTGGACCTCGGCCGTGATGAGGGAGAAAGGGAAGCCGCTGGAGCCAACTCGCGTCGGTTCCTCCTCCTGCCCGCCTGCGCATGGGTTGCGCCGCCCCTGCCAGCAGGGTGCGCGCGCCTCCTTGGCCTCTCCTCTCTGCTCCTCCAGTCGCCTCGATTACCATCCTGGCATCCGGTGCGAACGCGACCTCAGAGCTACTCGTCCCTCCTCTTCCGCAGCTGATTGGGGGAAGAGGAAAAGGAGGGAGGAGCGGAACCTGACCGGCTCCGCGCGGGCGGGCGCACCTCGCCCGGCTCGCCCCTCCGGCAAGGCTTCTTCCGCCGCCGCCTGTCCAGTCGCCTCGAGATCCACGCCCGCTCCGGGATCCGTTCCAGAGGTTGGCCTTGTCCTTTTGCGAGGGGCAGGTTCCGACGTACTGGCTGGATTCTTCGCGCGCAGCTTGGCCAGGATGGCCGACCATTGCTGCAGCTCCAGGGCTGGCGTTTCATCGCCGGAGCGGAACCCGAGGTACTTCACGCTGTCCGCAATCCAGAAGCCGTGGGCGTGGAGGGCGGTGACGTCCGGTATTCTCACGGTGAGCACATGGGACTTGCTGGGGTTCACCCCGAGTCCGAGGCCGCACTCCATGGTCTGAACGATGTCCGGGAACGCCTTCTGATCCCGCTCTTCCGACATGAAGAAAAGCAGGTCGTCGGCGTAGGCCAGGTGCGTGATGTTGCTCTCTTCTTTTGATGCCCAGGGTGATTCCCTGGAGCCGACTCTCGTGGTGGACAAAAACGCTCACCGCCTCCATGTACAGAACGAAGAGCATGGGGATCATGGCGTCAACCCGGAGGATACGGGTGGTGAAAACGCCCCCAGGTCAGTCTCGCAGACAGAACTACACCCTCATGCTCCGCCTTTCTCTGGATCTTTTTTCCCTCTCTCTCTCTCTCCTGCGGGACGACCGCCGATGTCCTTGTATTCCTCCATCTCTTCCAGGAAGAGCGCGTGGCGCAGGGGTGAGGAGCCCTCTCTCCCCGGGGTCGAATCAGGCCGGCGCGCAGCGCTGGGTACGGAGGGGCACGCCTTCTGGGTCGGACCCTGGTCTTCCGCAGCAGATCGATGACCTGCTGTCCACGCTTATCCGGCTGACGCCCTGGTCGTTCTCCCGCAGGATGATGTCATCGACCATCGGTCTGCCGCCGTCACGGGTTCACCGGGCTGTCCGCCTGGACGGCGCTGACGACCACGCCGCCGTCCTCGTCCTGCCTCAGACTGAAGCCGTGGACCGCGAGGTCCACTTGCTGTCGCAAGCGACGGTTGGGTACTCCGCGCAGGGGAGACCCTCCTGGGCGCTATGGAACTCCGGGACGCTGGATGAGGGCGTCGGCGGAGGAGGGAGCGCTCGAGGGAGGCGCAAACCTGGCTCCTCCCCACTTGAGGTAGTCGGCGCGGCAACTGGGACGCCTGCGGCGTGCGCCCGCGGACGTGGCGCGCAAGAGGAGGACTCCTGGGCTTCGGAAGGGGTCCCGGGCCACCCTTCCGGGGGGAGGAGGCGAGCGGAGCGCTGGCGGAGACGCCCTGCCGCGACAAGCACGAGCCTGCGCAGCTCCGGAGGGCTGCTCCTCGTCCTCGCCGCGGAAGGTCATCCTGCAGGCGGCGCTCACTGGGAGCGGCTCCTCGGGGGGGTCTCGGCATTCCCAGAGGAACTCCTGGGTGCAGCCGCCGGCGGGCATGAAGCAGCACAGGTCGCACAGCCCCATGACCGGCCGACCCTTCGTCCGCACACACGCGCAGGGCGGCGGACGGAGGGGTAGGGTGAGGGAGCGCGTGGGAAGGTCAGGAGCTCCGCCTGGGATGCACAGCCCATGCACCCACCCACACGCCCCATGCACCGGAGGAAGGGCGGGGAGCCTCCTGGACGGCAAGGGGGGGAGAGAAGAGCCACGGGGTGTGACCCCTGCGCGCGTGGGTGGGGCCTCTTCCAGGTGCCTGCAGGAGGAACGCAGGGGCCTCCCGATTTTCACTCAAAGGTCCGGGCGTTCCTCCTACCAGCGGGGTTTCTCTTGCGACACGTCCGCTAGGAGTGTCTCTGCCCACGCATTCCACTGCTGTTGACCGCTCTACAAGGCGCGCAATTGACGAGGCACGGCGCTGCGTTCGCTGAGTTGGGCTGTCCCACGCGCAACGCATGCCGGCGTCGCCCTCACCCGGTTGGGCCTGGGAGTTTCCTTACCCTTTCTTCCCCCCCCCCCCACCCCAAAAAAAAAGAGGGAAGAGAGGAGTCTTTGAAAAATTCAGGGGGAGAGAAATGGAAAAGGGAGGAAAGGAAACCGCCGGCTCGCGGGGAAGGTGTGGGGAAGGGGACCATAAATAGGTAAACAAAAGGGGGGGAGGAAAGAGCAGGGGCTGCTGGTCACACCCATTGCGTCTCCCCGTAACCTGCGTGCGATTCAGGCGGCGCCCTCACACATTCTGGTGTCCTCCAAGGGCAGCTTTGCTGTGTTCCCCTCCCTCCCTCCCTCCTCCCCGGGAGATCGAGAGCGCGCGGTCCCTCGTCCCCTGAGGACGCGCCTCTTCGGCGTTCCGGGACGTCACGATCTTCCTCGACGCAGCACGTGACGTGGGGGCCGTCGGGGAAGCAGGCGGCGGCAAGGAGGACCAAGGAAGCAGCAGCAGCTCTTCTGGTTGGGGTCGGAAGAGTGCAGCACCACGTGGCATCTCCACGCGCTGGCCGAAGTCCACCGCATTCCAGAGATCCGACCCCAAGAGGAGAGAGGAGGAGCGAGGGAGGGTTGGCAGGGCAACGGCTCCTGAGGACACCATGCCTCCCAGGAGCCTCTTTTTGCTCTTGACACTCCCCAAGAGAACGAAGGGCGGAGGGGGAAGGGGATGGAGGCAGCCTTCCTTCCCGCCCGTTTCCTCGAGCTGGCCGGCAACGACGTGCGTGCTGGCGCAAGGGTGGAAGTTGTGAGGTCATCAGGCCCGCGACCCTCCGCCCCCTCATCTTTTTTTTTGTTTTTGTTTTTTTTTTTTTTTGGACAGTTCCGCGCTTCCTCTGAGCGGAAGGGCTTGGCGTTCTAGATTGTTCGGTTGGGGCCGTCCCATGCACCGGGGGAAGGGTGGTGTCTCCAGACCGCTCCAGGCGCGGCAGACGGGAAACCTTCCCTCGCCCCGACGTGCGAGTGCGTCGCCCTCCGGAGCGTGCGGGAACATTCGGCCACGTCCCTGGACTCCCTCCGGGACACCTCCCGAAGGATGTGCTTGGACGCCACTTGGAGGCGGGAAACCGCGACGACCAAGGGCACGTCTGCGGGAACGCCATCCCCGTCGTCTCCCCTTTCCCGAGGATCGCGAGGGGAATTGGGCAGCGTTGCGAACAGGAACCCTCTGGCATCCTGGAAAGGACGAGGAGGAGGGTTCCAAGAAGGTTTTCCTGCTATCCCTTCCCTTCCCCTCCAAATTTTTCGAAACTCTTTTTTTCATCGTTATTTTTGTTCCTGTCCATACATTTCATTTTGGGGGACGAAGGACGGTTTCTCCTCTGCCCCACGTTTGTCCCTGCGAGTGATTCTGATGGTGAACTGCCCGCAGGCATCAACATCTTCCAGGATTTTATCTGTACAACGGGGTCGCAGGTCGAGGTCCCGCTGCGAAGGGATGACGTTTCATTATGCATCGACTATTTATTGTGAATATGTAATTTTTTTCCCCACCACTACACCCCCCTCCGGAGATCCTGTACAAAGAGTGCTGTACAATCGGAGGGCACTACCCTATGCGCCCAACGACGCTAGCACGTGTGCAGCCACATACGGCCTGCGATGACGGCTGGTGCCGAACGTCGCGGGTTCGAATCCCCGCCCGAAGAAGGATGCATCGACGACAAGAACGGAGGGTGCGGCGTGAGTCAAAGTTCCCCTTGCGGGATGACGCTGGTTGGTCTGTTCGGGTACGGAGGCGGCACTGATGGAAACGGAGTGCCCCCGTTGACTGGCCTCCAGGGCTAAAAGTCGACCTTCCGGGGTCCTTCCAGGACATCAAGGAACCCTTCGGTTGCAAAAATGGACCCTCCATCGAGTACCATGGAGCTGGTTGATGCCTCTCCAGAGCGCAAGAAGCGTGCTGCTCCCTTCGGGGAGCGACCTAAAGAGAAATTTCCCGAAGCGTCCCTTCGGGGTTCTCTACAGAGGAAGAGGAGGGAGGGAGGAAAGAAGGGAAGGTTCCTTTGCGGGTTCCCTCCGGAGAAGGAATCCCAGAGCGGATTTTTTCTGGGGGGTCCCTCCGGATAGAATAAGGCGGAGCTTCCCTTCGGATACCCTTCCCCCCCCCCCTCCCAAGAGAAAGAAAGAAGCGAAGACGTGCGTCCAGTTGGCTACCTCAAAAGGTGAAGAGAAGGAAGAGGAATGTTAGCCTGAGGATCCGCCTGCCGAGGGTCTCCGCAGAGGGGTGCTCCTCCTGCCTGAGAGGCGAAGGTGCACCCTCGCTGGAAAAAAACACGACGGACGGACGGCGACGGCTCGCTCGCCTTCGGGCACTTCGGTGGACCTCGGCGGGAGCTCCGCGACGCGCGCGCGGCTTCCGAGACGGACGGAAGCATCGGGAGGAAAGTTGATCAACGGGAGATAACGAATTCAGGAAGCGAGATCGGCTCCTCGCATCGGGTGAAAAAGGGGGCGAAAACTTTTAGATATTGGACGCGAGGCAGCAGCCTCCAGACTCCAAAACAAATGCAGACGGAGGAGCGCGGGAGCGCCGCGGAAACTCATTTTCTTCTGGAAGTTTCCGTGGGCAAAAATGCGGATGCGACGGCGCCGTACGACAAAGCTTAATTGCGACGTCTCCCCGAAGTGCAGATGCGCTGCCCCTCGGAAGTGTAATTAGCTATTTGTGCAGATGTTTTCGCCGTTTCCTCAAGATTATTATGGTTTTCCGAAACCGAGCCTCGGAGATTCCAAAAAGTTTTTCCTTCTCCGATTTTCCCGTTGTTCCAGAAGGGGAAACGCTGACCGAGCATCGCTCGGAGGGAAAGCCACTGACATGATGAGGACTTTAGTGGCTCCCCCGGAGAGCACAGAATGACGAAACTCCTCCGTTCAGTTTACCATAATGTACCATAATGATCCGCGAGCATGCAAATGAATTATTCACCAGTTGCTCATTTGGATCGTGCCGTTCACACACCCACTTCTTCCCGAAGTGCTGCGCAGCTCCATTCAGAATTTTTCCCCGAAGCACAAGCGGGAGTCTTCCCGAAGCCCTCTCCCGGAGAGCGTTTTCGAACAGAACGGCACGTTTCCTCGAGGCAGCCGTATCTTCCAGACTCCCCGAGAGCATTTTCCCAGAAAGCACGTGGCCGGAGGGTCCTTGCGCAGGTTCCTTCGGCAAAACACGGATGCAAGGAAGGAGAGTGGGGGAGGGGGGCTCTTTGAAACGCTTGCCATTTCGCAGGGGGAACCACCGCCGCTCGTAAAATGAATAGGAGGATTCGTTTATTCGTTCTCCGCCGCTTCCGGAACAAAAGTCGTATCGCAACATTCAAACCATCTTCGAACGAATTGCCTTCCCCGTTCTTGACCTGCCCCGCCCCCCACGCGGAAACGAGCCGCGAAGCTCAGAAGGGTCCTTCGGGGCGTAAACAGCCACCCGGAAGAACGGGTCCCTAATGGCTCCAGCCCGAAGCGCGCGTCAGACGTTCGCCATTAGCCAGAAGCAAAGACTTTGACCTCGCGTGGGTATCGATGCGCACGTGCACAACCTGACGGCGACACCTGATTTGGACTCCAACCTTCTGTAAGCACGCTCCGAGTCGCACTCCGATTTCGAGAGGTCAGTTTGAACCTCACGGCAGCAACCTGAGACCGTTTTTTTTTTTTTTTTTTTTTTTTAAATATCGCGTCTTAACGAGGTCCACGCGAAAAATTCGGTTCCATCCAGCGATCGAACTGACAATCGTGACTCAAGCAGAGGATTTTCAATCAGTCTTAGGGATCATATTCGAACCATTGAGTACTTTTTTCCCCTTCAAAGAAAGAGAGAAACGGGCGCATACAGAATCCACTAAACAGTGGCACCACCCTCCACAGTGTGCACACGGAGAGGTGGGGACTGTCGGCAGACGCTTTCCAGAAGTGCAAGACGCAGAGTAGAGGAATGCGCTCGACGCTCTGCTGGCTGATTCAGAAGCCAAGAAAATTTCGAAAGCAAAGATCTTCTGCTTTCCCTTCGGGGTCGGAGAAACCAACGAGGACAACTCATGCAGGAGAGAGGGAGGTGACCCGTGACGATTCTTATTCCCCAAAGGCGTTTGTTCGATGACTCCGGTCAATGGAGATGACCCGAACTGACAAAGAAATCCTCTCCGAAGGCGAGCCTAGAATCGGGCACGAAAGAGCCCGAGGAATGGTCATGTCGAGAATTATGTAAATGTAATGGAGATGCAGTAGGTTGTGTTTCCCGTTCCGAGACCGTTCCCTCGTTCCTGCAGTTTAGAACGTCCTCTGCTCGTAAATTGGGATGCGTCTCTCCTGCCTCGACGCGTCCTGATTGAAACCGACTCTGCCGTGTGTGTCCGCTGTGGAACTAATTTAGATTTTTTGCTGCAGTTGCGTTGAGTCGCTTCACTGACGCCATCATAGCTTGTCTCGGGACTAATGAGCATTTGATGTTCTGTGAGCATCTGTCATAGAGAGGCGGACCTTCTCCAAGTCGCGCTGCTCCCATCCGGCGGTTGCCGCGGAGCAGCAGCCCTTCAATCAGAAACTGATGTGGAGTTTCCATGGCAAAGCTCGCTCGAAAAGGCGTCACCCACACGGCTTCTACGAAATGCGGAAATTCATGGGGAGTCGAGATGTAGCCAGAATTTGGGGAGAGCAGATCTTACGTAAACACTGACGAAACACTGCCTCGAGACACAAAAGACGTGGAAGGTAATGAATGACTGTTCCTTCCAACTTTGCCGGTTTCACGAATCATTTCTGCCTCGTTATTACTTTTACGCTGGGGTAAATGATTTGGTTGCTCGTTTCGAACACGAAAAATAGTATGGCAACTGTGTTTTCACGTCATGTGTGAAAAGCACAGATTATCCACTGGTGGGATTGTTCCTTGAGTCTCTGTTATGAGTGGGCTTATTCGGTGTAGCCCTTCCAATCGATTACAGGACGCGTCGAATCTCGGTCGAAAACCTAGCTTCATCTTCATTGGGTGCATTTGTTTTCCTCCTGTTTCTATTTTCGAAGAATGCATGGTCAGGATGCATTCTTGCCGCTTGCTAACTTATGCAAGCTAGAAGAATCCATGGAACTTGGAATCAATGCTTTCTGGCTCTCAAAAGATTTAATTACAGGCTTACACTTCTATTACTTGACGTAATCAATGAATATCAGACAGAATGAGAAAGCGGATGCAAAAACAAAGCAGCAGTTCATAAAAAAGTTTGGTTTTGCTTTTCTAGCACCAAGAGGATCACGTGGCGGATCAGGTGAGGGATTTGTCATGGATTCTCCCAGAGGAAGAGAACCCACGACAAATGGCGGACACGTTCGGAAATGAACACATCGTCTTCTTCTGTGCCCAAACGTGTTCAGCAGGCTTGCATTTCGACACCCCGGTGGAAAAGCATCGAGCAGTGTGTGTTCCTTGCTCTTAGCATCCCGTGCGCCAACATTACAGTAAAATGTTAGGATGATGATTGGCAGCCGAGATGAGGAATCCCAATTCAAGTCGGCAAACAGCACTTGCTAAATACCGATGACCCTTACTAATTGTGCTGTCAATGAGCTGTACTAATTCTTTCCAATCGGAAATGCGTAATCAATTCGTAAATGCTCGTTTCCGTTTTAGATTCAAGGGAAAAATGCAATTTCATATTTTCCCACTCCAGTGTGTCAAGAGGACCGGTGAGCGCTGCCATTTTTTTTTCTTCCCCCCCCCCCCCTTTCTCTCTTGCTTTTTTTTTTTTTTTTTGGGGGTGGTGGTGCCGGGGGTGGTGGTGGGGGGGAGGTTCCATTTTATTCCACGCCTCTTTCGAAAGTGGGTATCTGGCACACACTTGTCCCATGGCACTTGCAGTGTTTGCGATCTCCAGTCCGGATGATGTGATGCGAGGACCGGTACGTGCTCCTGTGTTTTCCTAACGATTCATAGCAGCAATAAAAAATTTAAGTTTTTGTAATTTTTACGCAAATTTGGGGAGGGGGGGAGGTGCCGGGAGGAGGGGGGGGAGGCATAGGATTATGAATGGACAGTCGGATAGTTTTCGGAGTTGTTTCTCTAATGTCACCGATGCATATGCAAAGCAAAGCAAGGAATTTGCCAAATTGCAGATTTCCCTGTCAGCATGCACCATATTTTGTTAATGCAAACTCCCTGTTACAAGGAAACCATTCCGAAATCATGTTGTAACGTTATTTTAGGACAGTTGTGCAGATGGATTTGAAGATCAAGATACTTTCTTTGAATTGCTGGTAAGTCGCCTTTCACTGGAGAACTGCAAAGTTCCCAAGTGTTCATAACAATTCGTTTCCTTAGTAAATATAATAATCAAAGGCAGGCGATGAATGTGCTTTTTATTGTGGTTTTCAGATCTTTAATTTTTCATAGGGGTGTGAAATATCTGTCACGGCATAGAGTGAAAAGAATTCAGGCCATAGGCTGTGCTATAGACGATGGCGACTATGATTTCGTACTTCTGCAAGAAATTTGGAGCATTCATGATTTTGAGACTTTGAAGCATAAAGTTGAAAATAAGTTAATGTACTCTCATTATTTTCACAGGTGAACGCAGTTTTTACAATCAATTTTTATAACATATGCTATTTTTATGTTGCTTAAGTTGAGTAATGTCGATCATGAGACCCATCAATTTTGAAACATTGTGTTTGAAAATAAGCAATACACATGCTCTGGCATCATAGTAATCAAGTGGGCAAGTAATTTGATAATAAAATATGTTATGGATTCAAGCATCCAAGCCTACAAGTTGTTCGAAAAGCTTTGTTAACTGCATAGGAATGACTTTTTGGATTCCTAAGTAATCTTTGAGGCTTGGAAATTTAAGATTTAACAGTAGTTACTTTGTGCTTGCTGAAAGTTGTACAAAATGCCAAATGAGTGGGCATGTATGAAGAGCAAACAGACTTTGCTATGTGATATGACTCTTGCATGAAAGTTGCAATGATTGTAGACAGTTCAAGCTTTTGATCACAAATCATTAACAAACGGAATGACCTCAAAGTGTTAGATTGTCATTTTGTCTGAAGCACTGGCAGCAAACTGTTGTTCAAACAAAAAGTTCAGCAAAATGCACTTGTCCAATATTATTTGAAATGTTTTACATCTGAATTATCAAGTTCACTGTTGATGCTTTTGTTTTAGTGGAGCAATTGGTTCAGGATTGTGTGTGTTTTCTAAATCTCCGATCATTGACAGTTTTTATCACCCCTGGATGTTGAATGGATATATATATCGGATACAGCATGGTGATTGGTTTGCAGGCAAAGGAATTGGTGTTTGTCAAGTTTTGCACCAAGGAATAATTGTCAACCTGTTTGTAGCTCATGTAATTCCTAATTTTTTTTTGTAATCCTAGCAAGTGTGCTGCATAAACTGAGTGACATTTTTGATACAATTTTCATTTATTGCAGCTGCATGCACAGTACCATAGTGAAAAGCATGATGATTATAGGGCACACCGTTTAGCACAAGCATTTGAAGGAGCCCAGTTTATTAAACTAGTATCACCATCAGCAGATGTAAACATATTAGGTGGTGATTTGAATTGTGAGGCCAGCAGCACTGCTTTCTTAGTGATTAATCACCTAGGTGGTCTACAAGATAGTTTCACTAAAGCTTTTCATGAGGTATAATTAATGCTTTTGTAATCAGATACGATAATTTGCCTTAATGTCTAGGACAATGCAAACATTGGTGCAACTAGTGAAACACCCCAAAATTCTTTCACTTCCAAAAGTTCTCTCAGTAGAGCACCTTTGGGAAAACGAATTGATTATATTTTGTATAGCAGCCAAAATCAGTTGAAGGTATTAATATGACTTAATTGATACATCATTAACTAAACCTCTAGATAAAAGTATTAGGTTTTGATTTGCCCTTTGCAGACAGAGTACCCGGAGAGAAATTCAGCTATTCTGATCATGAAGCGATTAGTGCAGCACTCTTGGTACAGAAAGCTGCAACAAGTATGTTCCACAAATTTTCAGGGTTGCTTGGAAAATGAGCATATTTCAGTTGAAGAATCCGTACCTGAACCAGAATTTCGCAGGGATTTGATCCAAGATGCTATCAGTATTTGCAAACATGGTTACCAAGATGCTTGTAATAATCAAATTTTCTATCTAATAATCTCTTTTGTGTGGCTTTTAAGCTTCTCAGTTGTTTACTTGCTTCAAGACAGTGTTCCTTTCTGGCTGACAATAATATTGAAAGCTTTTGAAATAATCTCTGCATATTTTTGCATTATGTTTATGTTGCTGGGCATTGTGTTCAGCAAAATGGAGAGCAAAGGAATACTGCAAACAAAGAATGGGTTAGAACTACTGCTCAAAAATTTTGAAATTTCCAAAGAATTTCATACGCAGAGATATAAATTGCATCCTTTAAATCTTGATTCCTTATGATATTTGTCTCAATGAACTGTATTGTGGGTTCAGCCTAGTTAGTGAGTTCTGGAGGCCAAGATCTAGATGTGGTGTTTTAAATGATGGGCATCATAGTTTAGAATAAACATTTGTTGTTTAAGGACAAAAAATTCCTATCTTCATACAACAGTTTGATATTTTCATAATAATTTTCATGGGAGGGGTAATCTTAAGGGAAAGAATGCACATGAGGAACAAAGTACACTTTGCTGGCTGGAAACAGGAACCAATGTACATGAGCAGTACAGAACTTCATAGTGACTCCTTCGCATACTTTTAAAAATAATCTGCAGCTCGCTGGCGTTTTGGGAGCTGCAGTAAGTTGTCAGTTAAGGAATCATTCATGATTTTGGGTGTCTTCTGCAATGTGTTGGGTCTCTTGATAACCAGGGCTGCAGGGCTTTGATTAGCAGTTGCAAGCCGTAGCATTTTTGGAGAAGGGGTGGGAGATTCATAAGTTCTGAATTCTGATCCTAAACGCACTCCCAGTCGGGAAGTTGCTAACTGCTGCGCAGCAGGAGACATGAATCCAAGACGTTTAAGAACTGACTTTGATCCATGCATTGTGGCTGGACTGAAAACAGATTTGCTGCTTCTCTTTGCAACTGATCCTTATTTTTTACCTGCCCATCACAGACTTGCTTGCTTCCAGTGCACGATCCTTGTTTTCTCGGTGCTGTTGACTGACTTTGTCAGCCAATTTCAAAGCCATTTGATCTCTCTTTGATAATTCCGGGATTTTGAAAGAAGGCCTAGGAGTTGCTGGAACTGAAACATCACTTGCATCCAAACGGAATGGAGTTCCCTCTATTTCTCCCCACGTCATGAATGGGGATGCAGTGGTATCTGTAAATAGATCGATGTTAAATCAAAATACATTTTTACCCAAAATGCAAAAAAAATTTCTAAACTGGTAAGATATTCTCGAGAAAAACATTGGGTCTCTGTTTCTTAAATCAATCCATCAGTCTTGAATCCAGTGCAGAGAATAAAAGGTTCTCAAAAAGGACAAATAACAGTGTAAGAAGTTCTTAAAACAAGTAACGTTCACTGTTACGTTGCCTGCAAAACGGGCAGTCACATAGAATTCACTTACGAAATAGTTATAGAATATGTCAAATTTCCTGATTGTTCAAGGATTTCCTTGTGAAGCACATCTACACTTAAATATTCAAAGGTTTCTAAAAAACCTCGAGAATTTAACATCTTTTAAAGCTATAGTAAATATTTAAACAACCAAGTGTTCAAGGTACGGAATTTATAAAGTCTTGCAAAGACTTCAATCCACCTACATTTTGAGCACCAGTGAATCCAGCACACAAGAAATTTGAGTTACGAGAAGAAAAACAAAGAGATAACAGCAAAATAATCGTCAATTTTGAATGTTTCATTTCTTTGAAAAATGCGACATTCGGAGAACTTTGGTACATACAAACAAAAAAGGAGGTAAATCTTCACTAACTGAAAGATCTGATGTTCACATGCATGCATTTGAAATCAAGATTTTTTTTTTTCTTTTAAAATATTATCTTGAAAACACCTTTTTTCCCTTCCCTCCTTGCAACTGTGTGCTGATTCTTCGATATCTGTATTGAATACTCTCGTAAAATCGAGCATCATTGCAAAAATTCAAATTTAATAATTTGGCAATTAGATTTTTAATCAAGCTTTGCTCCAACATGATAAAAAAAAACTCACTGATCAGTCTGATGCACTTGCAAAAAAATAAGATTCATTCCACACCAACCTCACTTAATCTTATAAATTCACCTGTATTACAATTCAAGCAAAAAAGTCAAAATCTACAAAAAAACTTCAAGTTTGCAACTAGATTAATGGTTCTCTGCAATAAGCAGTCTCAAATAGTTACAGACATGGATCTGCACAACTTTATAACAAATCTGTTAAGATGAAGTTTTGCTCTTCCAAAACTTTTACACTATCATGTAACATGTATTGTATAGATATACTTATCAGCAAATAATGGCAAAAACAAAAATTTACTCAAATAGGAAACTGAATTCAAAGTTCACCAACATAAAAGTAGCTGCAGGTGACAATCAAGAATATATGACTGGAAAGAATCAAAATAATATGCATCCAAGTAAACACACTTTCTTGCATTCTCATTTCAAATCCCATAACCAGAAACAAAGAAGTGTGGTAAAGCAGATGGCAGTTAACAATGTAGTACCACAATACAATTTACTCCCCAGATATTAATTCAAATCCAGACACATCAACTTTTTCAAGGATGAAGGAAAGCCATAATTGAAAGCAAAAAGTGTCTTGGCATGAAATGACCAATTCAATATGACATGCTACGTAGTTATGTGAAGACATTATTATCATTTAAATTATTGCAACCACAATGAAGCTCTGCATAACACGCAATCAAAGAATTTTAACCTTGATATATTTACTTATATTTAACCTTGATATAACACCATGTCTCGCACTTTACCTATATCAATCACCTCATTGTGGGGATTAATTTAAAGGGCACATTTCATTCAAAAATATTGAAACATCAGATGTGTAGCTTTAATTGATTAAAAGTAAGTGGTATAGATGCTAATACCTTAAATTTTCTCAAGCCACATAAGTGCATTACATCTGCATTAGTTTGCTTTTAGTTCATCAGAAACCCATTACAAACAAATTAATAAACACATACAAATATGCTAAAACAACAAATCTAGAAATAAAAATCAAAATTGCTGCAATAAATCAGACTTGAAAAATGCTAAACAACCAAAAAGTTTTCATAGATTATGATTAGCAGGATTATCAGCAAGCCTACTCTTAACCACACAATAAGAATTAACTAATAACTAATTAGTTCAAACAGTTCAGTTTTCAAATGTGATCTGTTACATTTAATTACTTTTTCAATTAATGGACCTCAATTGACAGACGATCTGCATGAAATGTACATGATTACCTGGGTTTGGGGATGGGGTACGGAGAAGGGACCATTGGTTTGTACTAGGTGTCTGTCCAATAACAAGCTCTTTTCCATCGATACCAACTTTGCCTTCCAAGCTGCGGGCCTGGTTGTGGGCTGCCTCTGAAATTGTAGCCTGGTTCAGTCGTTCATTAAAAGGATTTCTGTCAAAACGTGTTTTCTGGTGACAGATCTGATGACGGTTCTTCATGTTCTCCATGAGTTCACTTGCATTCAATGGGACACCTATGGATAGACATGAAATCTGAACACAAAGAAAAAAAAAAAGCAGCTCACCCTCAGGAACAAACATGATGGGATTATGAACAGAGAACTTCCATGTATCAACTGTTTGCTTTGATTCTGGAAGAGCACACTGCTCTTCCACACTTGGTAACTTTAGCAAATTGACATTATTTTCAAGATGTTTTTTTTCTGCTTCAAACATCCATGAATGCTACAACAATATGAGTTCTGCATAAATCAATGTAAAAATACCTTGAACTGATGCCTTTTTTGCATTTCCTTTAAAATTTCTTCAAAACTACAATTATCTTCACTAGTGTGAGAAGACAAGAACTCATCTAAACTCAACTGCTTCTCATCTTTTCTCATTGTTTATAAAACAGTATTTTCAAATACATTCATACCTTTAGATTTAGTATCTTTTGATTTGTCATCAGTATTATTTACCATTTCTACATTGTTATAACTTAGTTGTGGGGTGAGAGCAGGAGTCTCAAATGTAGCAGGACTTTTGCCTACATAAATTTATGAGACCAGTTTTCACAAAATTCTCGACTCACATGGTCTTTGAGGTGTTCGCATGATGCTATATTTTTCATATAGCTCTCTTAATTTTGAGACATCATTTGTTTCTACTGCTTCCAGATATGCTGTTTGGGCCTTCAACTTGGTAATATCCGAAAAAAAGTCTCTTTGGATGATTTTTTCAATTTCCTATTTGATAAATATGAAACACAGATATCAAGGATTAATGATTGGAAATAATTTACACATAACGCCCACATTATTGGCATTACAGGTCTTTGGAATGCATAAAAAAATCTTAGACCAAACTGATTGGATACACTTATACAAGAAATGGGGAATTCTCGACTGAAATTTTTATTCTAAGAATAAAGCATGAGTTTCAAATAACTTAAAACAAATGAATTAACTTTCATCAACGATCTTTAGGCAAGCACGCAGTAATGCAACACCAAACCTTTAAGATAGAAACCAGACCCACAAGTAACAATTTCAGATTCAGCATAAAATTAAACAGTAACAGTACCTGAACATATTTGTCTTCTGTTAAGACTTTTTTGATGGGAACTGTCATCTTCATATCTACTTCTCTCCCAATCTTCCAATGCGCAGCGAATTTTAAACATCCACATTGCCAAGTCTAAAATACGAGATCAGGGTTGAATATCATCTCACAAAATTTAAACATATGTTAACGTTACACATCTTCATGCACTGGAATCAAGTCTCAACATCCTAAATACAGGCAATTCTTATCATCCAAAAAATTGATAAAATGATAGAATCTACTGAGCCACATAAGATGTCAAACAATACGCTCATGACATGATACAGTCAGACAATGCATACGTGACATTTAAAAACAGGTATGCAATTTATATGTAATTTTTTTTAATAACTTATTATTGGAGACGAAGATCAAATTCGGCTTGTAAAAGAACCAGTGGAAAATATCCATTAAAAGTCTTCTTGGCTGCACTCATCTACAGATGTGTTTTTCTGTTAAGGAAAATGATATGTCTTAACCCTCGCACTGCTGTTTGTTCTTATGAAGTAATTTAGATGATATGATATGTTCTTATGATGTAATTTAGTGAGAACAGAAGGAAGATGTTCTAGTTATTTGATTTGAATTATTTAAAATGAATAAATTCCAATCTAATTCAAAAGTAATTTAAATATCGTCTAAGGAACATATTTCTCGATCCTCTTTAGTGATCACTCTCACATTCGTTCCATTTAATAAAAAAAGCATTTCAAATTTTTCTTATTTTTGCTTAACTGCAAATATGAATTCAGCATATTTTTTTCGATATGTGAAATGTATCACATGAGTAACAAAAGCAGATAAAAGCAAAATAAATCAAAAGCATAAAATATGAAAATTACAGAAAGTTCCACAATATTTCCTAACATAGCCTAACAAAAACTAGGCATCAAGTACTTTCTGATTGTACAACAGAAGAATAAGGATTGGCAATACACAACAAAATAGTTTAAAAATTTGAAACACGCATTTGTCTAAGAGAAAAACTGCTTAGGAGTAATCTATTACTGTAAACATTATACTGACTATTCAGTATCCTATAGTATAATAAGATTAACTTGATGATGCAGAACTTTATCATATTTCCCTGTTATGCAAACAAATGCAGCAAATGTTGACTACGTTCTAATGACTGCCCAATGAATACCATATTACATACGGAATCCGTCTTTCACTTTCTTTATGGTAAATTTAGAAATACTTGTATTATGGAGCTCCCACTATTCTAAGAAACCATGACAGTAGTGAATGCACGTAAGCCTGTTCCAAATGTCTCACATTTTTCCAAATTCGGTCGCATCCTCCCACTCTCAAATCTGCAACCCAGATATCCAGGAGCTACTATGTAAGAATGCTCTTCAGATTTTCCGAGAATTTCCAGTTGTTTAAAAATGTATTAATCTTTAAAATATAAAGCTGAATCTGCGACTCTTCCTGTCAGATTCACTTTGAGCAATGCTCACAAAAAGTGGTACAAAAATGTCTACTTTAGGGGGGAATTAGAAGGCACGAATCATCTGCAAATGGATCAGCAGAAGCTGGATGAAAGCAACACTGTTCAAACGAAACACAGAGCAGTGTTACTGATAATTACACCTTCATTTGCTGATAAATGTGAGGAAATTAGAAGGCGTTTTCCTTCTTAATGTGAATAGACATTATCATTCCCCTACATATTTTCCAATTGAGTCCGCCTACTGTTTTGCTATTCTTGACTCAAAATTTAGTCTCCATCCCCGTGAGCGTAGAAGTTCAGGAATTCGGCCCGTGGGTTTCACGAATTTCCATTAATTCGTGGAAATGAGAATCACGTGCCAGAGTCACTCACACGTTACTTCTTCGTTTTCGAAAGGCGATGCGACATGTGGGTTGGCGTAACAGCATCGATGTGTCCATCTTGCTGTTTTGAGGGTCATCCAGGCACGTCACCGTCCGAATGGTGACACGGATTGGGTGCCCTCGCTTACGCGGATTCTCCTCGCTTTCCCCAAACTGAATCGCCTACAAGAACGAACTCTTTCATCTGTCGAGAACATTGTAGTATGTCCTGATCTCAGTTGTACCCAACTGACACAGAAGAATCGCTGGCCGTAAATTCGTTTCCCAGTAAAGCTCAGGTCACCGGCTCACTGAGTAGGAACGATGAGTTCTCCAACATTATTTTTCGAACGTTCTTCGACGTTCGAAAAAATGTCCAAACTTCCACAATTTGGCACACTGCATGCCGTTCCTATTTCGCAAAACAGAAAAGGCACGCAGCGTTTGCCTTTCTTCGAATCAAAACACGAAAGTGACGCATGGAATGTGAAGGTACACTCAAGCAATAAGTTTGCTGACTCCAAAGCGTTTTATGGATGTAAAGATGGACCTCGTTCTGATTTTTATCATTTGCAACCCATGCATGGTAAAACGGGCTTCCATCTTATTATTCCTTTCCCATTTCGCCATGATAATCAGATGAGACGGAAGCTGTTTACTTTCACATCCACATGCAGAGACTGTCCATAAACTTGAGAGAAGAGATTGTTAGCATTAAAGGATTTGTACTGAATCACTGCACATTGCCAGTACTGTATCTGATGTATCCTTTATATCTTTTTAACACCCTTGTTTTCTAGAAGGAAAAAAAAAAGAGATCTCTCAACGTGAAATCAATTCCTTCACTCTTTTTTCTCGGAACCTAGGAAAACTTCTGCAAGAGTCGAGTGATCTTCGAGATGGGAGTATCATCCGTGAATTCCCTGAAAGAGCACCACCCACATGTGCGCTACTCACAGCAATCTCCTCCTCAGCCAGCAGTGGAAAAGATAAAGCAGAACAGCCAACAGCATACTGCCGCATGCTAAATCAAACCAGATAAATGCGAACACACTGCTGCTCTCTGCTGATCTCTGTAGCCAATGGTCACCACTCATAGCAGTAGAACAGGAATCAAAGTACTCAGTGCGAGTCTCCTTCTGCGCACACGATAAGCGTCAACTGAATCCTCAATGGAAGCACTGCCATTGGGTACGGGGAAAGCATTTACTTCTCTTGAAGGTTTCTGCTTTCCTTTTGGGTCATCGTGCAGTACGTGGTGGCGGTCTCCCCTTTTAAATATGTCGCCGTTGTTTTCGTTCCTCCCGAAACCTCACGATTTGGATTGATTCTCCACGTTCATCTCTTGTAGGGACGCCGACTTCCAGTCGGGGACAGAACCGAATGACCGCAGTCGGACCCTTGCTGTGATGATTGGTACAGGAGAACTCCTTACTCACGAGTGGGAGGGGCACACTCATTACTTCTTGTGAGTGTGCACTTTCCTACACGGTAACGAAAGAACCATTCTCGATTGTTGGAACACTTCTGTTCCTTTTTTTTGGTGTATTGGAATCGCACGCGACTCATTTCACGATATTGGGGCCGGCTGCTCGACCCCTGCCAGCGAGGGAATGTCAGCGGCTGGCAGTCTAGAATCACAGCATTGGAAGCAGTTTTTTTTTTTTTTTTTCTTTTTTTGATTTTGCAAAAAGGAAAAAACGCTTTTTCCATGTGCATGCGCTCAGCTTTATTAGTCGTCCATTCGGGGGAGGGGAGTCTGAGTATCAGGAATCATTCAAAGACGAGCGCTCGCTCTCATTACATAGACGTAACCATTGATTTCATTCATGATTAAGGTGCACTGACCGTAGATCCAAAAGCGGTACATGTTGGTGACGTACAGAGCTGGGAATTATCGATATACAATTGTTTTCTTTTTTTTCTTCTTCTTAGAAGTAAGCATTTGGAACAAGCCTTTAATTAAAAATAAGAAACAGCAGAAAATAAATCATATTTGAATCCTGTTTTGGTGAACCTATGGAACTTGTGGGCAGTCGAGCATCCACGGATCCACGCAGTGCGCCGGAAAATGAGCGAAGAGGTTAAAGAAGTGCTCTCTCGTATCTGTGGATATGCTGAACCACATGACACCCTGCATTAGCTACAGCTCTCGGAAATTCCTGAAGAGAACATAACAGCATCGCAGTCGCAATGAGCAGACAAGGATCAGTTCGTACTCTTGGATTGAAACTCCTGACGTTTGCATCTATTAAAATGAATTTTCTTTCGAGCTCACACATCTTAGATTGGTTCATTGAACCTCATTGGATGAAGGAGCCGTAGAAACTAACGAGGAAGATGTGGTACGTTAAGAATCCCGGCCAAACATCACGTGTGTGAGGACTCGGAATCTTTTGCAGAAAACTGTGCAAAGTGGTACGCTCACACAGCATTTTGAAGCGGACGTAAAATTTCTTCACAACCAAAGGGGTCGCACCCGCCCGGGGAATTCATTTACACTGTCCACATCCGCGCAAGAAATCCAGGTTAAGTCAAGAAACAAAAGAACAAACACATAGGAAACTATGGAGCCATCCCTCTGAAAAAAAAAACGTTTATCACTGTTCCTGAAAACACAGAGCCTTTTTATCGGCACACGCTTTCGATGTAAGTCTTTTGCTCGGTATCCCCTTGGGGTGAGCAAATCACAGCAGTGGCGAAGGTAAGTCACTCGAAGAATGGGCACTGCAGCCTTCAGTGCAGTCCGTGCTAACAGGGGATGATTTGGGGTGGTGGGCATGGGGCCAACTTCCGTTTCAAACGAGCGGATTTCGATTTCAGAACTCGAATTTTCAGTTGCCTGCATCTGCCATCAGCACAGCGCAAAAGGCTTCAGGCAGTCGACTTCCACTGCGAGTGGCACCATCCGTCGCGGGTTCGAATACTCCGGCAGAAACTGCGACGCCACTGCGTCGTTGGGTTCCGAGTTTCTCCTGCAAGATGGCGCTGGTTGGCCGAGGCTTTCGGGCGTGGCACCGGGGGTCGTTTAAGCCGGAGGCCCCCGATGAAGGCCAGAACCACGGGAGTCGACCTTCGGGTCCTTCCAGGAATCGAGGAGCGGGGAGATACCCCGCCGGTCGTACAACGGAGAGCGGACCCCCGCCCCCCACCGGGTCCCCACGGTGGGGGCAGAAACGCTGCCTTTTCGCTTTCACCTTCTTTCTCCCGTTACTCTGCTCCTCAAATACCGATCGTGAGGAAATTCTCTCGGGAAGTTCCTCCACGGAGACTGCAAGACGGTCGCTAGAGAAAAGCACGAGAAAGTGAGCTGGCAAATAAGGAAACGGGAAAACTCTTTCTCAGTTCTCGCATTGGAACCGATCATTCCCCTGCCATTCTATTCGGGCAGTACATGAATTTGTCGCGAATCTTTTACACACGTTGCTGACTTCGTTTGAATGGTACAGGATTGTGAATCCATGAAGCATTTGTTTCAGCAAGCATCTACCCAGGAAGAAGAAATGACCGTCCACATCCCCCTGTAGGTCTAGATGAAGGTCTCCAAGAAGGTGCGACTGTCTCTGAATTGGTAGGTTGCTTTTATCTTATTTGTTTTGCCACCCTGCCAAAAAAAAAGTCTTTCACACCTACTGCCGTGTAGAAGGAAACACCTTTGCGAATTTTCTGTCGCACCTTTTGTACGAACCCCAGAAGTTTGAATGCCATAATGCTAGTGATGCACCTGCCACGTTCTCCAAGCCTCATTCGCACTATATACATGCGTATACATGAAGTACATTTTTAAAACCATTGTGAAATATGTTTAATGTCAACAACTTGGTACGGTCGCTCCTCAGAGCCAAGTTATTCGAAGGGCTATGGCATCACTTCTGGATATACTTTCAAGCTGCTTTTCCACTGACTACTTTTACGTCTTCTGTTTGACCTTTGGCTTACGGGACTGCTGTTTGAGGTTCGTTCGAGGCGGAACAAAAGTAGTGTTTCACTCCAGCTGATTGATGAAATTCTAATCGTATTATTCTGGTGTTGGCATCTTTTTCGCATCCAATAAGTTCACAATTCTTGCAGCAGTAGAATCGGGGTTGGAATGTTTTCTTCCGGTTGCATTCTCGTTGCTTTCATCTTCCAGGTTCACACCATCCGGTTCTCAAAGCCGTTCGTATTCCCGGCACAGAGGGACGGCCTCGATTTAACAGCCGAGATCTTAATATCTGAGACACGGCGTTTTCGTGTCCTTTCTTTTCGTGAGAGATGAAGATTTGCTGTCGCAATCTTTTTTTTTTTTTTCCAAAAACCATCGTGAAAAGTATCAAACACCCTCGCTTTATTGCCGTCGTGAATTTCAGTGGATGGTCAAACCACTTCAAACCACAATCCAAAAAAGCTAGTCCAATAACAAATGAAGCGTTTTCTGGAAATGCTATCCAGGGAATGAAATTCATGGAATTTCATCGATGAAATTGTGTGAACTGAGGGCATCCTGAGACCGTAGTGAATTTTGAATAGTGACTTTTTCACGGAGTCCCTCTTTAAACTGGGGCGCACCGTCAGTTTGCCACCAGTCTGACCAGGGTCGGATGAATCCGAATAATCACACATGCTGGCAGACATTTTGTTGAGTGCTCTGCACAGAAGGCTGTCCGCATTGAGTGTCGCAGTCGTGATGAGCGTTCAACTTTTTCTCTGAGAGGGGACCCGCTGGTGGGCATTCCACTCACTTGGGCAACTTCCGCCATCTCCTTCAAGACGTGGAGGGTACGTCCAGGAGGGTGCTCTGTGACACTTCCTGACGCCCACTTCCCTCTGAGATACTCTTTGGAGAATGGTCGTGCTCTCGTGCTCCGAATCTTTGCCATTCCCAGCACGCTGCTCGAGATGAAGAGGGAGATGGTAGTGCGGACCATGGAAATTGTATCAGGGAGCGTTCTCGTTCCCTTGAAACAGTCCCTCCTATAAGATCTCCATCTGCGTGCTCTTCCGCAGGCCTGTATCACCGCATTCAGAGTCACCCAATCCGGCTCAGCGTAGAGCAGATGAAGACATGGAGCTGCGTTTCCCTGGCTTCCATGAGCCTCGCAGAACTCATCTTGGCTGCTGTCTGTCCAATAGTTCACTCTAGAGTCAATTCGCATTCCTCCATGGTAAGGCATCAGGAGGTCATCCTGAGTGGCCGGTGGTAGGTCACTCCTCCGCAGTATCTCTCCAACCGCTCCCCGGTTCACGTTTCGGATCTTCTAGCGGCTGGCAGCTATGGTGAGAGGGGAACATCCTACTTTTCGTTTTCAGCGAAAAGCATCCCGGATGTCTTCCTTCATTATCTTAGACCACGCGTGGCTGTCATGGTCCTTCCAAAGTTCCCTTCTTGTGGGTAAATCCGGGAAGGGCTCGGAGTCTGTTTCTCTCACGCCTGGGGAGGGATTCACCCTGGTTCTCTCCAAAGCGCAACCCCGAAGGGAATCTCCCTTCCTTATGCTCTCCGGAGGGACCTCCGGAGGGATCCGCTGCATTCTTCTTCTCCGGAGAGAGCCAGAAAAGGATCCGCCCATCACAAATTTCTTCTCCGGAGGGAACCCGCAAGGGAATCTCTTCTTCTTTTCTCCTCCTCTGAAGGGAGCCCCGAAGGGAAGCGTCCCAATTTTCTCAGAAGGGCGTTGCTTCCCCTAAGGGATCGGTGCGCTTCTGTGTACTCTCTGGAGAGGTGGAGACACACCCCCAACTCCATCGTACGAGACGGAGAGACTAGAGGACCCGCTCCTTTGCACAACCGGAGGACAAGTCCCACTCCTTGATTCCTGAAAGGACCCGAAGATCGACTTTGGGCTCGCGAGACGTCCCATTGTCCCGGCCCTCATTGGAGACATCCAGTCTCCAATGAGGGCTACCAGTGCTGCACCCGAATGACTGTGGGCCAGCCAGCGTCATCCTGCGGGAGGAACTCGAAGCCACGACGCACCCTCCATCTCTCGGCGTCGATTCTTTCCGAGTATTCGAAGCCGCGAAGCTTGGTGGTGCCATGCGCAGAGACCGTTACCACGCGGCCTACGACACAGGTAAAAAGTTCCCCCTTCCTGTATTGTGGGCAAATCTTCCTCCGATTAGTTGGGGGGTAGGGAAGCAGTCCTCATTCGGTGGCGAACGGTTCTCAGTGTCCGGTCTTAATCCCAGGCTTCCGATGCTCCCCTGCTCCGTCTCCCTTGGAGCGGGAGGGAAGCAAGGAATCGCTGAAGCCAGTTCCTCTTCCCATACTTCTTCACTCCTGGGCACCTCTTTTCTTTTTTTTTGGAATCGTGAACCCTCGCCAGTGCCTGCTTTCTTTTCCGGGCGGGATCGATGTTTACCCACTCTCTCGTTCGGTCCACGAGGGCCGTCATCGGGCCGGTCGGCTCGTTCGGCAACACCGAGTAGGCTCCATAAACCGCTAACGACCGGCCACTCGTCCCATTCCGTGGTGAGAGATCCGGGAGTTCTCTAGCGTCCATGACCTGAACAGAGCGTTGCCAGCGACTTCATCCCTGATCCATCGTCCTCACGCGGAAGTCACAATAGCCGCCTGTTTAGATTCCTCCCACGGAACTTTTTCTTGAGGCTGCTCTAATTCCATCCAGTGCCTTCTTGCTCCTTGGGCAGAGAGCAGTTCTGTGGAGCACCTCGGGAAGGAGAGCGCGCGCCGTTTCAAGAGTTGGTCCTACGTCCCATGCGGGAGTCGACTTGGGCGTGCCTGGCTGCTTCCTTCCTGGTCTTCCCTTCCTGGTGTCCCGGGAGCACTTCATGCTGTGAGGCATGCGCAGCGCCTGGACGGTAATGCAAGGAAACAACACCGTCTCCACCGATTCCTGACAAGGTGTTCGGCATACGTCGGAAGGGATCGCAGGGCGTTCCAAGACGCTGCACCTCAAACTTCCGACATCAAGACCCGTATCCGTTGGAGCGGCAAGTCATCCTGCGCTACACGGGGCAAAGACCGGCACAAGAACAGCAGCAGGCGTGTCTGAATGTGGACAGCTCTACAGAGTGAAGTTTAGAGTGCTCCTGTGAAAGCTGCGCAGAGACGCGGTGTCAGGTTCCGACGGTGTCCCCATTCCCCACTGTCAGGGTTACCTGCACATCTACCTGCGGCCGTTTCACGAACTGACCAGCAAGATCCACAGAGACTCTCGGGGTCGTTCTACCGCAAGCGGGACGGGGATGCTACCAAAAAGTGACGGTCTTGGGCGAGTCACTCAGCGGCGGCGGCTTATCTCCATCCTGAATGCGGATGCTAAGAGACCGGCGAAGATCTGGACCAACCTCTCGAAGAAGGTCCTCGATCCCTCCCACGCGGGCATGAGCATACCCGACAACGTGAAGTGCTCCCGGGACACCGTCGGCTACAGCCGATACGTAGGCGACAACCTGGCACTGCCCTTCACTAACACGGAGAAGGCATCTTGGCAGAGTGGACCACGGGATGCCGGCGAGAACCCTGGACAAGATGGGCTTCCCGCGGTACTTCAACGACTACGTGCGGATGACCCTGAAGGGAGCCTTGTAAGAACGTACCGTCTCTCGTTCTGGCCCTAGTACTTCGACAAGGAGCGGTCTTGGGCGTTCGGCCCCCGGTGCGTTTACTGACTCAGCTTCTTGCATCCAAGCTGCATGCTGCGGAACATGTGGATGATGCGCTTCAGCCTCCTCCAGTCATCGACTCTGTGGATGGTGGCCATCGCGCAGGATCGTCTCGACGAGCTGCTGGTGATAGGGAAGTGGGCGTGCCGGCGCTGCCCACGTGTGCTCCGTCTCGCAAGGATTCTCGGCGTTCAATTAGAACCATGCCAGGGATGGTCCGTGGACCGCAAGTCCGTGCGCCTCGAAATCCCTGGACGCGGTCGCCAATTTCCTGGCTGTTCGTCCGAATTCCTCGGACAGCTGTCGATACTCCTTCCTCCCTCGGCCATCTTTGGTCTGGATGATGATGTCCAACATGTTCTCCCACGATAGCGGACGCGGTTTTGCTGCGCAGCGGAGTCTGCACGGCTTCCGCGCATTCGATGGTGCGGTCCGCACACGGTCAACCAGGAACAGATGGGCGTTTCCGGAACCAGGACACCCGAGCTCCAACGATGTAGCCGCGGGGAAAAGAACTCCAAGACGGTGTGGACAATCTTGTTCTTCACGAGGATCGCCGCTTTCTTCATCGTGTTCGTCTCGTCCGGGCTCGTGATTAGCTGGGCGTTCAGTCGTTGCTCGGGTTCGAGGCTGGCCTGGCGGTCCATCTTGTGGGTCTCCTCTTGCAGGCACACGGCAGTTTCTCGCTCGGGGGTACGCGTGATCCTTAGCCTCATCTCCCGGTTCCGCGGGATGCTCCCAGTGGCACGCGGAACTAACAGGCTCCTGGTGGACGGCGGGAAGGTACTTCTTCTTCGGTTCAGGTTGTCTGCCTCCTCTACGCTCATCGCCTCTCTCTGGAGTCGCTCTCGGATTCGACGTAGAGGTTGGTACCTTCGCCTAGGTTTGAGATCCGATGCGGTTGTGGATGATGTGACGATTATGGATGAGATCTGTGCAGCTGATGATTGCACTTCATTTGTTGTCCGTGTGAAGGAAGTCATTTCACGCTTTAAAATTCCGAGTTTTCCGGTTTCATTTTTCGAAAGTGAATTTTCAAAGGTATCTGATTCTCTCTCTCTCTCTCTCTCTCTCTCTCTCTCTCTCTCTCTAAGAAAAAAAAAAAAAACGTTTCTGCGAACAACCTTTGTACTGTTTGGATTATTTCACTCTGACAGTTTCGAATTAAAACCCCTGGACATGACGGGTTGCCGTTTCGTGGAATTCTCTTCTCCTGAAATCGTGCAGTATGCAACTATAGATGATTAAGAATGTACAGACTGACCAAGCAATCATTTTATGCATTAATGAGTAAATGAGTGACTCAAATAAAATTCAATTTCGCAAATTTCATGTCGCAAAAAGCCTGGAATCTCCTTCCTGTCATGCGAGTGAAGCACGAGTGACGTGTGCTGTACACCCGGAACAGTACATCCTCATCATGAGTCGCTCGCCGAATGGTGCTCTTGTACGCATCCTCATTTCTTTTACCCGACCGGCGGTCGGGACGGCCACCGGTTCGGCCACAGCAATTCCAGCCAGTCAGCCGCAGAACCACTCTTTGCCACCGCAGCCGTTGCTTGCAGCGTGAGCCCAGCTCTGAGCGCGTGCCGGCTCTCTTGCAACCAGCTTCATCACCGACAGCTCAATAAAAGAATAAAGCTCAATAAAAAATTCGAAATCTGAAATCAGCTGGCATTCCGAATGCGAACCGCTGCAGAAGATCTGAAGGAACGCATGCAAAGCAATGAAAGTTGCGGGCATGCCCGGGGGAGCTGCAAAACTTTGAAAGTGATGGATTTGACCAAAGGGAGGCACTGCACGAACTCTCGACGGCGGGGCGACGGCCTCGGACACGGCACGGAGAAGTGTTCCCAGGGTAACGGCACTGACCCTGTGTCACGCAACACGCTTTGAACACGTGGCGTGGTCAGTCGAGAACCCCAACTCCAACTCTTCCGTTGTGCACGAAGAGTGGCATTTCAGGGTTTGGAAGTGTTGCTATCCAACTCTTCAGCAGTCTTCCAGGGAATGTAAAATGATTTTGCATTCTGAGACGAGGGTGTGGACAAGGCACAAATACAAAGGCAATGGGAGCATTCGTTCCTCGATACCCATCGCGACTTGCCGACTCTTGGAGTCGCTTCAAAGGCGGTTAGATTTGTAAGATACCCATAAATAACACAACTCTTCATTTAAATGGTCAACGAAACGACAATTTATTTATTTCAAAAATCCTTGGCAACATGAACTGCTCGGATAACTAAATGGCTGTAACTTTGACTCAAAGGCATAAGAAGGTATGGACGGATCAACACTGAACACTGAACTTGAAGACCTTCTCTGTATATAATTTGCACACAACTCTTCTGCTAGAGGTTTAACGAGTCCTCCTACTAAGGGCTTTGTAATTCATGCTCAACTCTCCAAACAAAAACAAACGTGTAGCTTTCAAGTGGCTAGAAAAACGTGGGTGGTAGCTCCCTCTGAGAGATACTGCAAAAGAAAACCAAGCAATTGCTCGTTAATAAATGGGTTTCCACAGAAATGGTGGCGATAACATCCCTGCAAATCTTAAAATTGGAGAGAAAAGGGTCTACTTCCAGAATTCAATAATCATAAGCATATCAAAAAAGTTAAAATATAATTATCATCTTAAAAAATCGCTATTCACATTTTCTTAAGTGCCTGTATTTTGACTTGAATTCGTTAAAGGCAACTCCCAAAGAGGTTACACGGGATATCACAAAATACGCCATATTGCAATGGGAATTCTAGAGTGTTACCTATCATCCTGTTTATGCTGTGGTAAATTGTCTTTTACGGGAAACATTGATGAACTACTGGTGCTGCGTGACCAACCAATTAACCAATTACTGTTTTTCACAACTGCACGAAAATCCAAAAGAGTTTGTGTAATTACACCAGGAAAAAATGCCATTTTGAAACACCGTACCAAAAAACGTGGTAACAGTGCTATAATGGCTGATAAGACCAAAATTAGCCAAAAACTAGGAGTTGCCATGCAGCACTGCATAACATAGTAGGATGATGACAAGTCTGGCCAAGTCTCAGATATGGAATTGTACACAAGGGCAAAACTGAAGAAAATGGTGAATGATAAGATCACTGATACCAAGTGGATGAAAGTCTGCAAAGCAGAATAAACACCGTGGCTATTCACATCCAGCTTACCCATGACCGGGTTTCCATTGTAATGTACAGCAACATTACCACAATGCATGAGGTCATGACTGTTGTGCCCAAGCTGGCAAAATCTACGGTGCTATCCTTGTATGCCTAAACATTTACCCCAATTGCATTCTCTGTGACCCCAGCTTAAACACTTACGTAGACGGCAACAAAAAAAATCGCCACACTCTGATACATAGCATCCGCTAGACTAATCCAGAAGGAGTTATACCGGTAGGCTCTAAAATTTTGTCCATGCTGATACAATTTGGGAAAAGTTAACAACAATGATGCAGGAGCATGTTGGTCGTAAATTCCCAAGGTAATTGGTGGTAAAGATGTAAACAGAAGATTGAACATCATCAGATATACTTGATCTATCATTACTGAACCGGAAAAACCACAATATAACTGGAACCAAAATAATACAAAGACGAACGTCTGCAAAAACCAGAAAACCATTACAGTGTGAAAATGCTCTAGGGAAAGATGCTCTCACAGCATTTTTGTAAAAGAAATACAAAATCATGCGGGCCAATCGATCATAACACCAATGTCCTTGAACCAGAAGTAATCTCTGCAGGAATTTAAATCGGGCGATGGCAAAATCTGATGACATGACAGCCTGTCTTCCTTCAAATCCAGAAATTCCTATGCCAACATCGGCTGTCTGAATCATAGAAACATCATTGGCTCCATCTCCTGAAATTACAATCAATACCTTTACTTCACAACTGCATGTTAATACCAATGGCAAGTGTCTGAACTCCTAGTTCATCCTTAACAATTTTGACAATGAAGGCCTTCTGCAAAGGAGTTGTGCGACAACATAAAACAGCATGGCAATGTTGACATAGATTCAGAAATAACTTGTGCAGGCCAGCACGCACATCTAAAATATAACTTCAAGATAAATTCCGAGTTAACCACCATCTTCTTGCAAGTCACTTACATCAAACTCCTGCCATCTATGACAAGACCTGTGTTTGTATTCACTGTTCTCTGGGCAATCTGAGGCAAATCGTCAATTCCATGGAAGCAAAATCTGTACTCTTACTTTTTCCAAATGCAATTTTAAGATGGATTCCGCCGAGCTTCGACTACGAGCATTGACAGTTAGTAGCGCCATGTTATCATGAAACAATTTACAAGCAAAAGCAATGTTGATGGCTGTTTCTTGCTTATCACCTGTCAAAATCCAAATTATCATGCCTGCTTTCTGAAGCATTTCTAGAGTTTCAGGAACGCCTTCTTGCAGTCGATCTTCTATACCAGTTGCTCCTACAATATAATTAAATCTAAAATACATTTACATGCTATTACTATTTAATACCAAGGAATTCTAAGTCTCGCTCAACACTTCGATAAGACTCTCTCAATACTCGTTCTCTATCAACTGCGTATTGCTCAGCCTTTTGATGGTTTGCAAACCACCTGTTATACTGCTCTTCACTGAGATTACGTTTGGCCATACACAAAACACGCAGACCTTTTTTAGCATATGCATTGGTATGCTGTTGGGTCAGCCATACTGCACGCTGAGCTTCTAAACAAGTTTAACGCAACTTTTATGAAGGAGCATTTGCTGCACTTACCCAATACATAACAAGGAGCAAGCAAAGAAAATACGGTTGTATCAGCTCCTTTCAAGTAAAGAATGATATTCCCTGTGTGCGGATGTCGGACAATCACGGACATACATTTACGATAAGAATCAAAAGGAAGGATATGTAACAACTGCAGTTGCAGAAGTCCGCTACCAGGTACAGAAACTAGCATTCTAGCAGAACTGCGTTGCAGCAGTTTGCAGTTATATTTAAAAGCGACCTCCACAAGTGCCAGTTCATCAGGACTTTCAGCTTCATAAATTGGTTTGCATTCAGTACCCACTTTGGCACTGCAAAAGCACAGATTATGATGCATGGAAGGTACTTCTAAAGTAACACTGCAAGTATTATGCTGAGCAGGAGAGTCAGCTGTGGAGGTAAGCATATCAGGAAGGGATTGCCTGCATAGCAGGCAATTCGCATTGTCATTATCACAGTAAGATTCCTGCTCATGACGATGAGGTAATGAATATGTGAGAGAATGAAAGCTGGAAGCACAATTTTGTACGACAGGTGCACTTGAAATAGATATTTCACTTGATGGTGGGTTACTCTTGCACAACTGACACTTGCTTTCTGTATTCACATAGAGGCCATTTGCATCTATCTAAACATTAATTGGAACAATTTTATTGCAAACACTATCAAAATTACCTTATCCTGATGCAGTTCTTTGCTTACAATCACAGTATTACAAATGGCAAGGACAAGAAAAAAGTCAACAATCTTTTGAGAGTAATTTATTGTTGTGCACTGTGTTTCAGTTTTAAAAAAAGGGTCATCAAGTTCAGCAATTTTTTGCTGCAGTTGAAGATTTGGCTCAAATCCAATCTCCATAGTATCCTAATTCTATTCATAGTAAAACGTAAAGATAATTGACCCTTTTCACCTTATCCTGACAGATGTGATGAGAATAATCCTTCCCGAAGATGGAGCATTTTTGAAACATCATCTTGTTTTCAGTTAATGTTCCTGTTTTGTCCGAGAAAACGAAGTGAACCTAAAATAATCAAGATAATGCACAGTAGCAAAATGATACCCATAACGCCCAAACCATGGCAACAAAGCAGTGACATAAAATCACAACAACAACAAAAATCAAGCTAGTACAAATAACTACAATCATCAAAACCATTTCCTTCCCAGAAATATTTTCTAATATTCTTGGGGATCTTCCTACCTGTCCGAGCTCTTCTGAAATATTCAAAGCACGACATTCCATTCTCTTATTTGACGCATGATCATATAATTGCAAGTCATTCTGAATATGATAAACTTGACCCAATTTGACAATCTCAATGGTCACATACATTGAAATTGGTATAAGAATCTGTAAAACACACAAATGAGAAAAATGAAACAAACAGTATTTATACTATTACTTGCAAAATAATTACAAACGTCCAAAATGTTAAAAAAGAAGAATAAGATGTTTCATAAAAACAAATTTCTGGAAATAAAATAAAAGGGACCAAACATAAATTTTTATAAGATGACAACCATAGTCCCGAACTTGTTGCTCCTATAAAGCAGAGGATAATAAGCAAAACCACACACCATATCACATCTGTGTTGACTTTTTTCTCCAATCTGGAGTGTTTATATCGAGGACCTCTATTGTTAAGCATGGCCTTTGTCTCATGACCTACAATAAATTTGCAACATTTGGATTGGGCATACTTTTCGAACCAAAACAAATATATTACAAAAGCAAGACTTCAAATTCAAATACTTTACCAGCATATATAACCAATCCTTCAACGAAATCAGTATTTTTCAAGGAGCAATCACGTAATAGCAGATTTTCAATTCCAACTGGGACTTGTTCTCCACTAGGAAACATCATGGTACCTTGAAATCGATATATTTTTGTTGTTGGTGTATCACATTCAACTGTTGCTTGAAACTGTTTCGGAAAAACGCTATCATTATAATGCTCCAGGCCTCTGACAATCTGCCTCTGTTTCAAATTATTTTCGCCATCTAGGTTTCTTGTTTCAATGTACGCCAATCCACACTCATTACTTGATTTCAATAACAGCATATCAGCTGGGATAATTTCATCACAAGATAAATGCACAATATCTCCAACTTTTAGATCTTTCCATCGTACTTTGCGATAACAATCCAAGTTTCTGAAATACACAAGATTCATAAGCTTTTGCCCCCTTCTCCCTGTTAATGTAGGGAATCATTTGAAACAATGGCTGACTTTTTCAGATAATTTGGAATTTCATGAATAACCACATGTGTGATTGCTGGAAAACTGAAGAAAATAGTGGTGAAGAAGCAGTGATTTTTTATAGGCACTTTGATTGTTAAAAAGTACTTATAAAATATCTAACTAATATGCTTCGGTCTATCACAATGTCTTTTTATAATATCCCAGAGCTTGCACACAAAACGTACTCCAAACAACAAGTGATTTTGATATTTTATTTTATTTTACAAAGTTTGCTAAAATACTATTTATTATTTAGTGAATTCAGTGGTTTCTCATCTCTGAAATATCTGAAATACGCAGTCTGAAATCATACATTTAGTTTACCTATATCAGCTAATTTCGACAATTTTATAACACATACACATATTTACACCATCCAGAGAAAAACAAAAAAAATCAAACCATTTGGAAAAAAATGGTCATGGAAAAAGCAATGATGAGTATCTTGATTATTACAACTGATATGAGCTTCAAGTTTGAAGTGATGAATTGATTTTTGGTGAGTCCAAGCTTTTTTTACATTCCTTTCCTTGCTTTGGTACTTTATGCTTAATAATCTAATTTGCTTACCTTCAAGGCGAAGGATTTGTGATAAAATCCTCTCTGAGCATTCAATTTTTAAAAAATATGTTTCACTCACAAATAATAAGATTCAGTATCAACTAGTTTTTGAAATATAAACTGTGTTATAGTTCTACTAAAGTATCAATAAAGCAAACTTCTATACACAAGATTATTTATGAATAACGGTACGCAATAAATAATCTACAATAGCCTGCAATTAAATTTTATGCATTTTTGGTTTAGAAGAAGCTTAACGCTTTTTATGATTGTCCAATATCACTCACCAGTGTGACAACAACAATGAGGACGTTACCGAAGTTTCTAAAAGACATTTTTGCACGCAGGAAAAAAATTTGTTTTCTCCTTGAATACCTCACCCACATTTCTATAGCGAAACATTTTCTGATAATTTACAATAACCTACCATCTTACATGCAATCCAAACAAATGCCGGATCACATAAATTTCCTTTAATTCTTAAGATCCTAGTTTCATTCCTAGAATTACACACTGGGCAATAGAATGAAACACAACGAAATTTACTAGATTTTCAAGAATGTTCCACTGCATTTATTTCTAAGCACACAAAACCATCTTTGGTTCTCAAGGAATTTAAATGCAATCACACAACATTCTCATAACCGCAGCAATGTTCTTATTTACATTAAATACATACTTATCATGATGTTATGTATGTTTCTGTGCAGAAATACATACATTCACAGGCACGATGATGTCAGGCAGATCAACACAAATATGGAATATGGTTTACCTGTCATACAGTCGGCAGTCACAGTTATTAATTCTTTTATCACTGCAATAACGTCTACGATCTTCAAAGCCGTCTTTTATTGCTGTAACTCCAAGTACAAATAACACAGGAATCATTGCAATTTCTTTTCCAAAGGCATTGATTTGTGGTACCCAGTTCAGTAAGACAATAAAAAGAAAATACAAATTCCCGAATCTGTGAAACTGTTCAAATAGGTTTTTTGGTAAAAATGACAACAATGTATATTTCGTGGTTTGGATTTTGTTGACAGCAAAATTCCTGTTTGGGTTCTGATGCCAAGGCACACTGTTATGAAACAAATGATTTGGAATCACGGTTCTTAATCGTACGGAATCTCCATGGTTGGTTGTTTTCCAGAAACACATTTTATCCCAGAACGTTTTTGCAGCTTTCGTCTGCCGCAAAGTAAATATCGAGTCCGTTCGTGATTCTTCCCTCTTATGTCCTTTGATGAATGCACCAGAATGATAATTTTCTCTCTGATGAGTCTTTTCTATATAATTTGGGGGAAGGACAAAATCTGTCCTAGCAGTTAGCTTTGGGTAATTCGACGTGGCTTGCCCGTGTGACAAGGTCCGGAAATGTTTCTGCCTCGAGTAGGAAGTCGGCAAGTTTTCTTTGTTGCTGGACAGTATGGAAGTATACTGCATCTGCATCTGATCCACACTCACACTCCGATGATGACTCTGATATTTGGGTACCTGCTTCATGACCGACAGTTGGTCATTCCCATGATTCACGCCTATGGTTGATAGGGCGATTGTTTCACAATAATTTTCGCTGACCTTTTCCTTTTCCATTTCACAAACCGGAGAAACGCTACTGGGACTTTGGATCTTGGAACGACACGAAACGAGTCCGGGCTCGACGAGAATTCAGAATCGTTGCAAGTCCGACCGAAATCTTGAAAACGTAAGCCGGGCATAGGTTTGTAAATCGAAAAAGACGGGCAGACATGTTTGGGCACGTTGGGATGCACTCGGCACACGAGACGAACACGAACACGTAATCTCCATGTCCACACTGCTGTGAACACGGTTGCCACAAGTGCCAGACCAGCACACGGCCCGCCGCTGATTTCTGGATCGCTCGGCACTTTGCCACCACACTTCTCGGACAAGATGTGGGGGGGGAAAAAAAAAAAGGAAAAAAAAAAAAGAAAAGAAAGGAAACTGCCTGGGTGGATTCAACCACTGCGTTGCCTTTTTGCAGGAATCAACGCTTCCGAAAATGCTGAATCCTCGAAGAATTCGTTTGGAGTTTCGTTTCGAAGAGAGCGCTTCGAGGTGAGAGCATCACAAAACCGATCCCCACGTTGATGGTACACTGAAGCTCCTCTCCATTACCATTCATGGAGTTATCTGACCTGACGAGTCATCATAAATATTTGATTTGTCCTTATCACTCAAGAGGGTGTTTATAGTGCACGAGGAAGGCTAATAAGGATATTGCACGTTAGCTAATACGTGAATTATTAATATTTCATCCTACAATATGAATACACTTCAAAATACTGTGATGCTTTTGCATCATTACATTCCTCAATTTTTATAGTTTGTGACTTTTTCACAACTGAGCTGGACAAATATAAATTCATAGGAAAAAAAACAAAACGATTTCGATCAATGGAATAGAGGGCATCCTACCGATTATTCTCAAGTTTGTATAACATGCATTTTATTATTTATATTCTTCTTTTCTAATACTTTAGGTTGGATTCCTTTCTAAGATTCAAGATTTCAAGTGAACGGCTTGCTGAGTACATGGGAGATCTCACATATGACATGATCTACAATTTTTGCGTCTTTAAATGTAAAAAGAGAATACCTGCACTGAACTTGATAAATAAAGACAATTTTAACGGAAAAAAAATTCATACATTCATATTTATAACATTTGCACAGCGTATTTTTCAAGATGACCATGTAATGCTGAAGGAGCAGAAAAAAAACGGAACAGAGGATCTCAGCATCCATGGAGACAAGGTTTCGAAAGACGCTGTCCTCACGTTAACGAAAAATCATCCTCCAGACGATTTTTCTTCTTTCCTTTTTTGAACGCTTTGGAATTGGGTAGAAAGAAAATGAGCAAAATCCGAGCAGAAGTTGCGAAAATCGACTTCTAACGAAGGAGCTTCCAGAAAATGCATTTTGAGAATGGAAGGCACAGCTGCAAAAAGCAGCTAAGGTGGAATTGGATAATCGATGCTCCAATTGATGGTCCCGAAGCATTCGTAAACACAAACAGGAAAACTGCTTATCAAGGGAGTGCAACATCGCTAAAATAAAAATGTAAAAAAAGAGTAAAGTGATTTTTGCAAACTGACCCAAGAAATAAGGTTGCGATTCTTTTCATGCCATAGTAATTGTAGAGTTGCTGGAAAGGTTTTCTCAACGTTTCTACATAAATTCTGAACATTTGAAACCGCATATCAACAAAATAGGAATTAATGTTTGTGTTGATTTAGAAGAATAGTATATAAGTGTTTGAAAGCTAAATGTGCACTAAACCAAAGCAATTGCAATTGTAACAAAAAGGACACAAAAGGGTCATAGCGTTGAATCAATGATGGCACTATAGTAATGGTATGCTTACTATGACTGTGTAATACATGCATTTTTTTTTTTCTCTCCCTTTTTTTTCAAACAGCTAAAAATTCACATGCCAAGAGAGTACAAAAAGTGCTCTGAAGAATACATTAAAAAAGGTTGATAAACGTTCATTCTTTTCGTCAGGGTTACGAAATAAATATAGAATTTTATATGTACTCCTACACGAATATTATTGAAGTGCATATACGGAAATGCCAAACAGTATCCCACTCGGCTTTTTTCAATACTTTTCACAGAAACCACATGAAAATTCTATGAATTAGTAAGTATGGATGGGAAGAGGCTATTTATGATTTGCATTCGTTTCATTCTGGAACGGTCGTCAGATGTGTTGAGAAAGTTAAACATTAACCACTGAGGTTTATCTCATTGAAACAACCTGCTGGAAAGGTGTTTGAACACGACTTGGATAAGCTGATGCTACGGCAGCGACTAGGAAAGGGAAAAAAAAGAGAGAAGGAATCCTTGAGTCTCAATTTCATTTGGAAACGTATCCGAAGAAAAATCCTTAGCAATGCATACATTTGAAATGCCTGCAGCAGGAAAGCCATCGCCAACGTCCGAGTGCTCTTTGGTGGTGATTTAATTCGAACCGTACATAGAAAAGTGGAATTTCTCCAACTTTTGCATCGGAAGTTTCGTATGGTCTGCTGGAACTGATGCATCTTCCGTGATGCAACTGCTTTCTGGATTCAAAGCATTCACAGCTGATGTTCTTGGCGGGAAGGCAAAGCGTCTGCTTCTCGTCAATCAAAAATTGCTACATTCTGCAGGAAGTTCCCGAACCATGAAAATGGCTAATGCTGAACAGCCGTTGAGGGAATGGTGAATGCCTACTCGCATCACAGGCTTTGTGTTTTCACGATGATTCGCCAACAGAGTTCAAATAGCTCCATGCAAATACCACGGGTGTACTCTCATCTCTCAGCCATCTCCCTTAGCCTTGAAAGAATTTTTTGCGGACGTAATGGTCTGCGCCAGAGTGAAGGATCTCAACCCATAATCTGAAACGATGGAAATCCACTGTCATTATGGACCACGAGCGTTCACCATCCTCATTCATTACTGCGGAAATCAAAAAACCGCCGAGAAGAGAAATCATTCCATTTCACAGGCCACACTGATCTGTCTAGCTGTTTAAACAGAACTTATCGCCAATCAAGGCATGATGGACCATGATTTATTGCTTGGCGATTCTTTTGGCCGTAAGTTTCTGGGCACAGTGTGTCTGTTTTCAACGCATGTATTAACCGCTCAGTACTCAGAGTAGTAAGTGCCTTGGAACCCACATTGTAACAGAGGATGATGGTGATGATCCTACCACACCTGTTGTGTTTCGTGTTCTAAAGTGCACGAAGGCATCTTTTTCATGCGAGAGTTTGCATGCGCCTTTTTTCCTTCATTCCTCCTTCAGCTGCTCCACGTGCTTGCTGACAACATGCTGGTAGAGTTGGTGTGCACTTGCGTATGAAATAAAATCACGAGTCGTTTGAGTGACCAGGAGTGTCGAAAACGCTGCAGCTTTACGAAACACCCTTGCTCAGTGGTTCTACAGTACATAAAGTGCACTAATGGATTAGGATTATTAAAGCCTTTGAAATATGTCCTTCCCTATTGAAACCCCAGTCGAGACTTCTTTGCATTTACTATGGGATCCCATAGAACTACAGCAGAAGATCACATTTTTTTAAAAAAAAAAAAAAATTCCGAATAGTGATGAGGAAGCATGATGAAAGATACATGATCCTTCACGTGGAATGCCTGTTATGCCGCGAGACTGCAAGGGAATGGTGAAGACAGCCACAAATATGGGATACGATGAACAGAATTGCAATTCCTGAAATTTATTTCACAGTCTGCAAGCACCAGCATTCGCCTCCATCGCCGTTTCGCAAGCAGCAGAGTTGGTACTGACATCCTGCGAGGCACTTTCATTTGTCATTTTTTTCGCAAGCAGCCGAGAGCTTGAAAGATGAAGGGTAACCAAAGCGTTTTTTTCTTCTTGTGTCATCATTAGTGCCATTAAGAGATTGCACAGGCTTCGCTGAGCACGGGCTTTTCCATGTTTGCGTAACCACGCTCATGCCTTTAAAAGGAAGGCAGAGGTTGTCGTACTGACATATACAAATTGGCTGCCGTAAAACCAACAGTTAACTTCGACGAGCCATCTTAAATGATCATCCATGCTTCTTTATGAGTGAATCGCTGGAACCGCAGACGCCCTTTAATCGGGAGATGAGTACCGTCGACATGGAACACGGTTCGGAGAAGTCAGAGACGGGGCAACATTTCCGAGGACACCTGGTGCACATCCAGACGCAAACTCGCTGCTGATCGTGTCCTGAACAACAGCGGCGCGGTCTTTCACGAGAACCATGACCCCATCAGATCCACTGGCGGCATGAACTTGCAAGAGAGGCCAACAGCAGCTCTCGTTGGTGAGGAATCCTACCGAGAAGTCTAAGGATGACCGTGTCAGGATCCACACGGTTGATTTTTTCTTCTTCTTCCTGCTTTTCTTAAACAAAACGACAGACAAGACGAAAGGGGGTAACTCATGTTGCAACTTATAAATAAATACCCATGCTGACCGGAGTGTCATTCCCACTCTTGAGGAGCCCCCACCCGCTTTCACCTAGACATTCGTCGCTTCGCTCAAGACTAGAAATGAACTGACGTGGATGTCTCGACAACGCCGATGAGATTCCTCCCCCCCCCCCCCCCCGGCTGAGAGCGATGCACGAGAGGAAACGAATCCCCTCCTCTGGCAAGACCCCCAAGGTAAACCACAGACACACCTGGAGAACCCAGAAGGGCAGCAGGCAACGAAGGCGCTCACGAACGAGGCCCACACGTAGTGCCCCGCCATCGAGCTGAACGAGTCACCCCAGCGAAGTGCCTGCAGGAACGACACGAGGAGGTGCACGGTGGTGAACTGTGCACAGGATCCCTGGATCGTCATGCGCAGCCTGCCGGAGTTGCCTACGGGCATCCTCGGCAAAAGTTTCCCGCAGGCCACGCCAACGCTTCTCGCGTTCGGGGAGCGGCGAAACCCAATTTCGCGCATCTCCAGCGATTCTGGAAACCGACGGATCTGCTGCGGGATATTTCCGTTTTTGAAAAACGCTGGGGCGTACCGGAAAGATCGGAAGGGAAGAAGCGGAAAGCGGACGCTGGACGAATCGTCAACAGGCACGGAAGAGCAAACCGCCTCGTAGAAGCCGAAGCTGACGCGAAGAATCGGCACATTTTGCATTCGACTTGGGAAATATCTCCCCCAAGTGGCCGTCCAAGAGCACGCGACTAGTGGGAGCGGAGGCGTGACTCGAAACGCGGACTCGGCGCAGGGGACCACGGTGAGGAAGAACGCCAAGAACTTTTCTTGCACCGGCCCGAGCGTGCAGTCTCCGACCCTTAGACCACTACGATCGAAATCCCGAGTGGATGCGGAATGCCCCAAGTCAAAATGCCGCCACCGGGGACATCGTCCTTCGCACCCCGTGAGGACGCTGTTCGGCTCGAGGAGGCCACGTCCGGGGACTGCCCTCCGAACGGCACCTCTCCGCAGCTAATACCGCTCTGCTTGCAGGTGGAAGTTCCAGGAGACCAAAGTCCGCTTGCTCGCAGGAACCAGGAAATCTGGGTTACCCCGTGCTTGCGAAAGGAACCCAGGCGCGACTGCGCTCGGCAGGAGATCGGCACGATGCACCAGAATCCGGCATGAATCATTCCGGTTGACGGATGCGGCTCTCTCCGACGTCTGCAAAGATAGGGAAGGGCTCGCGACCTCCCGTCTGACTCATCGGCAGCTCCAGGGTGCGTGGAAACGCGCTTCCTGATTCGGCTATTTCAGAAGCTGCGTTTACCAGGAAAAAAGACGCGGGAGCCAACTCCCACGGTGCGCCGCCCCAGCGCCGGACGGCAAGAGAAATTCCAAGAAAATCGCTTCATTTATCTTTGCGATAAGGGAAGCCATGGATTTTCGGCGAAACTTCGCCGGAAACTTCGGCTTGCCGAACCGTTATCAGACGCGCGAAGATAGCGCTAAAAGTAGCCATCCCTGACAAACGACACGTCAGGTTCCTCACCCCACCCCATCACCGTTCCATTCGGTTCACCGAACGGATGCTGCAAACACAGACGCACACACTTGAAGTAAATTCTATTTGAACCTCAGGTTTTGCGACGTGACCTTAAAAACGAAAGAAAGACCCGTTGGTATGGCACCAAACAAGACACGGCTGGTGCGCTGCTGCCAGTACACATGACGATCACCTTTTCGATGCGTTTCATGGCCGCAAGCGTTCGTCCTTATTTGGATAAACACATTCAGCAACGTGTGGTCAACAGGCTTGAGTGTGCCTGCTGGTGTAACGGTGGGGACGCGAATATGCATTCCCTTCGGATACGCGTCAGTCTTGAAATGCATCATTGGGGAAATACTTGTCTATGATTGCATAGGCGGTCTGGTAAACAGCCGCGTTCTCATGCGTCTGAAGGTACTCCACCTTATCAAGACCTACAGAACGATCGCAAGAAGCACTAAGGAAAAGGATCCTCACCATAGCAGCTCTCAATTTCCATGACGTATTCGTTGACAGCGTTACCGCCACCGCCCTGCCCTTCTCCAACCCTCAAAATATTCTGCAGTGCGGTTAATACTGCTTGAATGACTTGAACGTCCTCGACGCTGAGTAGGTCGCACAGGGGAGCGATGCAGCCCTATCCGATGATCCTGAAAACCCTTTTTTGGGGAGGGAACTCATGCACTAACCATCTGGGCCAAATAACGGATCTGCTTCGGGTTTCCCTGGGAGGTGGCATTGCTGATCGCCCAGGCAGCTTCCTTTCTGATCCTGTATTCATCGCGGTTTAAGATTCCGTTCAGAACAGGGAAGATCTCCGCGTCGATCACCGCCTATTTGCTGACACGTGAGCGCCCGACTGCATGCCGACATGCCTGGATTTGCTGGTCATTCCCTGCAGCGATGTTAGACAGGATCCAGCAGACTTCCTTTCGAATTTCGTTACGCGGGGAACGCAATAGGTGGTGCAGGCAGGGCAAAACGGAACTGTCGATAACGGCTTGGGTCTGACTGTCGTTTCCCGTCACGATGTTGCCAACGGCCCTGATCGAAGCGATGACGACCGAATGCTCCGGATGCCTGGCAGACCCACAAAACCACTCGGTGCTTCCGACGGCGGCGGCGAAGTCCGATCGCACTTACATGAGTAAATCAACCAGCCGCTGGCATATCCCTGAATTCACAACGGCCTGGATTTTGAAATCGGGCCCGTCGCAGAAGTGGGAAATGGCCCAACAGGTGTCGGACAAGACTTCGGGGCAATTCGAATTCAGCAGCGTGCAGAGCGCAGGCAGGCATCGGGAAACTTGGCTGAACGCTGGCGGAGAGCTTCCTCTGCACAAATTGGAAACCGTCCACAAGGTGTTTCGCGTCAGAGAAACTCTGGATGACGACGCCAGGATTCTGGAAAAGATCGCGCCGCAGCGTACGTCAAAGTGCCGTCGGGATGGAAGCATTCATCATGGCGTAAGCCCAGTACATGCTACGTGAGACGGGAGTTCTGTCAAATGCTACCACCAGCGTGTTGGCTGGTGAGTCATCATTTCAAAAAAACACATCGTTACGTCCTCACACCCACTGCGCCATTCTACTTCCGAAGGAATGACTTGCCAGGACGAAGCAAGGGGTGATGGTTCGTACGAAACGTATGCAACCGGGAAGGCGCCTGTCATTATCAGCTCTTTCGGGAACAAAGCTTAAACTCTGCTACACCCACCGCAAATCATATCGGGAACAAACTCACGCGGAAGGAGTTTCCAAGATGCCCCAAGATATACGAAATCAAATCACCGCCGTGGGAAAGGGGGGGAGGGGAGTACGGTTGTTTGCTTGCCGCCACGTACAGTTCTTATGGGTTAAGTCTGCCTACGCCCCAAGTTCGGCCCCACTAAATGCTGGCTGCAGACTGACACGGGCGTGGGCTTGCAAAAGTCTTCGAAAGTTCTTCTTCTCTTCGGCTGTCTGTCTTCCGATGCCATGAGTCACCGCAAGCGGAAACTTTCGTCAGACTCGAACCGAGTGCGCTGAGAAATTGGTTGGCCCATAAGCGCTAACGGTCGTTTTTGCTACATTCCATGGGTAAGCATCCAGCCACATGATTTCTCGCCGACGAAAGCACGGATCAAACTGCTCATCAACTGACAACCGATTCACGATTGAAAGCTCAAGTCAGCCGTCCACGAGTTTTTCCATCTCCGTTAATCTGGAGTATGAGGAAACGAAAACTCTCTTCTCCTTAAAACCAAATGGAGAACACACCGACACACTTAACGTTGTTGTTGTTTTTTTTTTTTTTTTTGGAGAACAAAACATAATTATAGCTCATTCAACGATTTGTCATATAAGGGTGGTTGTAGGGGAAAGATTGATGGGTGGCGAGATGGGACTGATAGGATGTTTTTTGATGATGGTGGCTCATGGTTACTTTGTATCGTCTGGTTTGTTTTTTATTCGTGGTTTAATGTTTGAGTTGTTAGGGAGACGATGAATATATTTGAGAGGTGGAACGCGGAAAGGACTACGGGGTTTACCACAGTGGAATGGTGAATTCCGTCTCGCTGTCCGAAAGCCCACACCATACAGGAGAGAAAATCGAGAACCCCATAAGCGGTGTGAAGGGAAGTTGGCAAAGTTTTGTATCCTTTGGGGACACGGCTGAAAAAATCGACGTGTTGACACACTGCTGCGTTGTTACCCGCGACTTATCGAAGATAACGGAAAAGAGGTGAAACCAAACCCTGGAATGGACCACATGAGTGAGAAAATCTAGAGAAACAGCAAGAAACAGCTGCCTGTGCTGTCTGCTGAGCCACTGATCATTTTTCCGCACATTGGTGGTCTAACCACGCACAACGTCTAACAGGTACCTCACTGCATGCCAACGGAGATGGAAACACCGCATCACATGACGTTGTCCTCCTCTTCTGATCTCCGTTCGAAAACCGGCTCTAAATATGCTCACGCTTCGGTCCATGGACGACTCCAGAGTTTCCCACGAAGAGTGCACCTATTTCTTTCTTTTAACGTGACTTTTAGCACGACTCTCCCGGCCCACGAGGTTTGTCAGACATACCAAGGAATATGCTGAACGCAGTACGTACGTCCGGGTTGGACCAAAGTCCAGGTTTTAAAAAGCAAACAGACTGGCAATCAATCCAAAAAAAAAAAGGCACGACATCACGGCTACCGGGACGAGATCACAGATTCTGAATCCTGGTTTCGAGTTCAGAAATTTTGGGGGGGATGCTCCCTGAACACACGGCTTATATAAAAAAAGTCGTTGCGTTTTCGTCTCGTCTAAGACTCCAAAGAGCGCGCATCCTCCAGATTCTGGCCCATTTTATCGGGGAATATCGCGCCACCTCGACGATTCGAGGAACTGCAAACTTCCAGGATTCCAGGTGGTCCACTTTGCTGACCACGGGGAAACGGCACTTGGCTTGGCAGCTCCCACCACTCGACACGCTCGTCACGCTCTTCGGTTTCCGGGAACGCGACGCCATCTCAACGAGAACCACCTCTCCTTCACCACCCACGAGGTGCTACGCAGCTGTTTTCGAATTTCCTTCGGAGACCCAACTTTGGCAGCGTACGACGACAACCAACCGACCAATTTGTTGTGCAGCTCACTAAACATCCTCCTGAGGATTGCACAGATGCTGCACCGATTTGCGTTTTCCTTTGCTCCCCTTCCCCACCGGCGAAAACCTTTTTTTGAAAAAAAAAATTCCTTGGATGGCTGCACCAATTTTTGAATTTCGACAAATTTTATACCGAATCAGCTTACATTCGTGGGTCCTCGGGGATCATCGATTCCACCTCTCTTCCCTCACCTACCAATTTCGATAAGTCGCGGGTAACAACGCAGCCGTGTGTCAACACGTCGATTTTTTCAGCCGTGTCCCCAAAGGATACAAAACTTTGCCAACTTCCCTTCACACCGCTTATGTTGGAGGCAACGTTTTGCAGCCCACACGCTGCACGATTCCCCCCCCCCCCTCCTACTAACCTTTAATAAACTTTTGTATCGAAAACTTGTTCGTATTTTCCAGCCATTATTTTTTATGTTTTAAACCAAGTGGTATCAATCGCGGTGTTTCCGGAAAAGCGCGACCTTGTGGAACGCTCGCTACATATGGCCACTGTGGCTGATCGCAAGCACAAGTGCACTCGTGTACTTCTCGCAAACACTTGGAAAGCGTTGCCAAAGTGAAACAACAAGGGTAAGGATCCGGTCCACTTTTCGGAGGAAAAGAGTGTACGGATGCAGAGTTCCACAGTTTGTGCGTGACGTCACTTTCTTTTCAGCAGGCAATGAGGACGGCTCGCTACCTACAGCACCTCAAAATGGGGAAAACCGGGATGCAGGCAGGCAGGCAGGCAGGCAGGTCGGAGTGCCACCCAAAGTCGGATCGGCACGCACGGAGGCCTCTTCAAGTCAAAGGAAAAAGCAAAGGGACGTTATCGGACCGCCACCGGAAAAGGCCGCTTCCCCTGAAACAGGGAATCACCCCGTGACCACACGGCCGTTCCAGGCTGCTTGGCGAGCGTTGCTAGGCAAGTGGTTCAGAAATCCGGTCTTACCAGAGAAAGACCAAAGCCATGAACCACGGAAGCATTACGTTTTTCGAGTGCATGCGAGCACGCTGACGTAAAGAACCGACGAAAGCACAACGGTTGTCACTGAACACGTTCTTCGCGCCGGGGCCCCACAATTCGTATGTCCCGCGGTAGGGCGGCCCAGTCACTTGCATTCTCCCTCGTCGGACGGGACCCATCGGGGGATAAAATCACATGATGTCATATCGCTATATTTACCCTTCCTTGTTAATACAAGATTATCGAAACAAAAACATCCCTTCTTATTTCTCCCGACGTATCGGCTAAACGTCGACTTATTATACTTCCTTAGGAAAAACACCAAAATGGCGCACAACAAGGAAGAAATTTGCAACTCAACTTCTGTGCGGAACCGCCATCAACGGGGCTCTTGTAAGATGAATGTGGAGAAAATTTGGAGAAAGAATCACGGATGAGTTATTCGAATGGGAAGAAGTGCCAGAAGCGGAAGCAGCTCACAGATTCATTTTTTAGAAGCACCTTCGGGATCGGCAAGGAAAGCACGAAGGCGACGCCGAGAATGCTGCAGAAAATCATCACCGCAAGAAGCTGCTGCTGTGGCAACGAAGAAGGCAACGCGAGTTACTACGTTTTTTTCTTTTTTGTAAGCATCAACCACCTTTGTGTTTAAATTGTTTTGAAGAAAGCTTCATAAAAAGAACAAACTTATTGACTACAATGGTATTTTTTTCGATGTGTATGGACAGTACTCATTCTTATGTGTATATTGAAAAGAATTGTTCAAAATCGAGCAACTATGTATTTTTGGTTCATTCATTGACTTTTAGTTTATTTTTTTTAAAAAAAAAGACCGGTAAAAACGATCAGATCTGTTTGTATCACCGGTGGCACATCCATCCGTCCCGATGAGACGCCATTCGTGCACCACCGGTGGCACATCCATCCGTCCCGATGAGACGCCATTCGTGCACCACCGGTGGCACACCCCGGCGTGAACGTGTTAAAGGGAAACGCAAAGCAATGAAAGGCAATTGCGTAGTACGGCGAAAAGGAAAAAAGAAAATAGAATTTTTTTTTCCATTTTTGTGGATGGCACAAAACAACCTTACTGCTGCTGCCAGATGTAACCGGGGGAACGGAAACCTGGTGCTGTACCATTGCACCGCAAAATTTGGTAGATGACACATTCACAAACAAGGAAGGAAAAAAAAAAATAGTAGTAGAAAAGGAATGAACTCGAGAAAGAGTACTTACTGTAAAATTGGTTTCATTGCATTGTGCTGTAATATAGTATCTCGGAATTCGGAGGAATCACCGGCTATATTGCCTAGAGCCCAAACTGCTTGTTCCTGTATACACTCTTCTGCAAAATCTAAAAGTTCTACGAAAACCGGAATAGCTCCTGAATCTACGATAACACGCGTTTGATCCGAATTTCCTGATGATATGTTGGTTAACACCCATGCGGCTTCAAACTAGAAAATCAAAATTTTTGCTTTAAAGGAATGTGGGTTAGACATATATGCATGCACAAAATTATAATGCCAACAACACTCCACAACAAGGACACCAGTGTATTCATGAAAATTGTTATGGACAATGGTCAATTTCCAAATTCAAATTCCTGCATTATCTAACGAAGTAGGAATTCCAAAGATCGAAGACAGAAAGCCAAAAAAAAAAAAAAAAAAGTCACACTTCGCAAAATTGAGGTTATTATTGAGGTTATTTGTAATTTTGAATATATTGCTTCCGGCGCAAACTATCTCTGTTCGCATATTCGACACAACTTGACCTCATATTCTAAATTGACTATTCACTACTGAAGACAGTGTATCTTACAAAAGGACTTTTTCGGTAACCAAAATTCGGCGCAGTACTTCTAAGAGGAGTGGAGGGAACCGATGAAACCGGGAAGGGGGTGGTCCTCTCCATTTCATCTTCTCCGAAGGGAACCCGCAAAGGAACCGCTCCTGTTCACTCCTCTGAAGAGAACCCCGAAGGGACGCTTCCGAAATTCAGAAGGGGAGCTGCAGCTTCCCGCAGGGGGATCGCTCTCGCTTGCTTCCTTGCACTCTTCTGGAGAGGCGGCGACTCGGAGGGTCCCCCCCGCAACAGGGGGGTCCGCTCCTTTAAACAACTGGAGAGGTGGCTGTGAAGGCTCCTGCTCCATCTTGAAACCGGAGGAGTCCCCCCGGTGTGGGGGGTCCGCTCTCCGTTGTACGACCGGAGGGGGAACAGAGTCATCATAACACAGCAAACCGATTTCTCATCTTCTGCTTTACTTTGCCTAAATTACAGTCCGACATTTCAGTTATCATCACCACGCACGGCTCCACATTTTGAATCTTCCGAGTTACCTCACATCTCCTTTCGGTTAATGCGTCTGCAGAAACAAATGTTAGACTTCACGCACTGTCTTAGTTTCTTGAGATGGAAACTTATCCAGCCTCCGCCGTGTTCAGGGAGGCTGCGAGAGTTTTCAAGGAAATTATGCCTACTCCACGGGCTTTTTTCCCAGTTGGGGATAGCAGGTTTTCGCGATATATACCACCCACAGGAGTGAAAAGTGGAAGTACAAAGGGACATACTCTATGGATAGAGGGTTCACCCAAGTGGCACCCCGTTCTGAAGAACGAAAAGGGGGATACGCGGTGAAACCGGAACGTGGTAACGCGGTCACCACGTTCCCAAACCCCTGGAGTCAAGACGCTGCCCCCCGCACATTGCATTCTGTTTATAACGCCAGGTTGCACGGGACGGACCATGGATTGAACACAAAGAGTCCAGGGTTTCATTCGGGAGCGCAACGCTGCCTGCGATTTCTCCATGCAGCACGCAGACTTCATTTGTCCGAGTCGACGGCAATACTGAATTCGGAAGCCGCCGGTAAGCGGTTAACAAAAATGAGACCATCCACCTAGTTCCCAAAGAATCACTACTGCAGACGAATGGAGAACACGGGAAAGCGAAACAAAACACAGTAATGTACCAACAGAACATTACGAACGAAGAAACCTTTTCCTATTGGCAACGCATTCAATTTGAGGATGTTCAACACGCTGGGTCAACCATCTGAAACTTCAGCAGACGGACGGTCTTCAGGTCTCAACAGACGAGCATCACAATGTCACAATTGAAGGAGCTTCTCCTCTGCGCGTCTTGCAGCTTCAGTATCATTTTCTATTGATGGCTTTCATCCACATCGACTCGATCTTTGTACCTTGCGACTTTGTTCTGGAGCAGCGCGATAACGGATACTCTTGACCACAGCTGCTAGCGGCTTGGGAAAGCAGACTTGCTTTTGCCATCATCATCATCAATCTGGACCCAACGCGCGTTCTTTGTGGGGCTTCAAATCCGAACAGGAAGCGTTCTCGATCACTCCAGCTTTTCTTAAATGCTGAACAGCCGCGTCTACAAAATTTCCCTGCGCTTCGGCATTGCAACTTTGGTGCAAGCAGACCTTACAAGCAGCGGCACCTCAGTGATGCTGATTGCATCAGCAAGACATTTGTGAGGACCGCGTAAGGTGAAAACGCGAGATTCAGGACACTCCATTTCAATATAGGCGAATTGTCACCTTTGGAAGGAACTCGAGATAATGACATTGTAAAAAAATCCCAGAAATATCTGTAAAGCCCATTCACTCAAACCTCCGGGGTGGAGATGAAAACCGCCGTTGCGTTTGGATGGCCAAGGTAGAAAAAAAACAAAAACAAATAATGTTTCGAGATAAAATGAGAGGGAAACACACGTTTGGCAAAAACAAGAAGAGCAATGTAAACACTTGCGAGGTCTTTTTTCGAGAAGTTGGAGAAATTCTGTACGAATGCTTTGACACCGCAGACATACGGGAGAAAGCCAATCAACGCTCCGGAAGAAACAGGCAGCCCCTAAAGGAAAGATTTCCGGGATACACCATGCCTATTGCGTGTGCTAAATAGGGGTGCAAAAAACTGGCAGTTTTACAGTAGCATGTCCGGAATCAGAGCTCGAGGGAGATGGAAAAGTCCTTAGCAAACGATCACTCAGGTGCTCGAGCACTGCCCACTTTACACTTAGAATAACACTCGCAGAGAAAATGAACCAACACGCGACAGTTCCCGCAAAAGACAAAAAGGGGCCGCGAAAAGTTATTACGAGAAGAACGGATTACACCTTAAAAACGGACCTTCCGCTTTGGATCCTTCCGTGAGGCGTGCCAACAACGTGCTCTCTGTACATTCTCGCATGCACACTTCGTACGCACGTGAAAAGGGAAGGCTGACCCGCATGTTCCTTTGATCGTGAAAACTCAGCCCTTTCCCACCCACCTTTTAAATACGTTTCCAACGAAAGATCTCGAAATGAGAAAAAGTGGAACGCAGTTTGCAAAAATATGAGCGGGCGCACGCTTGAGATGTACTGTACGAAAAAGCAAGAGTACAAAGACAGAGAAGTCAGGTAGAACTTCACGGCATGTACAACTGTACAGTGAAATTTTTCGAGTTTTAGGAAATTTCGCAACACGGATCCAATGAAACCAACGTTTGCCACAGTGGCAAAAAAGTGCTGCCGAAATGCACGACGCTAAATGCACGGAAAAACTGACTGTTTGGTGGTTACTCTAAATAACCACCAAACCCCAATTACATACCGCGGAACGGATCCCTAATAAAGACAATGCTGGTTTTTAAATCCAAAACCAACGATCAAGCGGCTGCGAGAGCTGCTCGGCAGCTGCAAGAGATAGCTGTTAAGAAGGACACTGTCCGAGAACAAACGCTACGACGTACGAAATGCAAGATGAACAGAAACAGCCATGACCGAAGACTCTCGATTTGACACAACCCGAAGGCAAGAGGACCCGAGAGCATCCTCTTTACGGTTACTCGTGGTACTACGAACACCTTCGGAAAAACACCCTGAGGAGGTTCTCCGAACTCCGAGAGAACATTCGAGTTTCCCGGGGGTGGAACCAACCTAATCTTTTTCGTCTGTGTATCGAAAGAAACGCACTTCCCCGGGGCGAGACTTTCCTCGGAAAGCACGCCTCGGCAACCAGCGTTGAATGAAACGAAGCCTGCAATATGGAACTGGCCGTGATTTCAACTTTAATGTTACACGCGCTTGCTGAAACTCGCACAAAAGTGCATTTCATTGAGGCTTGAGGGCGCGTTGACCAGCGAACTAACGGGCATCTTTACCGATGCTGTTATGAATTCAGGAGGGATCCAGGCATCCGCCCTGTGAACACCCCCCGGCTGCCAGGACAATCTCCCTATTCGTAATACCGACTGCATCAGCCAGGTCAAGTGAGGGATATGCTGAGAAGCCTTCCCCGAGTGATTCGGCCTCAGGGGCTCCTGGAGAATGAGTCCCCAAACACACTACATGTTTCTGCTGCCGGGGTTTCTCGTCGCATCATCGTCGTCATCAACGCAGTTGACCAGGCTACCAACGATCATCGGGAAGCGTCACATGAATTTCTCTGATTCTTTTGCTCCATTTTGATGGACAAAGCTATTAGGGGGAGGATGGTGCTCATGCAATCACGAAGAAGTGAAACGTATCACTTTGGATTGCGGTTATCCAAGGTGACTCCTCCGTGTTGGTTTTAACAAATTGCGCGCGCTCCCATTTTGAAATCTGCTTCAGGAACAAAAGGGCATTTGCAGAGAAAAGTGGCAACAACAGAAACCTTAAAGTGTAATTAGACTCGAGTTGAATTAGTAATCCGGTGCTCACGTGGCTATCTATGTAGACGTGCTATTATCCACAATAGCGCTACTCATTCTTGAAGTTCACTTCAAAAAATAAGCGAACCCCCCCCCCCTCCAAAAAAAAAAAAAATTTGTGCTTCTAAAACAACTTTTGTGATTTTTTCCCCTTTTTTCAATTGAATGAGGGTTTGTAATGATCGTATCCCTTTTCGTATTTAATGTTAGCTCATATGTTTAAAACTTAATCATAGGAGCTGCTCCCATGTTCAAAACTAAACGAAAGTCCCCTGTTACCTTCAAAATAATATTTCCTTCTTGTTTCAAAAGCTCAACCAGTCTGGGTATTATTCCTAAATCTACAACTTCTTGAATAGGAGGATTATGGCTCTGAGATAACAGCTTTCTGAATTTCTGAGTTGCCAACAACTGCTTTTCGACATCATTGCTGTACAAATCGTGAATATTCGATTTTGTGATGCCTTTCTCTTTATCATAATCAACGTTTTCCTAAAAACACACAAAAAGGATTAATTGGCTAAATAATTGGCTATAATTGGCTCAAATTCTAATTCATCAAAATCGAATCCGCCATTAAGACATATATCAAAACTTATCAACTGATTCAGGCTTTTTTTTAATTATCAATTACATGCCTAACATCAACTTGGAAAACATTGGGGCATACAAGCTCTTCTTTCCTCTTAACCACATTTCTTGTCTGTCGAGTTCTCTTTTTTCTTCATTGCAATGAAATGATGAAATCCTCTTTACCGGTGCAAAATGAAATTTGCAAAAGCAGCTGCAGAATATTTTTGAGAAAAACTGGCAAACTTTGATTTGTTCTTCTAGTGTTCTCCTTTTACACCGGGAACATGACCAAAACTTTTCTACTTCAAATGCAAATTTGTAGAGAACTCATATGTTTTTGAAGAAAAATATTCATTTGATGCACAATATCGTTCCAATAGCATATCATAAGGAACAATTCTGACTGCTGTTGAACTTCCCCCAAAGAAAACTCATACCTCAATACTTCTATAAATACCGAAACATACTTAACCTGCTGCGTTTAAAGAGAATGAACAGGTGGAGTTACTATTTCCTCTTCATTCTCGATTCACTTTTTTTTCCTGAGAGGTACAACAGAATACATATGAATTAAAAACGCACTTTCCAAAAGCAGAATCCTGTAACATGTTTATATTTACAAAGAATGGTGAGATTCTAGAAAGTATTAAAAGTGGTTTTATGGATGGCTTTCAACTGATCCTGACCGAAATTCATTTCTTATGAAAGGACGTGTTTATTTTGAAGTTGGATAATAATCACTAGATATTGCAAGATCTTTTGTTCAAAAGAACAGATGAAATGTTCATTGTAACAATGTTTACTGACTAGTTCTCTAGTTTCTTTATCCAGTTTCACGTGTTTCAAAATCACTAATTCACATTCATGAAAACGGATGTGAAAGATGGCTTAAAAATAACTATAAGTACCTGCAAAATACTACACAAATGCGGAGATAATAAAAAAAGGCGGATCACAAACACAATTAAACAAATTGAATGAAATGAGCAAATAACTAAATGGGTGGTTCGAAATTTGAATTTTCCTCATGGATAACACACCCTAGATCCAGAGGCTTGGTTCAGAGCTAGACTGAATCCAAGTTGAAATATTTCTACAAAAGTAATATCATGCTAATGGAGAAAACTGCAGCAGTTAGAAAAACAGAAAAAGTCAGAATGTAATCCTAAATGGTTGTAAAAGAGAAATTGACTTTAATATGCATCTTTGCCAGAAAGTGCATTATGTGACCTTCACCCTGACAGCAATCAAGATGGAACTCAAACAAATCAGTCTCAAGTCTGATCTAAAGATCAGGATCAGCACATTATGAACTTTCACAACTGATCAACATAAAAGTACTCAAAATTGTCATCTTCTCCTTGTTTTTCAATTTCTTTTTGTTTGAAAACTATCAACAAAGCAAACTGCAAGAATTACTTTACCAAAATAGTTATTCAAGTATCACATGATTCAAGTCCTCATATAACTGAAAACATACAGAGAATGAATGTTTTTTCAAATACCTACAATGGAATCTAAATTTGTTGGAACTGAATGAAAACCTATAACACCTAAGTTAGCATATTCATTTTTTTAAAAACACATCCTAATCACTTATGTTGTCTGAGGAAACACACCAAATCAATAAAATTCCAAAATGAGAAAATAAGTTTCTGAAGGCAGATTGAGTGAAACCCATTAATCAAGAAGCACACACAATGCACATTTGAGATATAAAAGCCAGATACTTCACAGTGCCTGTATTTTATAACTCACTGGAAGTAAATACAATGAGAGCACAAGAAAAAATTAATTAATTACTTTTAATGATGCCATTTAGTTGCTCTGACTATCAAATAGTATCATTGCTGTTTTTAAACATTCAATTCTAACAGCTATTGCTGAGAAATATAGCTTTCATCAGCTTTACAGAGATCCTACTTCAGCTTGTTTTCGTTTGTTGAAATTAGAGCATAAAACACTCATATGGATACTTTTATTTTAGAACAAATCTGAGAAACAACTGATAGATCTCCATTAAGCTTTGAAATCAAAAAACATGAACATTGTCAACATGAAAAGTTATAAACACTTAAAATACATTTGAATATTTTTTACCGAAAATTTCTGCAGATAATTTTCTTTTGTGTTCACATATCTTCTTTTAAAAACATGTTCTTCTCGTTTCTTTTTCCTTAACTGAAATCCGATTTCTTCTCTTTTTTTGCGCATTGCTTGCATGCTGTAACACTGATTCTTGTATTTTTGTTTTCTGCATTCCAAGGTATTCATTCTTTTATACTCTGAAAATGAATACTAGTTAAAAATATTCTAAGCATTTTCATAATACACTACCGTGGTTCAAATTTGGAATATTTAATGGGGTGGGCTATACGTTTCAGTTCAACATATAATAGTAGAATTTTAAGCTACATACACCAAGTTAATGATAACATGATATTAAATTGAGTCTTTAACAATTCTGGATGAGAAATTTGACTTGCTCATTGAAGGAATGCAGTTAGAAATCAAAAAATTCAATGTGAAAACAATTATTTTGTGGTATTCACAGGAAGCTATCAACAATCCTTTTGCAAAATGGTAATCAATGCTATTTTATGCCAAAACTGTACATTCACATAAATACAGATTTATTTAATTCAAACACAAGGGGTACCAGTTCATTTGGCTTGTTTTTTTCCTTTTGATTATCAAGACATTTGAATCCTGTTTGGGATTAATTCTACAGAAAAATAAAATACTGCTATAAGGATCCTTAATCATATGCAATTCTGTTTGGTAAATGGACCATAAATTTGCACATGAAAAATTACAAAAAAAAAAACCGTATAAATAAAAATCCGCCGCCATCAAAATTAAGACAATCTTTTCCAAAAGTGTGGCTAACACTTTACACTTGCGACGAATGCACTTTTGTCGACACAAAACACCTCATGGAAAAAACACATCTAGCCATAAACGATTCGCTACCCCACTCTGCAACTCGCATGCGTGATTTGCAGCAGTAAGTTGCGTTTATTCCTTGCAAAATTGCGGATCGATCGTAAAAACCTAAGTGTTTTTTTTTGCGAGATTCTGTTAGCACCCTGCAAAACAAGCAAACAAACGAACAAATCCACCGGTAAACACAGCTGGAGGGGGGGGAGGGGGGGGAGCAGCAACTTTCCGTGGCGCTCAACACGCAGTGTGTCGGATCCATCTCTTCAGATAAAGAAATTACGATTCGTACTTCGAGCAACTGTCAGCGGGCAAAAAATTCAATGGAAGCAAATAGCAGCAAAACTCGTGGGTTTTAAAAGATCTCGCGGACCTTTTCCTTCTTAGCCAACAGACACTTTGGGTCAGGCCCCTCGAGAGATCACAACGTTCCTCAAGCCCTTTAATTCCCAGTTGACCCTTGGTTTAGCCCCAACGGAAGTCTTTGACCTGCTGCCTCTCACTTGAGCACAAGGACGCGGAAAATGAACCGAATATGCAGACAATCCAAGACCTCACCTTATTTCACATGGCACGGCCGTCTTCCTTCCGCATCAAGTATTGCACTTATGACCCACAGTGTGGTTAAAGTAGTGGTTCGTGAAATTCCTCTTAATCAAAAGTGCAGCTACTTGCTGAATTGTCACGAGTGGCCTTTGCAAGTGCCCAAACTCACGAACCACAGAATAGGTACATCAGTATTCATCGGCGTCTACGGTCATACAAGCCTTGAATTGATGGAACATTAGGGCTACTGAACAGTTTATTATAGAAATCACTAGGACACTAATCCGTGGCTCCACTGCCAGTGGGTTGCTTTGTCTGAGGCTCAACACCGTTTCCTTCGAGCTACTGCTAACGTTTGTAAGAATGCGACACGCGCAAAAAAAAAAAGCCTGCAGGAAGAGCAAGAAAATTCGGAACGGACGCAGAGGGTTCCTCCGCTGTCTGCAGTGCAGGAAAAAAAGCAGCAGCAAGCAGAGCTCCTTCATGAAGCCCGGGCGCTGACCCGGGCTTCATGGAAGCTCAAAATGAGACGACGACAAAGGCGAAGAGGAGGCAAGTGCTGCAAGAGCTTCCTCTTCCCCCAGCAGCGTCGATAGAAAGCGGCGCGCGACCGTGGAGGAGGAGGAGGAGGGACGCAAGCGGCAGAGTGTGCGCAGGAAGTAGTCCAACTCGTGGAAGGTTCTGTTCCTGATTTCCACACTCCAGGGCGAAATCCTGCACGCGCTGGCGGACGAGAAGATCCTCCTGCAGGCAAAGGAGGCTCCGAACGCGATGAAAGTCAGAATCATCGAGCCGGACCAATAGACGTTGCCACCCTCGAGGAAAATAACCAGGACCGCCCGTCTTGCGCAGGAGTAAGGAACTCTATAATCATCACATGATCCACAACCGCATCGGATCTCATCTACCGTTCGGGAAAAAGGAAGGACAGTACTTCGAAATATGGAAAGCCTTTTTCCGAATGAGTGCTCTTTCAAATCACCTGACTCCTTCACGACGGATTTCATGGTCATCCCACTATCCCACGAGGATTCTGGACACACCTGAAAGCAGTCTTTTAGGGTGTCAAAAACTCCATGCCCAACAGGAAGAAACGAACGCTTCAGGGAGTGGAACGAAAGTCTCGCCAGCTGACCCTTCGACAGCACGAAGGGGAAGCGAAAGGTTTCGTGGGGGAGGGGGGGGGGAAGAGTGAAATAGTAGTTGATGGAGGAATCGTTTGCTTAAATCAGTGAATCCAGGAATCTCACGGGATCGAAAACGGTGAAAGCTTTCTCAGACACTCAGAGCTAAACAAAAACAAGAATTGATAGAAATGAGGAGGGAATGAAGAAAATCTGGGAGCTGCCGGAGTTTCCCCTCGTCATTTCTCTTCATCGGATCGCGTGGTCCACGAGCCGTGCGTGCGGGAAGATGCGCGGACGAGAAGCGTCCGTGGACCACAAGTCCTCCAAACCATGTTTTCGGCGGAGGAAAGCAACATCGAACGAGGAGGATGGAATGTGAAAGACGGACATTCAAATTGGAGACCGCGGTGCATGCAACGCCAGTGGCAAAAGTTTATCAACGATACTCGCATCTCGGATGAACATAAGGTGAATAGCTGAAGTCATAAAAAAAATGCAAAAAAAAAGGGTCGTTATCCAGAGTGCAATGATAGAGGACGAAACAACAAGAGAACTCGAATTCGGTTCACGGAGCTTCCAAAAAGAAAAAAAATTGTTCAGCAGAAAAGGGGACTGTAAAGTAGAATCAAAGAAACGAAAACTACTGTGGATCGTGATGAACTGGGTATAAATTAGGATAATGTAAGTCCGGCGAAGGGAAATGACAGGCACAAAAGGCCAATCCACAAGTGGTATTCCTATTAAACCACCGAAAAGCCTATCGTCGGATGTATTGGCCGGTGATGCCAGTCAGACGATTGGGGATATACGATTGGAACTTTCAAAGCAGAGGTGCAGCCACTCGAATGGACCGCGAGATAAAATGCACCGCGTGTGCATCAATTTGCCCGACTGCCTCGGCACTGCCCAGAAGAGTTACCGGCAGCGCAGATGGGCGGAAAATTCGTGTCCCGAGTCCTGGATGAAGGGGTGGGAGTGAAAGCCCGACCCCAACCCGGAACAAACTGCGAGGACGCCGAGCAGATCGAGAATTCGGCGGGGCATTTCGTGGAAAGCTCACACGCGGTGGAAAGGCAGGCGGGAGGAGGGGCAGAACGAGGGAGGACTGCCCGGGGTGCATTCCGGTCGAAGCCAACGCAGGAAAGAGGAGGCGCGTCCTCCGGGAGGAGAAGGCCAAAGCAGACAGCGGACTCGGCGTTCCTCTGGAACCGTTTTTTTTTTTTCTTTCTTTTCCTTCCTTTCTGAACCATCCCATTGCTAGCAGGATTTCAGAACAGGCAAACGAAAGGAGGGAGTCCACAAGTTCGTGAATGAAATGATTCATCGTAGTGAAGTGCAAGTCGGGCAAGTGCAGACGTGCAGTGCTGAGGAAAGAAAATCACTTTCCAATCCCATTAAATCGACAGCACGTGTATCGAGAAAACAGGAGAAAATTTTTTGCAAAAGCTGCCTGCATAGATTTCATAGAAAGTGGTCAGCCGTTGGGAAATCAAGGAAACCACAATTCCATCTTCATGTCTTATTGCTTATCGCCTTTGTTAGCATAAAGGCAACTGATAAACCCAAGCTTGAATCTCAACCTGGACGTAAGTGAAAAACATCCCAACGAGAAAACAAGAGCCCCGCGGCCTTAAAGAACTCGAAATAATCAACATCTGACGAAGCAGTTCCTATTATCTCGTGGAACCCATGCAAAAGTAATGTTTTGACGAGCGCGCGACGTCAACGATGGCACGAAGAGCTTCGGGCACATTCAGAGAAAGCTCCAATTTTCACGAGAGATGACAGACGGCTGACACACTGACTGTTTTTTTTTGCGAGAACCGTCGCTTCTGGCAACCAAGTGGCTCGCGATGGAGGCAGCAGCTTCTTGTCGCTTGCCAACGGCATGCAACACGATTTCCGGAGGACGTCCACCGGAGGAGACCAGGAAGTGGTCCACGAGCCAACTAGCAGGAGATTCATGGAACGAAACGTAATTCACAAATCTCAGTTCTCGGGAGTCGAAAAAAAAAAACAAACAAAAAAAAAGGGGGCACCAATTTATTTTTTTGCAAACCACCTAATTTCTAGATGATGTGAATCCATTACTAATGTAAGTCGCATTTAATTCACGATGTCCAGCACGTAACGCAATGGACTCGTGGAAAGAACTGAAAACAAGAAGACTCCAAGGGACACTGCTTGGACGGACCGATCCACTGCTAAACATCCCGAAATTTTAACTGCCTTAGGCCGAATGGCTGTCTGGAAGTCACCAGTTACTGTTGGGTCAGGTGACCTGGTGTGAAGCAGTGGAAGCCACCAGTTGATGAGGACCCGTACGCGTGCTCCCATTAATAAGGTTTTCAATCGGTTAGTCACTGCCTAGGAAGATGCAAAAGGTCAGTGGAATCTATAATAAGTATAAAACATCTTTGTTCATGTTTTTTTTTTTAAAAAAAGAAAAATACAGTTAAAGCGTTTTCATGTAGTTGGAAAACTTGATTGTATATGTGTGCAAGCGTACCTTGTAAGATTGCCAAAATTCTGACATTTTCATTTTTACAAGAAATAATGGGTTGTTACCTCTTTATCCAAGTTGGGTGATCCCAGAAGACATCAAAAGCATCTTCAGGAATCACACTGCTTTGTTAATAAGTTTTAAGCCTTTAAGGAGGCTCTGCATGTAGAAATTTCCTTTAGGTGCTTCATCCTGCTTTGCTTGCTTGTCAGTATTTTCTTTTGTTGGTTCCGTGGTGCTTAAATCCCAACTGTTATGTGAAGTGTGGCTTATTTTGGAAAAGGATTCTGGTTCTGTAATTTCATGTTTCCTCAAAGAAAAAACTTTACGCTTTTTGGAAAATATTTCCTTTTATTTCTTCCATATTCGAATAACTTAAAAAGAACCATTTTTGTATACTAATAAAAGCATCTTCACCATCATTTACGTTTAGAATTGATCCTTCTTTTGATGCTGAAGTGAGAACTGAAATCCATAAGAACTGAGTACAGTTACTTTATTTCTAAAAAAAAAAAAAATGAGATGGGAATAAAAAACAAAAAATCAATCATTTTTAATGGTTACAAATTATGTAGTGTTCTAAATTAATGAGCAAGATAGCAGAAGAAGAAAAAAAAATGCTTACTCAGTCTAGCCCCACATAATGAACATTCTTTGGTGTGGCAAATGGAGATCACTTGCTGCTGCTGCTTTTCTTAAATGTGTGAAGGTTACATTTTTCCCATGTCATTTCTTCATTTGGATGAATGAACAATGAAACAATTTTTAACCTTATAGTTGCAGTTTCAAATCAAATCAGTAGAAATCAAATAGTCAAGCTGCTGCACTCATCTGCACATTTTTGTTCACACATTCTACATGTAATCTCTGAATAACCGGCCTCCTCAGCTGTTCACCTTGCAACTGAAGAACCTCTTTTTTCCTCTACATAATGGATACAGCAATTAACCATATCAAAATTACTAACATTAATATGAGTATTGCAATGTTGAGTAATTTAATAACCAGAAGACTGGTCACGAATTACTACTACATTTGTTAATTACTGGATTGAAATTCATGAATCCTGAATAATTGAACATGGTATTCGGAAATTACCTCATGGAGAAATGCCATCTTTCATACTCATTATGATGATATGATTCTTAGAAATTTCATCTGTTTGTCAATGTATAG